>OY821518.1:262423254-262700393 GCA_963682025.1 Cordilura impudica | reverse complement strand
CATATATCTTATGGGGTCAAGATTTTGTTCAAATTATTACAAACGGAATGACAAACTAACACATACCATCGACACACTGGTGTAGAGGCTACAAAAATATGCAATTTCATTTAGCATAGTTTAGATACGGTAGGAAGAATTCAAGAAAGTTACTTTTTTACTCCACCTAACGGTACATATTGAAAGCAAAACTTTGAATTTACAAACTTTTTGTTTGCCATAGTACTATATACTCTTATTATTTAAATGAACTTCTCTTTCATTATAAACTTATATCGATTTGAAGAGAGGATAAAGTATTTTGTATTAAGGTCTACCAGATCAGCTATAAAATCCAGTCAGAGCATGTATGGGAACAGTTATATAGTCGAATGAAGCAACAGACCAAAACGAAAAAGAATGCGTTGAAGCAGGCGCTGGTCGACAGAGGTCATGAAAAAATTGCTGATTTCATTGCGAAATGAGTGGAGAGACAAGCAACTAAATATTAATTTTCATAAATTAATGCTTTTTATATAGTTTTTAATGAAATGTGCCAGTAGTTTTGTTCATCGAAATTGGTAATTTTTTTAATAAATACTATAATAAATATTTCGAATTAAAGCAAATTGAATTTTATTTGTAAAACTATTTTTTTTTATTAAAAATCGCTTTAATAAAGCCATTAAATCAATCATGAAACTGAAAGTGCTTAAAAAATTTTAAATAAATTTTAAATTTTTTACTTTTTTATTATTTTATTTTTTCACGTTTCGTAAGTATATTCCATTTGTAAACATTAGATTTTATATAAACAAAGTTTGTTATATTGAAACAACATAATGTTTAATATACAAATTTATTTATGTAAACAAGGAGGCAGTTATTAAATAAATTCATTTTATACAAAAAAAACAAAAAAAAAAATGCGGAGTGTGATGCCAACGTTAAAAGATTATTATACTACGTTTTTTCCAATTGTATTTCAGAACACGTTAATTGGTTTTCAGAAATTATCAAATTTATTTAAAAATATATCAATTGAATTTCAGAAAACTTTGATTAAAATAGTCATATTTTCTGAAATTCAATTGATATATTATAAAATAATGACAATATAGTTACTGAAAATAATTTGATAATTTCTGAAAATAAGTTTATGTTTTCTGAAATAAAATTTATTAATTTAAAATATAAATTCAATTACTAATATTTTTGTTATACCGTATACAACTATGTGGTTTGGGTATAATGACTTTGTGCTGCTGTTTGTATCTACCAAAAATATTTGACCTAGACCCACAGAATCACTTTCTGAGTCGATTTATCGATGTCCGTCTGTCCGTCTGTGTCTCCATGTAAACCTTGTAATCAAACTACAGTTCGCAAATATGAATATGTTTTGATCAAATTTGGTATATTAGCTTTTATCGGCCATAGGATGAACGCTGTTGTAATTGGTGAAATTCGGTCTATGCTCAGACCTAGTCCCCATACAAATGATCCCTATGACATTGACATAAATAGTCGTAAGATCCAAATTATCATATGGATCTCAGTCAGATTGGGTTTGTAGGTGTTTATTATATCTGTAAATTAGTAGTCCAAAAATAATCCCCATAGGACAATTCTTAGTCATATCCCCCGATCTTCACTTATATCTATCAAAAAACAAAAGTATTGCACAGATTTTTCTCATATATGGTTTGTATACATTTTTTGAAAATATAAGTGACTTTACCAAATTTGGTCAGGACTGGTCCAATTTTCGATCTAGTCCCCATATAAATATAGCATCCGATATGAACTATTTCATATCTTCAGCCAAAAAAAATTAATAATGCCATTAAGATTTGGTATATGCTTATTTTCTATATCGAATTAGTTGGGCCGAAGAGATAAACCATGGTATGGGGTATTGTATAATCGATCTAGAGCGACTATAATTTCTTACTTGTTTTTTATTAAACTCTTTTTTAATTCATACTCTCTCTCTGCCTGCCTGTCTGTCCGTCTGCCATGGGGCAACCCCATTCCCCCTCATTCAATTGATCTGAAGCTTTGCCCGTGGTCTTGTTGTGACTAATTTTGGGGTAGTCACGCACAGTCACACATAGTCACACACAGTCACGCACAGCCACGTAGTCTTTAAAAGCCATTTCCCCTTATCCGATCGATCTGCAACTTGATCGATAGACTGGCCATGAAAAAAGATTAACTTTGAGATAGCCACGTACAGTCACGCTTAGTTACGCATAGCCACGGGTAGATGAAAACCTCACATCCCCTCATTTGATCGATCTGAAACTTTGTCCATAGAGTTGCTGTGGCCAAAGATTAATTTTAAGGTAGTCACACACAGTCACGCATAGTCACGCACAGTCACAGAGTGATTCAAACCCCATTTCACCTCATCCGATTGATTTGAAACTTTTTCCATAGACTTGTTGTCTCCAAAGATTAATGTTAAGATAGTCAGACACAGTCACGGAGAGATTCAAAACTCATATGCATAAGGAAAGAAAGAGTTTTAATAAATACTTTGTTTTTATGGGTTAGATTTACAATGCTTTTGTACGAGATAAAATAAAATGATATGACGACATTGGTAGTTTACTTATTGTCTCACAATAATCTCTGTTTTTTTTCAGTGTACTACAGTATTTTTCTTCCAGTTTTTTTTATACCCTATACCACTATGTGGTTTGGGTATAATGACTTTGTGCTGCTGTTCGTAACTACCAAAAATATTTGACCTAGACCCATCTTTTATTATACCGATCGAATCAGAATCACTATCTGATTCGATATAACGATGTCCGTCCGTTCGTCTGTGTGTCCATGTAAAGCTTGTAATCAAACTGCAGGTCGCAAATATGAATATGTTTTAATAAAAAATGGCATATAAGCTTTTGTCGACCATAGGATGAACGCTGCTTAAATTGGTGAAAATCGGTCCATGTTCAGACCTAGTCCCCATACAAATGCCCCCTATGAAATCGACATAAATTGCCATAAGATCCAAATTATCGCATAGATCTTAGTCAAATTGGGTTTGTATGTGTTTATTACATCCTTTTATCAGTAGTCCAAAAATGATCGCTATGGGACAACTCTTAGTCATAGGCCCCATACAGAGCTGCTTCCCGCTTAATTCTATCAAAAAACAAAAATATTGCACTGATTCTTCTCAAATTTTGTTTGTATATATTTTTGCAAAATACAAGAGACCTTACCAAACGTGGTCAGGGTCGGTCCATTTTTGGACCTAGTCCCTATATCTGCAGCCAAAAAAATTAATAAAAATCCCACTCAAATTTGGTTTATGCTTATTTTCTATATCAAGTTAGTTGGGCCTGAGAGATAGGATCTCTGGTATAGGGTATCGTATAGTCGGTCTAGAGTTATGTTCTTTTTTCCTTTCTAAATAAAACACAATTTATTATTTATTTAACTTTAATTGTCCTTATTTATTTAATAAGCTTTAATTGTTCTTATTTATTTACTAAACTTTAAATGTCCTTTTTTTATAATTTAATTTTAAATATCCTTATTTATTTGTTGAATTTTCAATGTCCTTTATTTATTTAATTTTTATTTGTTGCGCTTGGCTTGAAATCTAGTTTAGAACTTGTGAATTGGTGATCGATTGTCGTTGATATACGTAAATCAATTATAATTTTGTATGTTCGAAAAAATCGTGTAAGATCATGATTGGTCAAGTATTTTCTTATCCTTTCTTACGCACTGTACGTAAGAAAGCAAAAAAATATTTGTGGGAATATAAGTATGTAAATATGTGTATATAGATTTACATACATATTACTAGCTTTCTCATTCTTCATGCCCAATTGTCTTTCACTTAGTAACAAAATAATTTACTAAAGCAAGCTTGTGCATGTTCGATCATGTCGATAGCGGTATACATACATGTGTACGAGTGTATGTACATATACATGTAGGTTTAAAACGAAAGCTATAAAAACAAGATTCTGCATTCCCAATCATAATACTTAGCAACAATAAAATATATGTAACAAATCAAATGCCGTTATTATTTTAACTTTTTATAAATATTCAAAGCAAGCAAGCACTTAGCGACAAATATAATTACATATGTTTAAAAGGTTATGGTAGTATACAAATTATATTAAGGGTATTCATTATTAGTATAAATATATAAACATATACATAACGATATGTAGGTGCATATAACTCTAGACCGACTATAATTTTCTTACTTGTTTCCTTTTAAAGAATCTCAGAATGAGCCTTGATTTTCATATAATATGAATTTCGTACTGATTCGACACAAAGAATGAATACATTCCCCTTTAGGTTAGACAAGATATATGACATTAAAAATTCACTTCTCATGCTCACTTATCCTTATTCTTCACGCTCACTTATCCGATCTCACCCATCTTTCTGAGTAATGAAAGATGGCCTCATACAAATTAGGAAACCTTTCCTCTCATAGTAGTCGAAATAAGCGATATTGAATAATTACCTTGTGTATTACTGATTCAAGTTATTTTTGCTTTATGTGTGGTGAATAGTTGGTTGGCAAAAAAGATATGCAATATCAGAATCATTAAAATATGCGTATTTAGATTGTTTTGGTTTTGCTGTAAGAAAGTTGGACAAACCGTAGACACCGACCTTGTTCTGCAATAGTTGCAGAACTGTTTTATACAAGTGGTCAAATGGTAAGAAGATCTATTTCTATTTTTCAATTCCAGTACTTTGGAGAGAGTCAAGTAACCACCAAAGCGATTATTATTTCTGTTTAACAAAAGTTGCTGGATTCAATATGAAAAATCGAAAAAAATTACTGACGCGAAAGTCCCATCAGTTTCCAAATCACTTCAAGGTCCACCAAATGATCCATTACCAGTCAGTCCCAGTGCTACGAGCAGTGAGTCTGAAACATCTTTCACCAGTAGTAGCAGTTTGTATGTGGCCATTTAGTGACTCAAGCTGAGCTGAATGATCTAATTCGGCATTTACATTTAACGAAGCAAGACACAGAAATACTAGATTCACGCATACGGCGGTGGAAACATCTTGCAGTTGGAACAAAGGTAATAAAATCTGTAGAGATAGAAGCTTGGAATTGGCTGCATATTTTGAAAAGGAACACTCTATTCTATACTGTACTGATATTGATGGTTTATTTCAGCAAATTATCCAGTTATATGATATAACTGAGTAGAGATTATTTATTGGTGGCTCTAAGTATAGTTTAAATGCTCTTCTTTTCCACAATGGAAATTAAAAACCATCTATACGAATTACTCATACCATTAATACAAAGGAAAATTACGAACCTGTGACTTAAATTTAGACATTGCTCAAATACAACGATCATAAATGGATGATCCGTGGTGATCTTAAAGTGTGTGATTTCTAATTTCTTTGTATATATAGTATAGGCCATCGTAAATAACTATAAATTAATCTGTTTCTGGTCGTTGGTTTGTTAACTGGTATGGAATGAGGTTTCACAAAATATTGTTGTTTCCTTTGTCGCGTTACAGGTCATAATTACGTCAGAACAAAGTGGCCTAAAAAAACTGAGTATTCACCAGGAAAACTAAACATTTGAAATAAACTATTAATTGATCCAAATGACGTTCTTCTTCCGCCACTGCACATAAAACTGGACCCTTTTAAGAACTTTGTCAAGGCTCTGGACAGCATATAGTAAGCGGTTTTTCCCAAAATTTCATATGCTAAAATCAAAGAAGGTATATTTGTTGGCCCTTAGATCAGGAAGCTATTGTATGATGACAGTTTTTCACAATTTTTATTGGAGAATGAATATGCAGCCTGGAAACCTTTCGAGAACATCGTGGGCAGTTTTCTTGGAAACAATAAGAGTGAAAACAACAGACAAACTGTTGCTGAATTATTGAAAAATTATCGCGAATTAGGTGCACGAATGTCACTCAAAATGCATTTTATTTATTCACATTCAGATTTTTTTCCGCAAAACCTAGGTGCGGTGAGCGACGAACAAGGGGAGTGTGTTCACCACCATTTTACGAAAATTGAAAGAAACTATTGCTGGACTATAATACGTGAAATTGAACTAACAAAATACAAAACGACGTTCAAATAACGATATTCACGTTTGAAAATTCAGTGATTTTTAAATAAACTAATAATTTTTTATGTAAAAAACGAAGAAAAACATTTTTTTTGTATCTCGAAACCTGACGTGGTACAGATTACAGATTCGAATTCAGCCCACCAAATTACTCTAGGAAAGATATTTGGTTGCTTCAGTCCAAAACCTTGTTGGCTAGTGTATTACACCATACAAAAATTTATAAAGCTCAGCTTATCATATTACTCGACACATGTGATATTGCATAATAACTGTGCGTCGACCAATGTTGCGATTCCATTTTATTATAAAGAAGAACACGCGACTGTTTGATGTTAATATAAGGCTGATAGCTTTAATGCTTTAGCCGTAATGTGATTAAATACATAAGCACGAACGTTTTTGTATATTAAGATAAAATAAGATCACAATTTATTTAATTTAAAATTTGCATGTATATTTGTGTGTATCGTTTTTTATTATTTTGAATAAAAAAAATTTCTGGAATATTTTGAAATATCTTATTTTGTTCATTATTTGATCGTTTATTCTGGGAATCCTTAAAACTTGATCGCTTGTCAAAACCCGAATAATTGACAAGCTTAATGCTGGTGTCGAGTTAATCCACGTCGACAGTCACAGTTTTAGATTGACATCTCGTATTACGAAATGTTCTGCTAACATTATATTAATAACGTGAAACATTCCCGACTTTGTTATGTGTCCGGCGTTGCCACATTTGAAGCCTGAAAAAGCAATCCGAATAAATGATATATCTTTTTTATTTCTGACCAATAATTTTTACGTTGGTTTATTGTTGAATTTTATAAAATTGAACAATACTGTATATTTTATGCCAAAATGTTTCACTTGTACCCCGAACATACTTTACCTTAAAAAATATATACATATATTATATTTCATATCTGGTTATCTGCTTGCGTTTATGTAGAATGAATTATGGGAAACGTATTTCAAATTTGAACAATTTGTTACCTATGGAACTAACTGTCTTATATAAAACAACTTATTATGAACATAGAAATAAAAACTTAAATGTTTACGTACTTTTTTCTATTTGTTCAGTCAATGTTTTCAGATACAACAACATAAAGCCTTTATACTTTACCATTTATTTGTTTAGACATGCCTACAAAACACAAAATACACATAAAAATATTTATAAGAAGTGTTATTTTGTACAATGACTTGTTGTCGTTTCGTATCCTTTTATTTATATAAAATAAACCTTCACACAAAATCTGGAGCGGTTATGGTAAAGCTACGTTAATAACAATAACTTTTTTCGGGTTACTTCTGTATCAGATAGAAATTTAAAGCATCTGGCGAAAACCGATAAAACTTTTTGAATGTTATAAGTGGTTTATAAATAATAAGATAATAAACTCCTTCATAAGCAGACCATTAATTGGAATTTTTCTTAAAGTTTAAAGCTTAGACACTAAGCGCAGCCGTACATTCAAACTAAGTTATATAAAAAAGTATATCACCACTAGTTGACGCAATTTAATCTACTGTGTATGTTTGTATGTTATTCTCGCCAGAGCTTTGTGCAAACCATTTATTTTGACACCCTTGATCACTTTTTTTGCAAATAAAAAGTTTCCAGCTTTTGTCTTCGCTATGATGGAATGGCTTACGGCAGAATTTTTATAAAAAACCTCATATTCGCCCACAAAATAAAAGAAAAAAAATTAAAGTGGGCTAAAAAATATGAATACTCGGCCATCGACGATTGGTGCTCGGTCCTTTGGTCCGATGAATTGATTGGGGTTGCATTGATGGCGAATATGTTGGCAAGTTATGCAGAATCGAAGAAATACTTGATAAAATCTAGTACAATACTATCCTGAAAGGTCGTGTCATGGTCAGAGTATTAAGAATTGAGGATCGAAAATTTGTATTTCAGCCAGATAATGAACCAAAACTTACAGCTAAAATTTGTTAACAGTATTTGGAGACCCAGAAAGCAGTTGGAGCCTGCAAATTTATGGAATGGCCACCGCAGTCACCTGAGCTCAATTACATAGCATTACTGTGGTATGGATTGGACAGGAAGGTTGGAGCTACCTGTCCCACACCTAAGGAAAACCTGTGGAATAAACTCCAGGAAGCATGGAGTTTTTGGGAAAATTGATTAAAACTATGCCAAGACTATGTCATAAAATTTTACAAAATGGAGTTGGTTACGTTGATGAATCTAAAATTTGAGAAAAAGCTGTAGTTTCAACACAATATTTACGTAAATACTAAAGAATATATGTTTCAAATTTGAAGCGTTTTCCTTAAAAAATAAAGGAGATCCTTACATTTAAAATTCAAGGAAGAGGGCTGGACGTACCTAGCGAACTGAAAAATTTATTATTTTTCAAACTGTAAGTGAAGATAGATAATATATATTGTCTTGCCAGTGCAAAACTGTAACTACTCAAAATGTTACTGTTTTCTGAAAACTGCTCTACTGGAGTAGAAGAGACTCAAAGAGTCAGAAGGATATTATAACATCTTAATGCATATTCTTTTAATACACTGAAAAAAAAAAAATAATAGTCAGCTAGTTCAATACGTGATATTTGGTTGATAATAATAATAGTTGCCTAGCTCAATATTCTGCTTACATAGTTTTACCAGTATAATAGTTATTGCAATATGTCTAGGAGTTCAAAGGAGTTCTGTTTGAAGAGTGTTGAGAAAATGTAACCCCAACTGCTGAAGAGATAAGAATATAATTAAATTTTTTTTTTTGTCAAAAGAAGCACATAATATATGGTATTCCAATTATGGATTTTTTATGTACGCTAATTTTGTATTTCGTTCAAGACTTTAAAAATATCAATGAAATGCATGATGATGCACCAAAACGTTGGACCCCATCAGATGGACAGGCAGAAATAAATACATTTGATATGTAAACATCTATACGCTCGAGGGTTAAAAATCTATTTCACAATACAATCTCAAAAACAGCGTAAGGAATAAGAATTAAGAAGTAAGAAGTAAGAAGTAAGAAGTAAGAAGTAAGAAATAAGAAATAAGAAATAAGAAATAAGAAATAAGAAATAAGAAATAAGAAATAAGAAATAAGAAATAAGAAATAAGAAATAAGAAATAAGAAATAAGAAATAAGAAATAAGAAATAAGAAATAAGAAATAAGAAATAAGAAATAAGAAATAAGAAATAAGAAATAAGAAATAAGAAATTAGAAATAAGAAATAAGAAATAAGAAATAAGAAATAAGAAATAAGAAATAAGAAATAAGAAATAAGAAATAAGAAATAAGAAATAAGAAATAAGAAATAAGAAATTAGAAATAAGAAATAAGAAATAAGAAATAAGAAATAAGAAATAAGAAATAAGAAACAAGAAATAAGAAATAAGAAATAAGAAATAAGAAATAAGAAATAAGAAATAAGAAATAAGAAATAAGAAAATAAGAAATAAGAAATAAGAAATAAGAAATAAGAAATAAGAAATAAGAAATAAGAAATAAGAAATAAGAAATAAGAAATAAGAAATTAGAAATAAGAAATTAGAAATAAGAAATAAGAAATAAGAAATAAGAAATAAGAAATAAGAAATAAGAAATAAGAAATAGAAATAAGAAATAAGAAATAAGAAATAAGAAATAAGAAATAAGAAATAAGAAATAAGAAATAAGAAATAAGAAATAAGAAATAAGAAATAAGAAATAAGAAATAAGAAATAAGAATAAGAAATAAGAAATAAGAAATAAGAAATAAGAAATAAGAAATAAGAAATAAGAAATAAGAAAATAAGAAATAAGAAATAAGAAATAAGAAATAAGAAATAAGAAATAAGAAATAAGAAATAAGGAAATAAGAAATAAGAAATAAGAAATAAGAAATAAGAAATAAGAAATAAGAAATAAGAAATAAGAAATAAGAAATAAGAAATAAGAAATAAGAAATAAGAAATAAGAAATAAGAAATAAGAAATAAGAAATAAGAAATAAGAAATAAGAAATAAGAAATAAGAAATAAGAAATAAGAAATAAGAAATAAGAAATAAGAAATAAGAAATAAGAAATAAGAAATAAGAAATAAGAAATAAGAAATAAGAAATAAGAAATAAGAAATAAGAAATAAGAAATAAGAAATAAGAAATAAGAAATAAGAAAATAAGAAATAAGAAATAAGAAATAAGAAATAAGAAATAAGAAATAAGAAATAAGAAATAAGAAATAAGAAATAAGAAATAAGAAATAAGAAATAAGAAATAAGAAATAAGAAATAAGAAATAAGAAATAAGAAATAAGAAATAAGAAATAAGAAATAAGAAATAAGAAATAAGAAATAAGAAATAAGAAATAAGAAATAAGAAATAAGAAATAAGAAATAAGAAATAAGAAATAAGAAATAAGAAATAAGAAATAAGAAATAAGAAATAAGAAATAAGAAATAAGGAAATAAGAAATAAGAAATAAGAAATAAGAAATAAGAAATAAGAAATAAGAAATAAGAAATAAGAAATAAGAAATAAGAAATAAGAAATAAGAAATAAGAAATAAGAAATAAGAAATAAGAAATAAGAAATAAGAAATTAGAAATAAGAAATAAGAAATAAGAAATAAGAAATAAGAAATAAGAAATAAGAAATAAGAAATAAGAAATAAGAAATAAGAAATAAGAAATAAGAAATAAGAAATAAGAAATAAGAAATAAGAAATAAGAAATAAGAAATAAGAAATAAGAAATAAGAAATAAGAAATAAGAAATAAGAAATAAGAAATAAGAAATAAGAAATAAGAAATAAGAAATAAGAAATAAGAAATAAGAAATAAGTAATAAGAAATAAGAAATAAGAAATAAGAAATAAGAAATAAGAAATAAGAAATAAGAAATAAGAAATAAGAAATAAGAAATAAGAAATAAGAAATAAGAAATAAGAAATAAGAAATAAGAAATAAGAAATAAGAAATAAGAAATAAGAAATAAGAAATAAGAAATAAGAAATAAGAAATAAGAAATAAGAAATAAGAAATAAGAAATTAGAAATAAGAAATAAGAAATAAGAAATATAAAATAAAAAATAAGAGATAAGAAATAAGAAGTAGGAACTAAGAAGTAAGACAAAAACGGTGTGAAGTATGAGCGTATTGGTGCAAAGATTATATAATTTTTATATTAGTTGAGCCCCTGTAGTTGTTTGTTATAAGTGATACATAGATGATGCTTGATTTCAATTGATTGATGTGATGTGCACTCACATTATTTTTTAAAGGTTGTTACATTAGGAAACATATTCAATTTAAGGCAATCGCGGTAATCGTGTAAGTCTTCTGGCGAATCAGTTAATCAATGCTGAACCTAGTAAAGACAAGAGACGACTGCCAAAAAAGCAGCAAGTAAAGGCGATAAATAAGCTAGATGGAAGACTGGGTACTTACAAATTTACGAAACTTAAATATTTCATCAGCTACAATAAATTAATTTAAAATATTTTTATGATATAAATGGATCTAATGTGATTAAGATTAAATTTTATTAAATTATTTATTTTTTTTTATTATTATTTTTATATATTAATTTAATTATTATTAGAATTAAATAAAGAAATTTATTTTTCAACATTTCTATAGAAAAGTGTTTTTTTCCTCAGGTTAACATATTGCGAGTATTCCAGTAGTTAAGTATGTTACATACCGTCGGAAAGGTTAATTTGTCTAGTTTCTCAGTATATACTTTATTTTTAAAGTTTTAGAAACACTTGCAAGCTAATAAGAAAAATTCAAAGTAGTGCGTATGCTAAAAATTGAAAAACCTTTGTCTTGAGCTATAAAGTATTTTTTTGATAGATATCCCACTTTCATCCCACTGAGCGACCAAAAAGCTCTTAAAAAAGGGCCTTTTTTGTAAAAAATTTTAAAAAAAATTTTTGATTTTGCAAAAAAAAGATGTCAAAACATTTTTTTTTAATTTTTTAAATTTTTTTTCCGAAAGATGGAAGAAATATGTAGCTAGAAATATAATTTTGCAAAGAACAGTAGGTAAAAAGTTACATGGATGAGAAAAAATGGCCACAATGTCAAATTTTGGCCGCCTCTAACCAGAAAAATTGTGTCTAAACTACTTCCAATAGGACTAACCTTGGTGCAAATTTCATCCCGATCGGAACACATCTGTACACATCGCCCCATTTATACTTGATCTAGTCCAAAATAAACAATTTTTGTTTCGTATTTCATATAGATATTGCGCCATGACCGCGAAAAATGCTTAAGCTAAAAAGAAAACTTTACAGGATAAACTTCTTCAATTATCTTTATCTGTAGTAGGTAAACATATTAAGAGCGCACTTGTGTGCACACTTTTACTGTACATTCGCTATGGTACTCAGTACAGCTGTAAAATTTTGATTCGTGATGCAATATCATGTCACTTAAGATACTTAAGACGGACGAATACACATCGCTTAAATTATATAATTATTAATTAATTATATATTATATAATTATATATTATATAAATTATATATTATATAAAACGATTGCCAGTAAATCGAAGTATTTAATGCCGAACTCATTACTCTTTACAGCACAGTTTTCGACAACAGCTTTGCTTGCTTTTCCTGATACCAAATTTTGACTGAACTGTTATTTTGCTGTTAAAGAGAATGGGATAAAGACAATAACTACAACAACGACACAGTATGATATAAAAGTTACTTAACTTAAAAGCTCAGGGCTATCACACTTGAATACAATTTCAAGTAGTTTTATGTTTATTTTTTATTTGTGTGCATAAGTTTGTTGTTTTAACATAAGTATTTGTATTTATATGTTTGTGTGTATGCATATCTATTTGGTTAAACTAAACAATAAGTCAGGAAAACTTTTATACAATAAATAAAAACGAAATTCTATTGTATTATATTTTATTTACTTGCATTATTAAGGTATAAATTTTTATGAATTAACTGTCGGTGTCAGATATATTCCTGTATTTTTTAAATCTAAATTGATAGAAGAGGGTGAGGACTATTTTATTATTTCTACATTTTTGACTAAGTTTGATTAAGTTTATTGTATAGTTTCGTGACACTTTATTTTTTATTTTTCTTATTTTGGAGAACAGTGAAAATAAATTCTCTTAGTATAAAAATCTTACAACGGCCATATCTTTTCGTATGCTATCAACAAATAAGCCCTGTTAAAAATTATGTATGTAAAAATGTTTCTTTTTGGAATTGACAGTTGCAGCTCAAAATCTTGACAGTGGTGCCAATTATATAAGGTTTTGTATTTGGTCATTATAAAACTGTATCTTAGTCAAAGGTTGACCTCCCAAATTAATACTCGCTGATTTATTGATTGGGAGCAAATTTACTCTTGTTAGGTTTGTACTGCTGTTATGACATGTGCCCCAAATTTAATGTCTTTTTCTCCATTGTGACAATCGTTTTTGTTCAATTTCAATGCAATTGGGATTCTTTATTTAGCATTAATATTTGAGAAATTTAACAATATATTTTTAGATTTTAGAATGCATTTTCCTTTTCTATTTAAATATTAAATAACAATTTTTATAATTTATTTTCAATTTTATTAACATTGTTTAAAGATGGAGGCAAAAATTCGAAAAAACTTTATGATTTTTTTTAGTTTTTATAAAAATATACTTAAAGTTAGAGCATAAGATACCGATGAGATCATCTCATCTTATATATTAAAAGAATTTATGAATAAACTTTGCATTCAAGATTTTTTTCAATATTTATCTTCTCTCAAATCTCTATAACTCGAGTTCTAATTAACGTTGGCTGTTGACATAGGTCTAAGAACACTCAGTGAATCAAGCTCCTTTTTTGAGCTATTAACTGCTTAAATTCGTTGGGTTTGAGGAAAGTTATGCGTGGAGAATCAACTTTACTTTTACTGTACGTTAACTTCTCTTGGCATATTTTGGCATTACTGTACGTTAACTTCTCTTGGCAAATTCATTGGGTTTGAGGAAAGTTATGCGTGTACAATCAACTTTACTTTTACTGTACGTTAACTTCTCTTGGCATATTTTTGCATTACTGTACGTTAACTTCTCTTGGCAAAGTTTGGTATTATAATAAAAAAATTAATATAATATAATATAATATAATATAATATAATATAACGGGTGATTTTTTAAGAGCTTGATAACTTTTTTTTAAAAAAAAACGCATAAAATTTGCAAAATCTCATCGGTTCTTTATTTGAAACGTTAGATTGGTCCATGACATTTACTTTTTGAAGATAATTTCATTTAAATGTTGACCGCGGCTGCGTCTTAGGTGGTCCATTCGGAAAGTCCAATTTTGGGCAACTTTTTCGAGCATTTCGGCCGGAATAGCCCGAATTTCTTCGGAAATGTTGTCTTCCAAAGCTGGAATAGTTGCTGGCTTATTTCTGTAGACTTTAGACTTGACGTAGCCCCACAAAAAATAGTCTAAAGGCGTCAAATCGCATGATCTTGGTGGCCAACTTACCGGTCCATTTCTTGAGATGAATTGTTCTCCGAAGTTTTCCCTCAAAATGGCCATAGAATCGCGAGCTGTGTGGCATGTAGCGCCATCTTGTTGAAACCACATGTCAACCAAGTTCAGTTCTTCCATTTTTGGCAACAAAAAGTTTGTTAGCATCGAACGATAGCGATCGCCATTCACCGTAACGTTGCGTCCAACAGCATCTTTGAAAAAATACGGTCCAATAATTCCACCAGCGTACAAACCACACCAAACAGTGCATTTTTCGGGATGTATGGGCAGTTCTTGAACGGCTTCTGGTTGCTCTTCACTCCAAATACGGCAATTTTGCTTATTTACGAAGCCATTCAACCAGAAATGAGCCTCATCGCTGAACAAAATTTGTCGATAAAAAAGCGGATTTTCTGCCAACTTTTCTAGGGCCCATTCACTGAAAATTAGACGTTGTGGCAGATCGTTCGGCTTCAGTTCTTGCACGAGCTGTATTTTATACGGTTTTACACCAAGATCTTTGCGTAAAATCTTCCATGTGGTCGAATAACACAAACCCAATTGCTGCGAACGGCGACGAATCGACATTTCACGGTCTTCAGTAACACTCTCAGAAACAGACGCAATATTCTCTTCTGTACGCACTGTACGCATTCGTGTGGTTGGTTTAATGTCCAATAAAGTAAACTGAGTGCGAAACTTGGTCACAATCGCATTAATTGTTTGCTCACTTGGTCGATTATGTAGACCATAAATCGGACGTAAAGCGCGAAACACATTTCGAACCGAACACTGATTTTGGTAATAAAATTCAATGATTTGCAAGCGTTGCTCGTTAGTAAGTCTATTCATGATGAAATGTCAAAGCATACTGAGCATCTTTCTCTTTGACACCATGTCTGAAATCCCACGTGATCTGTCAAATACTAATGCATGAAAATCCTAACCTCAAAAAAATCACCCGTTAATATAATATAATATAATATAATATAATATAATATAATATAATATAATATAATATAATATAATATAATATAATATAATATAATATAATATAATATAATATAATATAATATAATATAATATAATATAATATAATATAATATAATATAATATAATATAATATAATATAATATAATATAATATAATATAATATAATATAATATAATATAATATAATATAATATAATATAATATAATATAATATAATATAATATAATATAATATAATATAATATAATATAATATAATATAATATAATATAATATAATATAATATAATATAATATAATATAATATAATATAATATAATATAATATAATATAATATAATATAATATAATATAATATAATATAATATAATATAATATAATATAATATAATATAATATAATATAATATAATATAATATAATATAATATAATATAATATAATATAATATAATATAATATAATATAATATAATATAATATAATATAATATAATATAATATAATATAATATAATATAATATAATATAATATAATATAATATAATATAATATAATATAATATAATATAATATAATATAATATAATATAATATAATATAATATAATATAATATAATATAATATAATATAATATAATATAATATAATATAATATAATATAATATAATATAATATAATATAATATAATATAATATAATATAATATAATATAATATAATATAATATAATATAATATAATATAATATAATATAATATAATATAATATAATATAATATAATATAATATAATATAATATAATATAATATAATATAATATAATATAATATAATATAATATAATATAATATAATATAATATAATATAATATAATATAATATAATATAATATAATATAATATAATATAATATAATATAATATAATATAATATAATATAATATAATATAATATAATATAATATAATATAATATAATATAATATAATATAATATAATATAATATAATATAATATAATATAATATAATATAATATAATATAATATAATATAATATAATATAATATAATATAATATAATATAATATAATATAATATAATATAATATAATATAATATAATATAATATAATATAATATAATATAATATAATATAATATAATATAATATAATATAATATAATATAATATAATATAATATAATATAATATAATATAATATAATATAATATAATATAATATAATATAATATAATATAATATAATATAATATAATATAATATAATATAATATAATATAATATAATATAATATAATATAATATAATATAATATAATATAATATAATATAATATAATATAATATAATATAATATAATATAATATAATATAATATAATATAATATAATATAATATAATATAATATAATATAATATAATATAATATAATATAATATAATATAATATAATATAATATAATATAATATAATATAATATAATATAATATAATATAATATAATATAATATAATATAATATAATATAATATAATATAATATAATATAATATAATATAATATAATATAATATAATATAATATAATATAATATAATATAATATAATATAATATAATATAATATAATATAATATAATATAATATAATATAATATAATATAATATAATATAATATAATATAATATAATATAATATAATATAATATAATATAATATAATATAATATAATATAATATAATATAATATAATATAATATAATATAATATAATATAATATAATATAATATAATATAATATAATATAATATAATATAATATAATATAATATAATATAATATAATATAATATAATATAATATAATATAATATAATATAATATAATATAATATAATATAATATAATATAATATAATATAATATAATATAATATAATATAATATAATATAATATAATATAATATAATATAATATAATATAATATAATATAATATAATATAATATAATATAATATAATATAATATAATATAATATAATATAATATAATATAATATAATATAATATAATATAATATAATATAATATAATATAATATAATATAATATAATATAATATAATATAATATAATATAATATAATATAATATAATATAATATAATATAATATAATATAATATAATATAATATAATATAATATAATATAATATAATATAATATAATATAATATAATATAATATAATATAATATAATATAATATAATATAATATAATATAATATAATATAATATAATATAATATAATATAATATAATATAATATAATATAATATAATATAATATAATATAATATAATATAATATAATATAATATAATATAATATAATATAATATAATATAATATAATATAATATAATATAATATAATATAATATAATATAATATAATATAATATAATATAATATAATATAATATAATATAATATAATATAATATAATATAATATAATATAATATAATATAATATAATATAATATAATATAATATAATATAATATAATATAATATAATATAATATAATATAATATAATATAATATAATATAATATAATATAATATAATATAATATAATATAATATAATATAATATAATATAATATAATATAATATAATATAATATAATATAATATAATATAATATAATATAATATAATATAATATAATATAATATAATATAATATAATATAATATAATATAATATAATATAATATAATATAATATAATATAATATAATATAATATAATATAATATAATATAATATAATATAATATAATATAATATAATATAATATAATATAATATAATATAATATAATATAATATAATATAATATAATATAATATAATATAATATAATATAATATAATATAATATAATATAATATAATATAATATAATATAATATAATATAATATAATATAATATAATATAATATAATATAATATAATATAATATAATATAATATAATATAATATAATATAATATAATATAATATAATATAATATAATATAATATAATATAATATAATATAATATAATATAATATAATATAATATAATATAATATAATATAATATAATATAATATAATATAATATAATATAATATAATGCTGTGGAGCAGCAGGGGTCCTCTAGTTATTATGATTGTAATCTGAGTTGCGACATCTGTTGGTCCATTCTTTTTTCCTTATTCTAAAAGATTTCTCAAACATTATTTTAAATTTTACAATATTATATTAATACTAGCTAACCCGGCAAACATTGTTTTGCCATACAACTTATTTCCAGTGAATATTTTTTTGATTATTAATTAAAAAATAACGAATGCATGGTAAGTGTGTGTGGGTGAGATTTATTAATGGCTGGGATCGCCGATGAAAATACAAAAAAAAAAACGCCAAACACTCATTTTCTCAAGACAATGTATTTCTTTAACCCATTTGGTGCCGCTGTACTAAATTGAGTACACCTAATTATTATGTGAAATTTTTAAAATTTTTAAAGCTTTTGGTTTTTTTTGCGTTTTAAGCTTAAAAGAAACCCACACCTCGTTAGAATAACAAAAAAAAAGTTTGGTATATACATGTCAACTGTTACAAATGGACTCTTAAACTTATACAAAATTGTTGTGGCGAGATAAACTCAGATTTTCCATTTTTTTTTTTTTTGCTTTTACTGTATTGCAATTTTTTTTTTTTTTTTTTGTAGTTTTCTAAAGGCAAGTATTTCTATTTATAAAATATGTAAAAAAAAAAATGATCTGCCATTTCCTTTCACAAAGTTATCGTATTTTAACTACAACTGTACTCAATTGAGTACAACGGCGGAATCCATATAAAAATTGTGTGCACTACATACTTACGTGTTTATCTATCTAACAAGGGGATTCCCAAAATATCAATTTTACTGGTAGTGACTGATTTGAAAAAAGCTGTTTAGTGTTAGATTAAACATTTATAAGTTGTATTGAGACTATAAGGTTAGAGCACAAAAGTTATTTACGATGAGTTCTAAACGCTTTAAAGTTTGTAATGGTTTCAAAGAATTAGAAGAAGCTGTTAACGCAATATTGGAAGATAGTGACAGTGATTCTTTATATGATTTCGCAATCATTCCACCGGAGCCGAGTGTTTTATCAGGTGAAGAAGAAGGTGGTGATGAGATCAGGGTAGCTGACAACTTGCCGAGAGATGTGCCAGGTAACATTGAGGTGTTTAGACGCAATAATAACATAATTTTAAGTGATGACAACGACAGTAGCGATGATGAACCGTTGGTCGATAAGGTAAAGAGAAGCCGCAGACAACTACCAGCGTGGCGTAAGTGCTAACCAACATATTCTTCAACATCTCGGGTATCGACTGATGTGCCCGAAAGACAAGAAGATGTAAAGAAGTTGTTTAGTAATCTCAACCCAGTACAAGTATTCGAGTAAATATTTGATGAAGAAGTGACTAGTTTGATTATCAGCAATACAATTTATATGCCAATCAAAATAATAGACATCACTTTCAACTTGACCCCGTCGACTTAAAAAAATTTATGGGTGTACTGATATTCTCTGGGTATCGCAAATTACCCAGAGAGGATTTATACTGGTCTTACGATGAGGATGTTGGTATAGAAATGGTATCAAAATCAATGTCTAGACAAAGATATCGAGATATCAAAAAGAATCTTCATCTTGTGAACAGTGACGAAGCTGACACTACTAGGGACAAAATGTTTAAAGTTCGGCCATTAGCTGATGTTATAACGAAGAAATTTCTTCAGTGGGGAGTATTTCACGAGCATATTTCCATTGATGAGTCGATGGTAAAATATATTGGTCATCATCCTACTAAGCAGTTTATACGTGGAAAACCAGTACGATTTGGCTTTAAGAACTGGGTGGCAGCTATTTCTACCGGATATTGCTGCACTTTCGATTTTTATTGTGGAAAATCGGAGGAAAATTATACTGATCCCTTAGGGTCAACAGTAGTAAAAAACTTGCTTGAGAAAATGGAGACTAACTCAGCATCGCATGAAGTATTTCTTGATAACTTTTTTACTAGTTATAATCTCATGGTAGATCTCAAGGAAAAAGGATTTCGTGCGACTGGAACCATTAGAGAGAACAGAACAAAAAAGTGTCCATTGAGAAGTACGAAAGAAATGAAAAAAGAAGAGCGAGCGTCATATGACTATAGGTTCGACAAGCAAAATGAAATTCTTTTGGTAAAATGGAAAGACAATATCGTCTGTACAATGACAACAAACTATGACACAGTTGAGCCATTAAGAGCTATAAAACGTTGGTTTTCTACGCAACGAAAAAAAATTGATGTCAACATACCAAAGGTGTTTCAGTCTTATAATAAACATATGGGAGGAGTAGATGAACTGGACCAATCCATTTCACCCTACAGAATTGCCATTCGCGGTAAGAAATGGTGGTGGGCATTGTTTACCTATATAATAGTTATGGAAATGGCAAACGCTTGGCGGTTATATGTAATGAGTCATGATGATAGCATGGATCAACTTTTATTGCGACGCTCCATTGCAAGGTACTATTTACGCCAAAATGAGCAAAATAAATCTCGACTTTCCTCTTCATTGGTCCTAGGACTACCCCAAGATGGTATTGGTCATTACCCCGAAAAGTTAGAAAAGCAATTAAGATGTGTTTTATGTCATGCGAGAGTTCGCTGGAAATGCAAGAAGTGTTTAAAAACATTATGCATTGAAAAAAAATGTTTTGAAACTTTTCACCTGTAACCCGCCACTGTACTCAGTTGAGTACACCCACCCTACTCCACCCATTTATTATTATTTTTTTTAATTTTTTCATACTTTTATATTAATTTTGCATACAATGAATAAAAAATAAACTTTTTTGTTAATTATCTCTGCTAGTTTCATTTTGGCGGTTAATGGGTTAACGTAACAAACATATTAATTGTTTGATCTCTCAAAAGTAAAACATAAAATAGAGTAAGGAAATAATATATTTTTTATCCGAAAATATGAAAGTTAAAGAAAGAAAATTAATATTCATTTGGCAATTTTTGTGTTTCGCGATTTTCGGTTTTAGTGAATTTTGCTTTTGGCGATTTGTTGCTCGATTTCTCCATATTTTTCACGACATATTACATTGCTTATTAATGTGTTTGTTAAAAATATCAAGACTAATCATATCCCGCCCATTTTTTGTGCGACTACTCACATTAATATATGAATGGACTCGTACAAAGTATAAAGCCTTTTTCTATTACGGTAGGCCAGTTCTATGATACTAGCAGATTCCAGCCCTCGAAATTCGAGTGAAAATTTTAGGAAATTTTATATTTTCATTAAATAAATTCAATTATAGCCAATTCACAAATCAACACAAAAAACAAACTCATTTTGCTGACAAACACATTAACAAATTTAATAAACGCACACATAGCACTGTATAATTTCATGTATGTGTTAGTAGCAACTTTAAATGCAATTTACTGAGAATAAAGAAAAAATTTTAAAAATCTGTAAATCTGCAAAACGGCTAAAAAGAAATAATTTTCAAATAATATATGTTTGGTCAAAATCGGGATAAAACGGTAGAATAAAACATCGGTCACAAGAAATCGCCTAGCCTATTATATATTATATATTACTTTTACTTTACTTTTACTTTTACTTTTTGTGGTCGATGCACGCCCACTGCTCCGATCATGCCCATTTCTTCTTCGACTAATTACATGATTAACTTATAGGCCCACGCAATGTCTCAAGGCTCTCATTATTACAGTATTTTAGCTATATAACATGTAATATTTTTTTGTGTGGGAGGTGCCATGCCCACTGCTCGGTTCTCTTGCATTTTTATTTGACTAATTACTTTAATATTTGAAGGACTCGTAGAAAAAGTCAAGGTTTCCCCCTTTACAGCAGTTATATGAATTATATATTTACTTTGTATGGATGATGCAACGCCCACTGCCTCGATCACGCCCATTATTTGCTCGACTAAACACATGAAGAACCCCTGGGCTCAAGCAAAGGCTAAAGACTCTCAGTATTAGTACTGCAGATATGTGACATATAATATTTATTTTGGCATGGCTCCTGACATTAATAATAGATGACTACACACAAAGTTGTAAAGCTCCCCCTGTCATAGTACTTGATATATATTATATAAAAAATTCACTTTGTAAGGGGCGAGTCATGCCTATTGGTCCGATCCCACCCATTTTTTTGTCCGACTACTCACATAAGTAAGGGATAACGTCAGACTAATGAGCAAAGCTGTCGCAGTCACAGTACTCGAGAGATATGATATTTGATACTTACTTTGTATGTGAGATGATGACTGCACACAAATTTGTAAAGCGCTCCCTATCATAGTACTCAATGAATATGATATTAAAAATTAACTTTGTGTGGCGGGTTCCACGCCCTTTGGTCCGACCTCAACCATTTTTGTCCAATTACTTTGTATGTGAGATACCACGCCCACAATAATAGGTGACCTAACATAAATTTGCAAATGTCTCCCCGTCATAGCACTTAATATATATGATAGTAAAAATTCACTTTGTATGGGAGGTGCCACGCCCTAATCACCTAGCGATATGAAATATAAATGACGACCGATTCGCATACCTACCAAACATACATAAAGAATTTCATTAAAATAGGTTAAGCCGTTTGGGAGGAGTTCGATCACAAACACCGTGGCACGAGAATTTTATATATTAGATGCTAAAATCTTCCCCTCTTACAATGAAGTCTGATAATATTCATATATCTGCAGAAGGATCTTGATAACTTCTTTACGTGATGAAATATAAACTTAATGGAACTAAATATGAAGAAATGTAAATACATATTATCATGACGCTCAATGAGGCTAGAGGCGTACTTGCTTTTATTAATCGATTTTACTTATCTCTATATCTAAACAGCTATATGTATCCTTCGTAAGAATTATACTTGAATATGGCTCAATTAACTAGGCTCCTTTATACAATATCCATATAGCCTTAAGTACACCACGAAATAAGTGCCATCTCCGAGTTGAGAATGTTGCATTTAACTGGTCATGATCATGAGCTTGCCAGCGGGAGCATCGCTGCTTTTCAAGATGATTAATAATAATTTTGTTCATGCCATTTAGACTGTAGGTGGAGCACATGGTTTGGAAAAATCTCTGCAGGCAGGCAGTAATTATACGATAAACTGCATCTTCCAAATCGCTACACATACGGGTTCCATCCTTCATTATATGGGCCATGCTGGTACACACAGAAAAGAGATTGGTTGGAATTCGGTTACAACTAGAAAAATTTGTTAAAGTAATTAGAACTTTTGTTGTAATGCTTGATTGTTTAAAAATAAAATAGATATTCTATTAAAACTATCGCATAATTACAATCCATTAAGAATTAATAAATCTACAACAACAGTATTAGTTACGTTTACCAATCACTGTCTTTATGTAAATTTCTAAACTAATTTAATTGAGGCAACCTAATAAAACAAAGAATAACATGCTTCAGTACTAAATATTAGCGACTGCAACTACTTATTCTATTATAACAATATATTTTAAACCGAAAATGTTTTAACAGATATTGTAATAAATAATTGGTTAGAGTACTACATATAAAATTTGTATTAAGAATGACTTACCGGTTGTAACAAAAGAAACATCAATTTTTAAGCTCGTTTGGTATTTCTAACCGAAAGGAAACTCTATGAATCAATTTCTGTTGTAAATACAAAAAAAAAAAAGTAAAGAATATGTTTAGGTAGACCGAATTGTTGATTTAATTTGTCATATGTCAAATAAAATAAAATAAAAAAATAATAATGTAAATTGTGATAGTTTATGTAATATTATAATTGAAAATCATAAAATGTTAAAAAGTGCAAAATTATATGAAAAAATGGATAACAGAATGGCCAGCAAGAAATACTGTTTATTATGGAACCTGAAGATGTTATCCAGTTCCCATGGCTTGTGTGTTTTTCTTTGTATATATGGTTATAATTTAGAATACCAATGTGCCATTCAGGAGCGCACTATCATTCCCTGCGTTAAAGATAGATATATAGAGATGCCCAGAACGCTGTCGCGTAGATATAAATATAAGGTACTTAATTTTGGATTTCCATATTGCAATTAATAAATATTTCCCTTCGCTATTGTAAGGCATTTATTTCGGCAGCAACTCGTGATTTAGCAACACAAATCGTCAAGTATATGAAAATTCCTCCTACGTCAGTATTAACGGTACAAATGTTTGTGAGGATATACACAACCTGAAACCTTATTATCACGTTGTGATCAGCACAAGGAGCTGACCAAATCCAAGATGTGTTCAAGATGCTTACCACTGCTTCTTTTTCCGGTTAGAAGGTAACGAAGGCAGTCGTTGTTGCAAAGTCGATCAATTGACGTGTAATACTGGGAAAGTAATGGGTTTGTGCTGATATTTGTGCTAAGAAATATATTTGACCTAGATACAGCTTTTATATTGTCTACCGACGATACATAATCAGTTATCCATCATCTGTAATAAAACTATAGGTAGCAAAAATAAATAATGTTGCATACGAAGATATGTTTAAATTTGTAAACGAGTTCGGTTCAAATGAAGCTATTATTATTATTATGAGCTCTTCGTTTGTTCGTCTCCAGAGTTCAGTGTTGGTGATAATGTTTAGGCCAACATCGTGCTTCCGCATTTAAGCATTTAACATATTTTATGCGTTAGTCTTATACTACAAAGTGGTTATCAGTACTGTTATTTATACGCATTTCATGTGTTTTGGCAATATTTACATTCAGCCAACTCTATTGGCCAACGCGACCAAATCATTTACTTTGCCCTGCATATCGTTAAACTTGTGCGATTTGAGACAAACACCGTCAGCAAATTCCAAATCTTCTAGATGGTTTTAAAGATCCCAGACCGTACCCCTTCTTTTACTGCATACTTGTATCATAACCTCGTCGAAAAAACGGCGAACAATAATGAAGATAGAGGGCAACCTTGTTTTACTGGAGCATTTCTCATGAAAGATTCGCTGATAATGTCATTTGTGTAACTTGGAGTGTGGTATTGTTGTACAAAGCTTTTATCAAATTTATCAATTTTGTTGGTACATCTTTTGCTTTTAATGTATCCCATAGTGCAGTACCTTTTATCAAGTCAAAAGCTTTTCTAAATTCTAAATAAAGCGGTGTTTGCCGCTTGACCGATCGATAGTCCGCATTAATGTGTAAAAAATTTGATGTAATATGTATTACATAAATCAGTAAATGTCTTTGGAATATATAGATTTCATTTTTACCTAGTCCCCATATTATATTCACATCCATTATAAATCTAGATATTTATCTAGGTAGCAATAACTACTATTTGCCTGCCCTTAGGATCTAACCATTTTTTAACCTAAAACCAAATTACAAATGGACGCAGCGTTGATAATAATATTTATTTAATAATAATATTTTTATTTATTATTAATAATAGTAATATTTATTCTTTTAGAAATGTTAGCAGAATTTTGAGACATCCGACGAATATGATGATGCGAGTATGATTTTAAATTGGTGAAAATCCATTTTATCATTTAGGATAGCTATTTTTTTTTTATCTTATCGGACATACTTTATTTAGTTTAATGTAAAAATTATTTAAAAACAAATAAATAATAATAAAAATTTTTGTGTTTTTTTTTCATATGTCGTATTAGTAAAAATTCCGATTAATGGTTTTAACAATCAATAATTCAAATTAATAATTCCATTGTATCAACTAAATTTCACTATTCATACAATATAATTTATATATAATTTCAATTGTCTTTACCATTTCACGGTAATATGTATTATACAATTAATTACAACAGAAATATTTGATAGTACACGTGACTACCAAAATTCGATTGGCAACAAATTCGGCTGCTGCGACGAATCCGTTTTCTGTGTGTAGCTTTGGGTACATATGGAGCCGTTTTTAATTCTCAGAGTTTCTTAAACTTGTCATAATAAATGACCGCGAAAATTAAAACTATCAAATAAACAATTTTTATTAGCATGATTTTTTATATTTAGTTTTTCAAAAATTACAAATAAATTAAATTATTTGGTTGGGCTTATCATTATACCCTATACCAATATGTGGTCAGTGTATAACGACTATGTGCTGATGTCTGAAACTACCAAATCTATTTGACGTAGACCCATCTTTTATTATACCGATCGAGTCAGAATCACCTTCTGAGTCGAGTTAGCGATGTCAGTCAAACTACAGGTCGCAAATATGAATATGTTATCATGAAATTTGGTATATACGCTTCTATTGGCCGTAGCATGAACGCTATTGAAATTGTTGAAAATCGGTTCATGTTCAAATCCAGTCCCAATACAAATGACTCCTATGAAGTCGACTTAAATTGTTATAAAATCCAAATTATCTTAACTCTGTGTACTTATTACTTCCGTTAATCAGTACACACAGAAAAAAGATTGGTTGGAATTCGGTTAAGACTAGAAAAATTTATTAAGGTAATAAGAATTTTTATTATAATTCTTTAATATTTAATAATACAATATATTTACTTTAATAACTACTGTATAAACACAAGTCTTCTGAAATAAAAGTATCTGCAACAACAAAAATAGTTCCATTTACTAATAAAATTCTTTATAAAAAATATTCAACTAATTTAATTGAGGTAACCTTATAAATCCAAGAATTACATACTTCAATCCCAAATATTGGCAACTGCAATTTCTTATTCGGTTATAACAACATATTTTAAACCAAAAATGTTTTAACAGATATTGTAACAAATTATTGGTTACATTCCTACAAATTAAATTTGTATTAAGAATTATTTTTCGCTTATAACAAAAGAAACCAAAACTATTAAAATATTTTGGTACTTCTAACCAACAGAAATTTTCATGAATAAAATTCTGTTGTAAATACCGAATAAATATAAAAATATGTTTAGTCATACTGAATTTTCGAATTAAATTGTCATTTTTTAAAACAAAATGTAAAAAACAACTTTTGAATATTATATGAACATTTAAATTTTCAAATCAATATCACAACGTTTACAAAAACTTCAATGTAATTTATGTATACAAAAAAAATGGATCATAGAAGTATGTAAATTAAATACGAAACCTGAAAGTGTATTTAAGCGCGTCTGGGAAGAAGCTTTTGTGTGACATTTATGCTTATGGTTTAGAAAAACAATCTGCCATTCAACTGCGCACTACCAATAGTCGTGTTAAAGATAGAGAGATATGGTCTGAACTCTGTGGAATACCTGTAAAAGTTATTTATTATCATATTACAATAAATCAATACGTCCAGGATTTGATTTCAGCAACAACTCCTGACTTGTCACGCCTGTGTTGACGGAAAAAATATTTCTAAGGACGTACGTAACCAGGAAGCTGGTCATCACAATGTGGTCATCTTATCAAACCTTATTTAGAAATGACTAAACGCATGTCTATACACACGTACAATATGAAATGTTTCGTGTTAGATGAGGTCGATCAAATGTTTTGTGATTTCACCAAAGACCAAAAATATATCGCGATGTATTGGAACACAATGTGTTTCATCCAATCAATTCTTTTCTGTAACAGAATGTCGATCAATTGACTTAAAAGCAAGTTACATATATGTGATCATAACTTGTGTTTGTTGCATTTATTTTACTCTGTGGTCAAGTTGAGTTTCTTAAAAAAAATTTTTTTCCCAATTAATACCAACTTATTATTTCAGGAAATTTTGCGGACAATATGTTATGATTTTTAATAAGTGGAACAGAAAAATATTTTTCTCAAAATTGTAAAATTTATAAAGTATGTATGGACTACCTAAAGATTAATGATTACTTTTTTATTGCAAGCTATTGTCTTATATCGCTTAAATAAAAATAAATTATTAATAAAAATTATTAATAAAAGTTATTATTAAAAAAGTGTTTTAAATATTTTATATCAGCAAAAACATAGATAAATGGTAAATAAAATTAATAAATCCATTCATTGTACCAACTATACACCACAGTTCTAACAATCGAATTTATATTTATATACAATTGCCCTTACCATTCTACGTTTATATAGATTATATAATTCAGTTATCACAAAAGAATATTGTGATAGTACATGGGACTACAAAAATTCGGTTGGCAACAAATTTGGTTGCGACAACGAATCCGTTTTCTGTGTGTAGTCTAAATATAAACCCTATAGCACAATTTTTAGTTATAGCCCCCATATAAAGCTGCTTCCCGATCTCAACTTAAATCTATCAAAAAACAAAAATGTTGTATAGATTTTCCTCAAATTTGGTTTGTATATATTTTTAGAAAATATAGGTGATCTTACCAAATATGATCAGGATTGAGCATCCGAAGACAAAAAAGTTAATAATAATGCCAATTAAATTTGGTTTATGCTTATTTTTTATATCAAATTAGTTGGACCTAGGAGATAGGGTCTCTCCATAATTTTCGTACATGTTTTTCAGTTGTAATTAAACACAAAACTTTTTTTAAAAACTAAGTTTATCAAAATGTTAAAATTAGAAATCGAAAAATAATAAATAATAAATTAAGTTTTTTTTTTACGTTTTTGCATCATTCGCATAAAGCTTTAGTCTGTGGCTACCCCTTTTGAAATTTTTATCTCAACATATTTAGACGTACTTGAAAATTTTAATAATTTAATTCAGGAGGAAGGCTTTCTATCAACGCCAAACTTACAAGCCCAACATCAACTAACCCAAATATTTATAACGTCTGAAATTCAATCACTAACAAGATACAAAGGAAGACTTAGAAAGTGTGGCAAAACAGCAGAAATCCAAATGATAAACGTAACTTCAATAAGGCGGCTAAAGATCTCAAAGTCAAGCTATAAAAAGTGAACAAATAGGAAGCTATCTTAGGAATTTCAACGTATCTCATAATAAGAACGGTGATTTTAGTTAATGTAGGCGACAAAATATATAAAACGGCCAACTCAGAGAAATGTTTCAATCAAAGAAGTAAAAGATGTATGGTGAAAACAGATAAATCTGAAATACAGAAAAAACATTCCAGCCCCATACATATAACATCAATTTTGCAGATGAAATTCTTGACTATTTGGATAGCCCTTGTCCCATGGATTGGCCTATCAAATACATCTCTCACTCGGAAGTACATAAAGAAAAAACAAAAACTTAACTACAACAAGTAAAATTATAGTCGGTCTAGACTACCATGGTTTAGGATATAGAAAATAAGCATAAACCAAATTTGAGTGGGATGTTTATTAATTTTTTCGGCTGCTATATATATATGGGGACTAGGCCCAAAAATGGACCGATCGTGACCATGTTTGGTAAAGTCTCTTGTATTTTTCAAAAATATATACAAACAAATTTTGAGAAGAATCAGTGCAGTATTTTCGTTTTTTGATAGATTTAAGTGAAGATCGGGAAGCAGCTCTATATGGGGCCTATGACTAAGAGTTGGCCAATAGGGATCATTTTTGGACTACTGATTAATGGATGTAATATATACATATACACCCAATTTGACTGAGATTTGTATGATAATTTGGATCTTATGGCAATATATGTTGATTTCATAGGGGTCATTTGTATTGGGGCTAGGTCTGAACATGGACCTATTCTCACCAATTTGAACAGGTTTCATCCCATGGCCGATAAAAGATAAAATACCAAATTTCATCAAAATATATTCATATTTGCGACCTGCAGTTTGATTACAAGCTTTACATGGACACACAGATGGACGGACGGGCATCTTTAAATCGATTCAGATAGTGATTCTGATTCGATCGGTATAATTAAAGATGGGTGTAGGTCAAATATTTTTGGTTGTTACAAACAGCAGCACAAAGTCATTATACCCAAACCACATAGTTTTATAGGGTATAAAAATGTCTCCTGGTTACGACAACATTGATGGAAAAGTGGTTCAAGCGCTGCCTAAGATAGGTATTTTATTATTTACATTATTGTATAATCGGGAGTCTTTCTCTGACAGTGATAAAGTGCAGACATAAATTGTGTTCAAATTCTATTACTTTCTTTAAAATTATAACCAATAACCTTTGTTATTGTACTGAAAACTTTATTTTAACATACTTATGTGTTAAATATAGCAACAACTTTTTACTTTATTTTAAAAAAGTAAAAACAAAGGGATTAGTGATCTACTTTACTAATCCATTTCTGCTACAGCAGAATGGTTAGTGACGATTCTGCTGATGATGTCGATGCTGTTTGGCAAACAGTAACTAAGCCTACAACAAAACGTCGGCTATCAACGTCACCAGATATTTTTAAACATAAAAACAAAGCTGTGAAAAATAATCATTTACCAAACATAAACAACAACAACGTTTTAAAAAAATCCAGCAACAATGACCACATACCAACTACAAGCAGTAACAGATTTGCCACTCTTCAAACAAATAATGTTGTTGATGATGATGATGATGACAACGAAGAAGTTACCGAAGCAAAACCGCCGCCAATATTCATTTCAAATGTCTCGGATATTGAGGCAATGATTAATAATTTATCAAAACTAATAACATCAGAACATTTTTTTTTATTTTATTTTTATTTTTATTTGTTCTGCCCATACAACAAGATTTACATCTTTTATATTATAGTATGGGAATTTTTAAAGAAAAACAAGTAACGGTATACAAAAATATTTAAATAATTAATCAATAATTAATAAATTATTCATACAAATCTATGAGAGATGGCCAGGTAAGATGTAAAATATCTTTCACACTTACCAACTCAAACAAGAAAGAGCTTTTAGAGTAGTTGTTAAAAATTTGCATTTTTCTACACCAACCTCTGAAATAAAAGATGAAATTCAAAGCCTAGGTCACAAAGTTCGAAACGTTATGAACATAAGAAGTAGAATAACGAAACAGCCTATGTCAATGTTCTTCGTTGACCTAGAACCAATGTTAAACAACAAGAACATTTATGAAATAAGAAATCTCTTGAACACAATTGTCAAAATAGAGTCACCATTAAAAACACATGAAATTATACAATGTTATAGATGCCAAGGGTTTGGTCACTCAAAAACTTATTGTAGGAAAATGTTTAATTGTGTGAAATGTGGACGAAATCATCCATCTGTTACTTGTCCTAAATCGGAAGAAACACCTCCAAGGTGTCTGCAATATCATACCGCAATTTAAAAGGATGCCAAGTATATAGAAATCTTTTGAAAAGAAAATATGAACATCGCAGGAATAATTTAAATATTTCCAAACAAATTATAATCCTAACCCAGAATATTCCCCATCATTTAATAATAAAAATAATTCTAACAATCAACAAGAACAAAATATTCTAAAATCCTAACAAACATTTATGAAACAACAAAATGAATTAACAAATAAGCTAATAAGCATGATGCAGTTAATCATTACAAAACTATGCGTTTAAACTTACGTATAGCGCTATGGAATGCTAATGGCATTAGCAATTACACACGAGAAATAGAAACTTTCCTTCAAACTAACTTCATAGATATTCTTTTAGTCTCCGAAACACACTTGACCAGCCGAAGTCACTTTAAAATTAATGGCTACCACCTCTTGCATACCAATCATCCCGATGACAGAGCACATGCTGGCTCTGGAATCTTGATAAAATCCACAATAAAATATGAAAACTTGAATGGCTTCCAGCAAAACTATATGCAGGCAACTTCTATTAAATTAAAATGTTATGACGGTGACTTAGTTGTATCCTCAATTTACTTTCCTCCCCGACATACCGTACTTTGTAAAAATTATGAGGATTTTTTTAATACGCTTGGTATCCGTTTCATTGCTGGAGGAGACTTTAACGCCAAACACCCTTGGTGGGGATCCAGACTGGTAAACCCTAAAGGAACTGAACTTTACAAATGTTTGATGAACAAAAGCCTTTCAGCTCTTTCTACTGGATCACCAACACACTGGCCCAGTGACCAACAAAACAAATCCAGATTTATTAGATTTCATCGTATACAAGGGCATCCAAAATCATAAACTGAAATTAGAGGTAGCAATGTACTTAGTTCTGATCATACTCCAGTTCTTGTAAATTATAACGTTTTAGTTCATTTAAATACTCCTTGGTATTACGTATTATCACCAAACACAAACATACCTCTATTTCAACAATATTTGAATGATAATGTTAATCTTAATATAAATATTAAATCTGAAATCGAATTAGATGAAGCAGTCGAAAATTTTACAAATGCATTACATAACGCAGCGAATATCTCAACACCAATATTAAATTATTCATCTCAACAACATTTCTCAAACTTTGACGTTTCACTCGAAATTCGGCAACTTCTAAGAGAAAAAAGAAGATTGCGCAAAAGGTGGCAGATAAGTAGAAACTCACTCGATAAGCGATTATTTAACAAATCTAGCAAGGACCTTAAAATATTGCTTAATAAGCACAAAAACGCTAAAACATCACAATTCCTTGAGGAAATAAATAATTCAAGATATGATGAGCACCTACTATGGAAAGCTACTAAATTCCTTAAAAGACCAATAAAAAGGGCTATTGTCTTAAAAAATACAGATGGCTCTTGGTGTAGAACTGACAAAGATACTGCTGGGACATTTGCTACTCATTTAAAAAATACTTTTGTACCATTTTCTTTTAATACAACAACTCAACAAGACGATATATCAGATTTTTTGAACTGTCCTTTACAAATGAACTTTCCAATAAAATTTTTCACTCTACAAGAAGTAAAAGATGAGATCAGAATGCTGAATAAAAAAAAAAGTCCAGGATATGATTTAGTTGACGGAAAAGTTATCAATAAGCTAACGCATAAATGTGTTGTATTTCTAACTTTAATATTTAACTCAATAATAAGGCTTAATCATTTCCCTTCACAATGGAAATGAGCAGCGATCATAATGGTACAAAAACCCAACAAGCCCGGAAATTTGGTAACATCATATCGACCAATAAGTCTACTTGCAATTTTCTCCAAGTTTTTTGAAAAAATTTTTCTACAAAGACTATCTCCAGTTTTGGAAAGCAAAATATCATCCCTGAACATCAATTTGGTTTTAGACATAAACATGGTACCCCCGAACAGATTCATAGAATTGTCAACAACATAACTGATGCTTTAGAAAAGAAGAGATACTGTTCTGCTGTATTTCTAGATATTCAGCAAACTATCGACAGAGTTTGGCATATGGGGTTATTATACAAAATCAAAAAATTCATGCCTGCACCTTTTTATCTGTTTTTCAAAGGCTATTTATGCGAAAGACATTTTACGTAAAAATCAATGAAGAAACTTCGGAACTATATGAAATAAATGCTGGAATACCACAAGGTAGTGTATACTATATAATGTATACTATATCTACAGCAGATATGCCTGTACTCGACAATGTCATTTTGGCTACATATGCTGATGACACAGCTGTTATGGCAACAAGTGATTCCCCAGATGAAGCATCTTCTTTTGTACAAAATGAAATCAACGAACTTGACCAATGGCTAAAAAAAATGGAATGTTAAAGTTAACTGTGAAAAATCTCAACATACAACATTTACACTGAGAAGAAAACATTGCCCTTCAATTTCTTTAAATGGTTATACAATTCCGAAGATTGATACTCTAAAATACTTGGGTACGGCTCTCGACAGGCGACTTACCTGGAAAAAACACATCAAAAATAAGCGAGAACAACTCAAAATCAAAACTAAAAAACTTTACTGGCTTTTAGGTACAAAATCTCAGCTAAATCTAAACAACAAACTGAGAATATATAAGGTCATACTCAAACCAGTGTGGACTTATGGTATCCAGTTATGGGGTACAGCTAGTAATTCAAACATCGATATACTTGAAAGATACCAATCAAAAACGCTAAGGCAAATTACTAACGCGCCATGGTATGTTACGAACAAATCCATCAGAAACGATCTTAATAACTATATCAACGGTTCGAAATGAAATTAGAACCGCAAGTGAAAGGTACCTGCAAAGGCTAAGCGACCATACTAATCCTTTAGCGATATCGTTACTCGACAGCACCAACGAAATAAGAAGACTAAAACGGAACCATATTTTAGATCTCCCATTCCGCAATGTGCATCTCTAAATAGTTAACCTTTTAAAATTTAAATTATATTTAAATAAACTTTGTAAATAATTAATTTTATAACACCAAATTTAAATTAAATTTTTATATATGTAATTCATTTATTATTTTTTAATGTTATGTATCTCATTGGAGTTACATAGCCTCTGTGATATATCCTAAATTTAACAAATTTGCTTATTATCCTCAGATAGTTTGTAAATAAAGAATTCATTATAAAAAAAAAAAAAAAACATTATTGTATAACTCTTTATTGAGGTTAGATCACTTTCCCTCATAAAGGACGTGTGCAGAGATTGTTACATATTGGTTATATTCTCCAAAACATTTGAATATTGTTGGAAAGAGTGTCTCCAGTTCTAAAAAAAATTAATATCATTCCCGACACATATCTTTATTTTCATATCAATTATGTGCGTTTCTAAATTTTCTACGGTGCCCAACACAACCATGACTGTGTTCGTTTTAATATTTCGTTATTTACACGAACATTTTTGTATCACATACTTTTTGTTCCAATCACACATAAAGCACACATTTTTGAGTGTTGCTTTATTTGAAGTTCATGTTCTGGTACGTGTAATGAAAAAAAAAACACAGAACATGTACAATAAACAGGTTCGAGTTCAGTTATATTTTAAGTCGTGTTGTGGCTCGTGTAGTAAGAAAAAACACAACATGTACAATAAACAGGTTCGAGTTCAGTTATATTTTAAGTCGTGTTTAAAATATAACTGAACTCGAACCTGTTTATTCTCTTTTTTATTTGCGTTCTTGAGATAAGAGAACTGTGCGTATTTGATTTCTGCGTATTTTTAAAAATTGTAAAGCTAGCAGCAAATTTATTAAAAAATGTAAAATTTTATTGTGTTATGTGAGTTGTGCCCCCACATTTTACAAATTATACTGTGCTAGTTTTGAGAACTTTTTTTTGCCGACAAACGGGGCACCCGGTGATTTAAACTAAATCGACTGTGCTGAATCGAATGGCGTTCGCCTTTTTTTTTTTAGGTTAGCTCTTAAAAAAAAGTTATGGGGGGTTAAAGTTTCCCCCTTTTGGCCTGTTCTTGCAGAATATCGGTATATAAAACTATGTTTTGTTTACATCTTAGGTGCAGGATGTGTTCATCAACTTTGTAGAAAATATTATGCAAAATATTTTTGTTGAACATATTAACACTCTAACTGCCACTCAACTGAACTTTAAAATTTTGTTTAAAAAATTTAAAAACTAAAATTGGCAAATTGGACGATTTTTATACCCTATACCACTATGTGGTTTGGGTATAATGACTTTGTGCTGCTGTTTGTAACAACCAAAAATATTTGACCTAGACCCATCTTTAATTACACCGATCGAATCAGAATCACTTTCTGAGTTGATTTAACAATGTCCGTCCGTCCGTCCGTCCGTCCGTCCGTCTGTGTGTCCATGTAAAGCTTGTAATCAAACTGCAGGTCGCAAATATGAATATATTTTGATGAAATTTGGTATATAAGCTTTTATCGGCCATGGGATGAACGCTGTTGAATTTGGTGAGAATCGGTCCATGTTCAGACCTAGCCCCCATACAAATTACCCCTATGAAATCGACATAAATTGCCCTAAGATCCAAATTGTCATATAGATCTTACTCACATTGGGTTTTATATGCGTTCTTTACGTCCATTAATGGGTAGTCCAAAAATGATCCCTTTGGCCCCATATAAAGCTGCTTCCCGATCTTCACTTAAATCTATTAAAAAACAAAAATATTGCACTGATTCTTCTCAGATTTTGTTTGTATATATTTTTGCAAAATACAAGAGACTTTACCAAACATGATCAGGATCGGTCCATTTTTGGACCTAGTCCCCATATAGATATAGCATCCGATATAAACTTTTTCATATCTGCAGCCAAAAAAATTAATAAAAATCTGACTCAAATTTGGTTTTTGCTTATTTTCTATGTCCAGTTAGTTGGGCCTAAGAGATAGGGCATGGTATAGGGTATCATATAGTCGGTCTAGACCGACTATAATTTTCTTACTTGTTTAATTATATCTTCTGTTCATTTTATTGAAATAAACTGGTAATACTCAACATATATCGGTCCCGCTTTTTACTTTTAAGGAATTAAAATGGCATCAACGAGCAATAAAAAACGTAAGATAGGTGATGAAAACAGAAAATTCCAGTCCGAATGGACACACAATTTCTGATATTTTGAAAATAAGGGCATACCTATATGCCTCATTTGCAAAATTACTATACCAAATAACAAACTTTACAATTTAAGTAGACACCATGAAAAATTTCACTCATAATTTGCCAAAGATTATCCCCTTAATACTGATCTTAGAGAGACTAAACTGAAGGCATTGAAGTCAAATATTGAAAAAGAACAGAACATTATTTCGTCTTTTAGCCATGGAAATGACAGATCACTTGAAGCATGTTACATAATAGCTTGGGATAGTGCCCGTGATAAACGTCCTGATGGGGAAAGCGAGTTCAGAAAACACACTATGAAGAAGGTTATGAGCATTTTCGACCCTGATAACAAAAAGCTACATAAAGCGATACATCAATTTTCATTATCACGGCGCACAACCGAGCGTCGGATTGGAGATATCAGCACTGTTATTGAAACAAGTTTAAAAAACGATGTAAAAAATTCTGCAGCATTTAGTTTAGCTCTTGATGAATCCACAGATGTTAGCGACGTTTCGCAATTGGCGATCTTCATTAGGTCTGTTGAATTTAATATCACTGAAGAAATGTTAGACCTTGTAGCTCTTTCTGAAATAATGCGAGGCATTGATGTAAAAAATGCGCTTTTCGAAGTAATTAACAAATTTGAATTGCCACGAGATAAACTTATTAGTGTTGCCACAGATGGAGCACCTGCAGTGGTGGGCAAAAATCAAGGTTTGATTGGTCTTTTAAATAAAGATCCAGATATCCCACATTATCTACCAATTCACTGTATTATTCATCGGGAGCATCTTGTTTCAAAATTTTTTAAATATGAAAACGTTTGTAAAGTTGTGGTAGAAATTGTTAATTTTATCAGAACAAACGCTAAAACTCATCGTCAGTTTAAAAATTTTATTATGGAGTTACAAGAAGTTGAGGAAAACAATGAGTTATTAAGCGATGTCACCATTTGGTCCATAGTGCGATGGCTATCCGTTTCTAATGTTTTGGATCGATTTGTTGAGCTGTTACCCACAATGAAGTTGTTTATAAAAGAAAAAGGAAAAATATATCCAGATCTGGAGAATGAGATTTGGATTTCAGATTTAATGTTTTTTACTGACACAATGAACCATCTTAAATCGCTTTATCTGAGTTTACAAGGCAAAGACAAAACAATGCTTGATTTGTCACGATCATTGTTAGGCTTCGAAGCTAAACCTCTTTTGTTTATAAAAGACCTCGAATGTAAAAATTTAAATTTTTTCCTCTTTTAAAATTGAAGGTTAATAATATATAAGATGATAAGCTGGAAGAATACATAAATAATTTAAAACAATTTCATGATAATTTTAAATGTAGATTTGAGGATCGCAAACAACTTCAAGCAACATTCCCAGTTTTAGTTAACCCATTTTTGTGTGATGTCCTAAATGATGAATTTTTATTATCCGATATAATTCTTGCAAAACCAGATGTTGGAAAATTGGAGTTGTTAGAAATGAAGGATGATATTGTATTGAAAATGTATCACAAATCAACTTCTCTAGTTGGATTTTGGAAAGTTGTTAACGAACCCCAATATCCACAATTGAAAAAAGGTGCTGCTCGTTTATTTTCAATGTTTGGCACATCGTATTGTTGTGAATCTCTATACATGAAAAATGTTAAAAACAAAAATCGTTCACGTTTAATAAATCAACATTTTACGGAACTCATTACCTATATTTATACCCTATACCACTATGTGGTTTGGGTATAATGACTTTGTGCTGCTGTTTGTAACAACCAAAAACATTTGACCTACACCCATCTTTAATTATACCTATCGAATCAGAATCACTATCTGATTCGATTTAACGATGTCCGTCCGTCCGTCCGTCCGTCTGTGTGTCCATGTAAAGCTTGTAATCAAACTGCAGGTCGCAAATATGAATATATTTTGATGAAATTTGGTATTTGATCTTCTATCGGCCATGGGATGAACGCTGTTGAAATTGGTGAGAATCGGTCCATGTTCAGACCTAGCCCCAATACAAATGACCCCTATGAAATCAACATATATTGCCATAAGATTCAAATTATCATACAAATCTTAGTCAAATTGGGTTTGTATATATATTACATCCATTAATCAGTAGTCCAAAAATAATACCTATGGGACAACTCTTAGTCATAGGCCCCATATAGAACTGCTTCCCGATCTTCACCTAAATCTATCAAAAAACAAAAATATTGCACTGATTCTTCTCAAATTTTGTTTGTATATATTTTTGCAAAATACAAGAGACTTTACCAAACATGATCACGATCGGTCCGTTTTTGGACCTCGTCCCCATATAGATATATCATCCGATATGAACTTTTTCATATTTGCAGCCAAAAAAATTAATAAAAATCCCACTCAAATTTAATTTATGCTTATTTTCTATATCCAGTTAGTTGGGACTGAGAGATAGGGTCTCTAAACGCATGGTATAGGGTATCGTATAGTCGGTCTAGACCGACTATAATTTTCTTACTTGTTTTATTTTATTTTTATATAATTCGTTTTTTTATTTTATTTAAAATGAAAATCTTTGATCTCAAAAAATTTTAAAATATAACATTATTTTTATAAATACTAATAATATTTCAGTGTAAAATTTATTTGTAATGTGTATGAAATGAATTAATAAATTTTGTGTTTGTTTAAAAATTGTTTTTTTTTTTGCTTTTTTGTTTGAGAATGAATATTTGTACAAAAATAAACTAATGTGGCCCACCGTTAGTAGGTGAAATTCCAAATGTGGCCCATCAAGCTATTTACGTGCCCACCCCTGGCATATAAGGTTATTTTACAAATTGAAGAAATTTCTACCAATGCTTTTTTACTTGCTGCTTAAATTGTATTTAACAGACAGAAAATTTTATGCTAAAGTTAAAGATGAACACTCTAATATATACGATAAAAAGGCTGGAGTTCCACAAGGTAGTGTATTGGGACCAATTCTATACAAAATTTTTACGTCAGATGTGCCAATTATTGGAAACATTTTAGTTGCAACATACGCAGACGACACTGCCATACCAGCTTCCGATATTTGTCCAAATGTTGCATCTCATTTAGTTCAAAGTGAACTCAGTGCTATTGAAACATGGTTAAGTAAATGGAACATAAATGTAAACACTGAGAATCGGAAATCAAATTCACTTTACGGCGTGGAAATTGCCCGGTGTTTCTCTGAATAATAGTTCAATTCCTCGAAATTACTGTGTAAAATATTTACGAATACACATAGACGAGAGATTGACATGGAAAACAGACATTAAAGCAAAAAAATAAAAAATCAACTTAATATTAAAACAAAACGACTTTTTTGGCTACTCGGCCCCAAATCTCAGGTAACTGTAGAAAATAAAGTATCGATTTACAAAACAATATTGAAACCCGTCTGGACATATGGAATTCAACTATGGGGAACAGCTAGCAATTTCAACATTGAAATTCAACACATATACCATTCCAAAACCTTAAGGTCAATTGTTAACGCTCCATGGTTTGTATCAAATAATATTAAACATAATAAACTTTTTGTTTCTAAGCTAGTAGACGAAATCGGAATTTTCAGCGAGAGCTACCTTGAAAGATTAAGTAATCATGTAAACCCAATAGCAATTGCTCTTCTTGATGACACTCCATATTTTGGATTTGCCATTTCGTGGCTAATTTCTGTATTATGTACAAACGTAAATTTTATAAATATTATCTATAAATTAAATTATCCAATTGAATTATATGTTTTGTTGTTGTTTCGATGGAGTTCGGTAATTAATGCTATTTTTTGTTATTGTTATATAATTTGCTTATTATTCTTAAATGGATACATTGTAAATAAAGATAGTTAAAAAAAACGTATTAACGGAACACTTTAACCCCTACGCCCTAACGTAGGTTTAATATACTCTTCCCTTATTTTTTTAAAAGGAGATGACCGTTGGAATTTTCAGGTGCAAGTATAAATGTTTAACGTCACAAGTATAAATGTTTAACGTCACATGTATAAATGTTTAATTTTTTCGTAAAAATTTTGTAAAAAAGTTCTTTGCTCAAAATGCCGAAACCTGAATTTGTCTACAAGAGAAATTTCTATAATAGTACCAATATTACTAATAAAATCGTATTTTAATTAAAATAATGACTTTAGTTTGCAACGATATTCATCCATAGGAAAACGAAAATCTTAACTTTTGGCCGGTTAGATATCTAATCTACTAATATAAGCCATATATTATTGTACATTTTTATACCCTATACCACTATGTGGTTTGGGTATAATGACTTTGTGCTGCTGTTTGTAACTACCAAAAATATTTGACCTAGACCCATCTTTTATTATACCGATCGACTCAGAATCACTATCTGATTTGATTGAACGATGTCCGTCCGTCCGTCCGTCTGTGTGTACATGTAAAGCTTGTAATCCAACTGCAGGTCGCAAATATGAATATATTTTGATGAAATTTGGTATATAGGCTTTCATCGGCCATGGGATGAACGCTGTTGAAATTGGTGAGAATAGGTGCATGTTCAGACCTAGCCACCATACAAACGACCCCTATAAAATCGACATAAGTTGCCATAAGATCCAAATTATCATATAAATCTTAGTCAAATTGGGTTTGTATGTGGTTATTACATCCATTAATCAGTAGTCCAAAAATGATCCCTATTGGACAACTCTTAGTCATAGGCCCCATATAGAGTTGCTTCCCGATCTTCACTTAAATCTATCAAAAAAAAAAAATATTGCACTGATTCTTCTAAAATTTTGTTTGTATATATCTTTGCAAAATACAACAGACTTCACCAAACATGGTCACGATCAGTCCATTTTTGGACCTAGTCCCCATATAGATATATCATCCGATATGAACTTTTTCATATCTGCAGCCAAAAATATTAATAAAAATCCCACTCAAATTTGATTCATGCTTATTTTCTATATCCAATTAGTTCGACCTAAGAGATAGGGTCTCTAAATGCATGGTATAGGTTATCGTATAGTCGGTCTAGACCGACTATAATTTTCTTACTTGTTTGGCCATATATTTCTTCTTAATTATAAGCACTATAAATAAAATCTACTTAAAAAAAAATATATATATACATATATATTCAACAACAAATAATAATTCATAAAAATAATATATTTTTATTCTCTGTTGTGTTCAGGAAAGACCACAACAGTGAGGAAGCAAAAATTAAAAAAAAAAAAAAAATGCTGTGTCATAAATTATTTACGATTTAAGTTGTTGATTTCAATATTTATCAAAACACAAACTTTCGTTGGCTGTTGATGACTACGTACACACGTACTCGTTTATTTCTTTCAATTTTGTTTTATACTTTAAAATTTTGCCATAACTTATTTCTACGAGTAAAAAGTTTTTTAACATCTATGGCGTTGTTATAAAAACTCGATTAAGTTAAAGTTTGAATATTAAAATTTGTCAATCTTATTTGCACTTAACGAAAAAATCCTAAAATCCTGTCCAAATAAAAAATTGTTGACGAAAGCTTATTGAAGAGTTAATTAATTTTCTTTCAAAAGAACTTAAGATAGAGAAAGACATAAAGAGAAAATAATCTTTCAATTGCATGAAATTATAGTAATATAAGAATACTGAAAAATAAATATAAAGCTGTTAGTAATATTAATATTGAAGTTAATATTAAAAATGGTAGCAATAAAAAAATAATATTTGTAATTTATTCTTAGAACAAACTTGCACTAGCTTCACGTTTCAGCAAGTAAGATGCCCAACAACTAACAATAAACAAAATTTGAATAAGACTGTCACGTATTTGCTGCCTGCGGATTCGTTAATATTAATAACGGATATGATTGCTAGAGGTCTTAGAATAAAATGAGGTCGCATGTATTTCCCATCATGCTGACCTTGGATGGAATTTTTCATATAATGGCTCATTATACCCTATATCACTATGTGGTGTCGATTTAGCGATGTCCGTCCGTCCGCAAATATGAATATATTTTGATGAAATTTGGAATATAAACTTTTATCGGTATATAAACTTGAATTGGTGATGAACACTATTGAAATTGGTGAAATTAGGTCCCCATACAAATGACACCTATGAAATCGATATAAATTGTCATAAGATCCAAATTATCATATAGATCTCAGTCAAATTGGGTTTGTATATATTTATTATATAGGACAATTCTTAGTCATAGGCCCCATATAAAGCTACTTCCCGATCTTCACTTAAATCTATCAAAAAACAAAAATATTGCACGGATTTTTCTCAACTTTGGTTTGTATATAATTTTTCGAAATATAAGTAACATTACCAAATATGGTCAGGATCGGTCCATTTTTCGACCTAGTCCCCCTATAAAAATTACATCCTTACATGCTTATTTTCTATATCGAATTAGTTGGACCGAAAAGATAGGGTCTCTAAATTATGGTATAGGGTATCGTATAGTAGGTCTAGACCGACTATAATTTTCTTACTTGTTTTTTAGTATTTTTTATTTTATTAATGGGAAACAGGTATACCTCAACCCCTTTAATTGCCTAAATTTGGCGACATGAGTAGTAAAAAACTCACTAAAGCTCACATTTTATCAATATGGGCAATTCCATAAAAATGTCAACTTTTATGAAAAAAAATATTTTTTCATTCATATGAAGTAAGTTTAAAAATATATTAAAATATGTTCCAAGTTACATAATGTAATTCCTTTCAAGCATTCTAAATAATAGAATAAATATAAAATTTACTTGTTTACTCAATTTTCTTTTAATACATGTTTAAGAAACTTTAGTCATTCCGTCACGTCACATGACAGTTAATAAATTCGACACTATTACAGGCCAGTTGCTCTAAATTATAATTTTATATTGCTTATATATCATATGTAAAATATGCATGACATAGTCATGGTAGCAAAAATGTCATTCCGTCACACAATGAGAAATTACTCAAAAATAAAAGAATAAAATAGTGTAAAAATTGTTTCTGACTTTTTTTTAAATCTCTTAATCATTAACAATCATTTTCAAACTGAAGAATGAATTTTCAATTCAAAATAGCTCTGTAGAATAGCCTTAACTTCAATTCTACAACTCAAAATGTCATTCCGTCATATATGGAATTGCCCATATACCAATCAAAAACAAGTAAGAAAATTATACTATACCATGCGTTTAGAGACCCTATCTCTCAGGCCCAACTAACTGGATATAGAAAATAAGCATAAACCAAATTCGAGTGGGTTTTTTATTAATTTTTTCGGCTGCAGATATGAAAAAGTTCATATCGGATGCTATATCTATATGGGGACTCGGCCCTAAAATGGACCGATCCTGACCATGTTTGGTAAAGTCTCTTGTATTTTGCAAAAATATATACAAGCAAAATTTGAGAAGAATCAGTGCAATATTTTTCTTTTTTGATAGATTTAAGTGAAGATCGGGAAGCAGCTATATGGGGCCTATGACTAAGAGTTGTCCGATAGGGATCATTTTTAGACTACTAATTAATGGATATAATATATACATACAAACCCAATTTGACTAAGATTTGTATGATAATTTGGATCTTATGGCAATACATGTTGATTTCATAGGGGTCATTTGTATGGGGGCTAGGACTGAACATGGACCGATTCTCACCAATTTCAATAGCGTTCATCCCATTGCCGATATAAGATCAAATGCCAAATTTCATCAAAATATATTTATATTTGCGACCTGCAGTTTGATTAAAAGCTTTACATGGACACACAGACGGACGGACGGACGGACATCGTTAAATCGAATCAGATGGTGATTCTGAATCGATCGGTATAATTAAAGATGGGTGTAGGTCAAATATTTTTGGTTGTTACAAACAGCAGCACAAAGTCATTATACCCAAACCACATAGTGGTATAGGGTATAATTAATAGACAATTTTATTTTATCAAACCAAACTAAATATGTATGTGCCAATCAATATCCCAAATGCAGTTCCGATGCAGCCGTTTTTTATTTGGAAATTTAGTAAGTTTGTCATAGTTCTGAATATAACTGGCGGATTAAACTCTGAGTCGCTTACAATTTATTACTAATTAATTATTATTTAATTTACTTTTTTTTTTGCCAATTTTTTGTACCCTATACCACCATGTGGTTTGGGTATAATGACTTTGTGCTGCTGTTTGTAACAACCAAAAATATTTGACCTAGACCCATCTTTTATTATACCGATCGAATCAGAATCACTTTTTGGGTCGATTTAACAATGTCCGTCCGTCCGCCGTCCGTCCGTCCGTCTGTGTGTCCATGTAAACATTGTAATCGAACTGCAGGTCGCAAATATGAATATATTTTAATGATGTTTGGTATGTAAGCTTTCGTCGGCCGTGGGATGAACGCTATTGAAATTGGTGTGAATAGGTCCATGTTCAGACCTAGCCTCCATACAAATGACCCCTATAAAATCGACATAAATTGCGATAAGATCCAAATTGTCGTATAGATCTTAGTCAAATTGGGTTTTATGTGTTTATTACATCTATTAATGAATAGTCCAAAAACGATCCCTATAACACAACTCTTCGTCAAAGGCCCCATATAGAGCTGCTTCCCGATCTTCACTTAAATCTATCAAAAAACAAAAATATTGCAGTGATTCATCTCAAATTTTGTTTGTATATATTTTCACAAAATACAAGAGACTTTACCAACCATGGTCAGGATTGGTGCATTTTTGGACCTAGGCCCCATATAGACATAGCATCCTATATGAACTTTTTCATATCTGCAGCCAAAAAAATTAATAAAAATGCCACTCAAATTTGGTTTATGCTTATTTTCTATATCCAATTAGTTGGGCCTAAGAGATAGGGTCTCTAAAAATTTTCTTGTTAATATTATTACGTACGTTGGCTTCAACTGAACGCAAATTCTCTATCCCAAAAGTACAAATCCATGACGAGGTTGAAAAATTATTTATTTTATAGTTGTTGTTTAAAATTAAATGCTGAAAAAACTATAAAAAATAGAACTCCGTTCCCATAAATCTCCACTGTCTTCGTTGGGAATGTTTAAATAAGTATAACTACTTCCCCTCTTTTAATTATTAGTTAATATCTTGTGTTAATATTATATAACTCGTAGCGTCAATAAAACTGTCGGCGTACATAACCTGGCCACAAAGTGGGTGTACTTGAATCAATTCAAATCGTTTTAACAACCCATAACGTTTACGTTTTGCTTGAATATAATTATATGTTAAAGAGTTCCAGATTTAATCGTTTTCAGTTTAATAATAAATATAGATATTGTGTTTAAAAAAAAATATGTCTTTGAATAATTTTAAAATACTTAATTAATAAATTATGTCCGAGATGTATTTTAGCTGTTCATATATCTTATAGTGGAATCTTGAATGAGTCTAATGATTATATTTGCAACTTACTCTTTACCTGTAATATCATGAAGACGTTTGGTGGAAAAGATCCACGGAAGCTTCTGCATTAGTTTTTATAGCTCGCCTTATCTTACTTATAAATTTTTAATGTGACAACTTGCACGTGTATACCATAAAGGAAAACCATAGAATACAACTGCATTTTAAAATTATTTTAAAAATCAGCTTTCTCTTTCTTATACTGAGGCTGGACATTTGATTTATTAAACGATAAAGGCGACGAGTAAGTACGGGGTGGTGCAGCAATTGTGCTGCAATAAGAAATTCAAACAATTTTGTATACCTTATACCAGAGTATAATAACCTTGTGGTGATGGTTGTAACTACCAAAAATATTTGACCTACAGCCATTTTTTATTATACCGATCGACTCAGAATCAGTTTCTTAGTCGATTTAGCGATGTCGGTCCATCTGTCCATCTGTCTGTGTGTAACCTTTTAATCGAATGTGAATATATTTTGATGAAATTTAGTATGGTGGAAATCGGTTCATGTTCAGAGCTAATATCCATATAGGTGACCCCCTATGAGAGCGACTTAAATTGCCATAATATCCAAATTATCATATAGATCTCAGTCAAATTGGGTTTGTGTATGTTTATTACATCAATTTATCAGTAGTCCAAAAATACACTCTATAGGATAATTCCTAGTCATAGCCCCCATATGAAGCAGATTCCCGTCTTCACTTAAGTAAAATAAAAATATTGCACAAATTTTATTTCAATTGGATTTTTATTTTTTTTTCTTGATAGAGTAAAATATCAGTAATCGTTCGACTACTGTAACAGAATGCGGTAAGATGATGATGAGTTGGATATGTAGGGAAATTTTAATTTATCATTTCACAAGTCCCTCAAGCCATACATAATCGAAGGCTGCCCTGACATTTAGCAGTACCATGACAACCAATTTTTGGCGGAAAAAGAAGTTTTAAACTAAATTTCCAATTCTTATTAGATGATGTGTGGTATTGTGCTCTTTACGGAAGCCAAAATCCTAAGGTGGAATAATGTTTTCGATTTGCCCGAAATGCATTAATCTTTCGTTAATAACCTTTTCAATAATTTTACCAACACGGGCGATAGGAAGATAGATTCACTGCTTCCTTACCAGCCTTTTTAATTGGAACTATTTTAGTTTCTTTAAGGTCTTGGGGTGTTTAGGATTATTTACCAAACCTAATAATTAATTTACTGTTTGAACACCCTAACACCTTTTATTAATAACTTACATACACGACAGCATTGTTTTATATTTAATGAGTCCAAATTATATTTTGGATAAAATTAGATTAACGTTAATTGAACTAAACATTTCTAAAGTATCATCAACTCACGAGGTTGTAATTGTATCGCCAAGATTTGCTGAAATTTTTTTCTTTGAAAAAAATATTTCTGCTTAAATTTCGCAATTTCCTTTATTAGTGGAAAACGTGAACCGATTTGTTCTAAAATTGGGATATTTATAACCAACTTCCTTTAGGGTTTAGTTAAATTCCAAAAAGGAATTCCTTTACATTTCGGTAGCACTGCGAGTTTTGCCTAAAATCATTTTATTGTTGAATCATATTTTTAACGTATTGGGGAAGTTGTTTTTTTTTTTTTGAAGTGAACAACAATGAATGGAATACTGAAATCGACTGCACTATATAAACTATGAACTTTATAAAATATTGATCAGTGCAATCACGAGTTAAAATCAAGGTTCAGAAAATAGAGACATGAAACACACAATGCTCTGTTCTAAAGCAGGCAACAAATATTTTCATTTTCATATCAATTATGTGTGTTTCTAAATTTTTTACGGTGCCCAACACAATCATGACTGTGTTTCGTTTTAATATTTCGTTATCTACACGAACATTTTTCTATCACGTATTTTTTGTTTCGAACAAACATAAAGCACACAGATTCGAGTGTAGCTTTATTTTAAGTTCATTTTCATGCATGTGTAGTGCTAAAAAAAATAGAACATGTTCTTCAACGCGTACATCTAAACATTAAAACATAACCCACTCGCGATCGGAAAATAAACGAAATTAAATCATAAACAACATAAAATTTCCGTGTTTTCTATTTAGATACTATCTTATCATTTTTATTTTTTTTTTATTTTTATTATTAACCTTTTTATTTTTTTATAACTGCTAATGAATTATTTTAAATTTTTTTAGTAAATTTGGTTGAAAAAATTGTTGTCATTATTATAGGGGTGTTTCAGATTTTTCCGATCGCGAATGGATAATGTTTTAATTTTGATATGTACGCATTGAAGAACATGTTCCGTGCAAGAAAACGAACTTAAAATAAAGCTACACTCGCGAAAGAAAAATGTTCGTGTAGAAAATTAAAACGAAACACAGTCGTGATTATGTTTGGCACCGTACAAAATTTAGAAACACACATAATTGATAAGAAAATTAAAATATATATTTGCTAGTCTGAGCTATCTTTTTTTTACATATATGTACGAGTTTTTTATTCAGTGTGTGTTTTTTCTGAACTCTGGTTAAAATATCACCAATATTAGGTATATTCAGGTGCATTTTTCACTTAGGTAAGTAATCTTAGCGGATATCGTATTACGAGGAATATCAAATTAGGTACGTTGGTAAGAAAATAGTCTAATGTAGAACCGTGTCAATTCGCACTTGTCGGTATGTGAGTATGGTCACAATGATATATACTGTAGTGTATCTATCTTTACATTAACTTATTCATACTTTAAATTTATATACTGTATTTATACCCTATACCACTATGTGGTTTGGGTATAATGACTTTGTGCTGCTGTTTGTAACACCCAAAAATATTTGACCTAGACCCATCTTTAATTATACCGATCGAATCAGAATCACTTTCTGAGTTGATTTAACAATGTCCGTCCGTCCGTCCGTCCGTCCGTCCGTCCGTCTGTGTGTCCATGTAAAGCTTGTAATCAAACTGCAGGTCGCAAATATGGATATATTTTGATGAAATTTGGTATATAAGCTTTTATCGGCCATGGGATGAACGCTATTGAAATTGGTGAGAATCGGTCCATGTTCAGACCTAGCCCCCATACAAATTACCCATATGAAATCGACATAAATTGCCATAAGATCCAAATTGTCATATAGATCTTACGCAAATTGGGTTTGTATGCGTTCATTACATCCACTAATGAGTAGTCCAAAAATGGTCCCTTTGACCCCATATAGATCTGCTTCCCGATCTTCAGTTAAATCTATTAAAAAACAAAAATATTGCACTGATTCTTCTCAAATTTTGTTTGTACATATTTTTGCAAAATACAAGAGACTTTACCAAACATGATCAGGATCGGTCCATTTTTGGACCTAGCCCCTTTATAGATATAGCATCCGATATGAACTTTTTTATATCTGCAGCCAAAAAAATTAATAAAAATCCCACTCAAATTTGGTTTTTGCTTATTTTCTATGTCCAGTTAGTTGGGACTAAGAGATAGGGTTTCTAAACGCATGGTATAGGGTATCGTATAGTCGGTCTAGACCGACTATAATTTTCTTACTTGTTTTATTATAAATTTAAATATTTTTAAATTAAGTACTTTTTAATTTTTTTTATTTTCATTTTTATTGATTGTAAAAAATATATTCATTCAGTCTTGATATTTTCAATTGTGTTGTACATATTCAATTTTATTTGTGTTCTTAAATAAAATATTTTAAATTTGAATATTGTGGTTTAATATAAAAACAATTATCCTTACCACCACCAAATTGGCGATCCTGCGAACCTTTTTAAAAGGACTACAAACATAAAAATTCTACAAAATAAATAAAAATCAAAAAGTACTTAATTTAAAAATATTTAAATTTATAATAAAAATACAGTATATAAATTAAAAGTATGAATAATTTAATGTAAAGATAGATACACTACATATACTCCCCCTCCAAAGTATACCACCAAATATACATTAGGGTGGCCCTTCATTATATGGAGAAAATAAAAGTGTTTAAACTCTCGGTCGCACCCCCTAGAAATATGCGATTAACAAAAAAACTGAGAAATACAAAGATTTGGGCCAATCAAAAAACATTTAAAGGTGGCTCAACGCGATTGAAAATTTCAGGTGTGCTTTATATGTGGAAAATATGACTTTCTTTCAGATTTTACAAAAATTTCGTTCTATATAAAATTGTTACATAACTCGGGATCAGTATTAAATTATCTTTCTAAAAAGCTATAAAACTTTAAAATCGAATAAAAACTCGCCAAGACATAGTAATGCCCCAGATCACTTTTGTCATGCCATTTTTTTCAACTTTAAGAAATTAATTAAAGCCAACATTTTGTTTAAGTCTGTTTACCTGTAAGTATTCAGATGTGAAAGACTGATTTATTACCACCTTGTTAACATATTAAGCAGTGAGACCGAAAATGAAAAATTTTTTGATAAAATTTTGAAAACTCCTTTTTCAAGTTTTGAAAAATTTCCTTAAACAAAATTTAAAAAAAAATTATCTAGCTCTTAAAAATCTTGTTAAATGCATATTAGAGATTAATTGTATGAATTTTTAGGTAAATCCCTAAGTCAAAATTTTTTTGACAAGGATTTTATTTTTGCGGATTTAGAGAAAAATGGGATTTTTGTAAAATATTCTGTAAATGTACTATTTCTAAATACTTTGTACCTAAAATTCATCGCTTAATTACCTTTAAAGGCTATACTTTATCTTCATAGCCTAGGGTTTCGGAAAAAAATAATATGATCCCATTAACCCTTTTGGAATTTGGGTCACATATGACACCAAACTAATAAAAGACAATTTATTAAAAAAAAAACCAATATTTTTTAAGTGCTGTTGAATTTTGAAATGCGATGCATCAAATATAACAACAAAATGTGTAGAACTTCGGTTCCTAAAATTTGGGATAAATCCGAGAACGTTAATCAATTATTTGCCAAGGCCAGCTTTGGATTTTAAGATACTTTTAAATAAAAACAAGTAAGAAAATTATAGTCGGTCTGGACCGACTATACGATACCCTATCCCATGCGTTTAGAGACCCTATCTATCAGGCCCAAATAACTGGATATAGAAAATAAGCATAAACCAAATTTGAGTGTGATTTTTATTAATTTTTTCGGCTGCAGGTATGAAAAAGTTCATATCGGATGCTATATCTATATGGGGACTAGGCCCAAAAATGGACCGATCCTGACCATGTTTGGTAAGGTCTCTTGTATTTTGCAAAAATATATACAAACAAAATTTGAGAAGAATTAGTGCAATATTTTTGTCTTTTGATAGATTTAAGTGAAGATCGGGAAGCAGCTCTATATGGGGCCTATGACTAAGAGTTGTCCAATAGGGATCGTTTTTGGACTACTGATTAATGGATGTAATATATACATACAAACCCAATTTGACTAAGATTTGTATGATAATTTGAATCTTATGGCAATATATGTTGAATTCATAGGGGTCATTTGTATGGGGGCTAGGTCTGAACAAGGACCGATTCTCACCAATTTCAATAGCGTTCATCCCATGGTCGATAAAAGATCAAGTACCAAATTTCATCAAAATATATTCATATTTGCGACCTGCAGTTTGATTACAAGCTTTACATGGACACACAGACGGACGGACGGACGGACGGACATCGTTAAATCGAATCAGATAGTGGTTCTGATTCGATCGGTATAATTAAAGATGGGTGTAGGTCAAATAGTTTTGGTTGTTACAAACAGCAGCACAGAGTTATTATACCCAAACCACATAGTGGTATAGGGTATAACTCTAGGACCCTTGCTGCTCCGCAGCATTATATTATGTGATATTAATTATACCCTATACCACTATGTGGTTTGGGTATAATGACTTTGTGCTGCTGTTTGTAACAACCAAAAATATTTGACCTACACCCATTTTTAATTATACCAATCGAACCGTCCGTCTGTGTGTCCATGTAAAGCTTGTAATCAAACTGCAGGTCGCAAATATGAAGATATTTTGACGAAATTTGGTGTTTGATCTTTTGTCGGCCATGGTATGAACGCTATTGAAATTGGTGAGAATCGGTCCATGTTCAGACCTAGCCACTATACAAATGACCCCTATGAAATCAACATATATTGCCATAAGGTCCAAATTATCACACAAATCTTAGTCAAATTGGGTTTGTATGTATATATTACATCCATTAATTAGTAGTCCAAAAATGATCCCTATTGGACAACTCTTAGTCATAGGCCCCATATAGAGCTGCTTCCCGATCTTCACTTAAATCTATCAAAAAACGAAAATATTGCACTGATTCTTCTCAAATTTTATTTGTATATATTTTTTCAAAGTATAAGTGACTTTACCAAATATGGTCAGGATCGGTCCATTTTTGGGCCTAGTCCCCATATAGATATAGCATCCGATATGAACTTTTTCGTATCTGCAGCTGAAAAAATTAATAAAAATCCCACCCAAATTTGGTTTATGCTTAATTTCTATATCCAGTTAGTTGGGCCTGAGAGATAGGGTCTCTAAACGCATGGTATAGGGTATCGTATAGGCGGTCTATAATAAATAATATAATACCAAAATTCGCCAAGAGAAGTTAACGTACAGTAATGCCAAAATATGCCAAGAGAAGTTAACGTACAGTAAAAGAAAAGTTGATTGTCCACGCATAACTTTCCTCAAACCCAACGAATTTGCCAAGAGAAGTTAACGTACAGTAATGCCAAAATATGCCAAGATGAGTTAACGTACAGTAAGAGTAAAGTTGATTCTCCACGCATAACTTTCCTCAAACCCAACGAATTTAAGCAGTTAATAGCTCAAAAGAAGGAGCTTGATCCACTGAGTGTTCTTGAAGCTATGTCAACAGCCTACGTTAATTAGAACTCTAGTTATAGAGGTTTGAGAGATGAAAAATATTGAAAAAAATCTTGAATGCAAAGTTTATTCATAAATTCTTTTAATATATAAGATTACCGAAAACGAGTTTTTCTATTAAACTCGATGAAACCACTCTTTAGAGTTTCAGAAAAACAATTCGGTTAATTTTTATTTATTTAACCCATCAGTGCTCCTGGAATCAACATAATCAAAATTAAACTATAGAACGAAATTTTCGTAATATCTGATAAAAAGTCATATTTTTCCCATATAAACACACTTGAAATTTTCAATCACGTTGAGCCACCTCTAAATGTTCTTTGATGGGCCCAAAGCTTTGTATGTCTCATTTTTTTTTTGCTATTCGCATATTTCTAGGGGGTGCTACCGAGAGCTTGAACACTGTTTTTATTAAGGGCAACCCTAATATACATACAATAAGATTGTAATTTCTTGACCAACAATTTTCGCTCATGCAACCCCAAGCCTGATGCCTGTATTTAAATCACTTCGTGATTGCCAATTGCTGTTTGTGTTATGTAAATTTTTATGCAATTTATTCTTGTTGCTAGCACTGGCAATGTGCTCGCTCTCTGATGGTTAAGAAATTTATATAACTTGGACTTTAGTGAAACGTTGTTTTGTAAGGGCCACTGTAATTTGCACATTTAGCGATAGATTCATGATAATTGCAGGTCTTATGTTGACCACCAAAAAAATTTGACCTTACAATGCGGCAGAGCCATATACAAATATTTGGTAGTTGCAACATTGAGTGATTTCGGATATTTTGCCCATAGAATATTTCACTTACTTTCCCTTAATATAGTTATTTAAAGAGTGTAATAAATACTAGCGTTATTTTTTTCGACCTTTTTATTGTTATTAAATAAGCTTAGATAATTTATAATTTAATTTATAGAGTATTTTTGTTGGAGCCCTCTGATTGATTATTGTTTTATAAACACATGTTATATAAATAACGTATTCCGAGGGTGTGCGCTGTTCTCTAAAACGATATTTCCATCTAAACATTGATATCCCATATCATTAAGTTGTTTCTTTAATCATCGTTCGGCCTTGCTTATCTAAGCCAAAGAGCAATGCACTATAGAGTTTATCATCTTTGACATCTGACTTAGATTGCAGAAATGATTTGAGACTGAGATCTTTCTCATTTTACAGAGGTAATTGGGGAAATATGTATTTTTACTGTTTTTCCCATATCATTTAATCGTCAGTACTTTGAAGCAGAGAAAAATAATTATTGTTGTTTGGTGCACTCGGTGCAGTATTTATACCCTATACCACTATGTGGTTTGGGTATAATGACTTTGTGCTGCTGTTTGTAACTACCAAAAATATTTGACCTAGACCCATCTTTAATTATACCGATCGAATCAGAATCACTATCTGATTCGATTTAACGATGTCCGTCCGTCCGTCCGTCTGTGTGTCCATGTAAAGCTTGTAATCAATCTGCAGGTCGCAAATATGAATATATTTTGATGAAATTTGGTATATAGGCTTCTATCGGCCATAGGATGAACGCTATTGAAATTGGTGAGAATCGGTCCGTGTTCAGACCTAGCCCCATACAAATGACCCTATGAAATCGACTTAAATTGCCATAAGATCCAAATTATCATATAAATCTCAGTCAAATTGGGTTTGTATGTGTTTATTACATCCACTAATCAGTAGTCCAAAAATGATCCCTGTGGGACAACTCTTAGTCATATGCCCCATATAGAGCTGCTTCCCGATCTTCACTTAAATCTATTAAAAAACAAAAATATTGCACTGATTCTTCTCAAATTTTGTTTGTATATATTTTTGCAAAATACAAGAGACCTTACCAAACATGGTCAGGATCGGTCCATTTTTGCGGCTAGTCCCCATATAGATATAGCATCCGATATGAACTTTTTCATATCTGCAGACAAAAAAATTTATAAAAATCCCACTCAAATTTGGATTATGCTTATTTTCTATGTCCAGTTAGCTGGGCCTATGGGGTAGGGTCTCTAAACGCATGGTATAGGGTATCGTATAGTCGGTCTAGGCCGACTATAATTTTCTTACTTGTTTTTGTTTGTTTTCTGTTTTTTTATTCAAGTTGTTAACGCCTGTTGCGTTCGCATTGCTACTTAAAAGTGCAAGTTTTATCTCTTTGATTATTTTTTATTTTATTTACAAAACGTTACGTTGTTACTGTTTATTTTTATAGCTTATGCTTTGTTTTTATTTAATATTTTATGTTCTTTTTCTTAAGAAGCCAATATTCAGATGCAGTGTGTTGTGATAATCTTAGCAAAATTTGTTATCAGAAGGAGGAGGATTAGTGTTAGTGTATTTGGCTTAAATTTTATTTGATTGCAATTCTCAGCAAAGACTAGTGTGGGGAAGTTATTTCATATACAGCTACTGCCAATGTTAAAGGAATTTTCTCTGTAATACGTTGTCTGGTCAACTGGACAATAGTCTACAAACGAATGAAACTCGGGCAGTTGGAATGAGTTCGCTAATCCCAGAAGAACATTTCCCATATCAATATCTACAGAACAGTATTATACAATCCACACTGAGACTATGTTCTAACCAGTCAATAGACTTGGATACTCTACTGGCAATTACGAGCACCAAAGCAGTCCAACAAACAACCCAGGTTAAATAGAGATTGTTCATTGTTTTAACTACTAAAAATATTTGACCTAGACCCACCGCTTACTATACCGATCGTCTCAAAAACACTTTCTGAGACAACTTAACGATGTATGTCTGAGCGCTTGTCTTTAGAAATTCAATATGTATACACAGAAAAAATATTTGCCAACCGAATTGAGCTAAAGTGGAACAACTGTATATTCGATTGTATCAACAGAAAATTGACATCATCTGTAAATTTTCTATTAAGATAATATATTTACTGTTAAGGCAATAGAGTTGTTATCATCGTGAACCCAAAAATCGGTTATTAGCATTATCGCAATTCGGTTGGTAATAAATTCGGTAGCCACAATGAATCTGTTTTCTGTGTGTACCCTCTCATTAGTCAATAACGGTAGGTACTGCAATTACTAAAGCAATACCAAGGCAAAGCGACCTGACGTGTTTGAGCAGTATCGTGGAGATGTTTCAATAGAGTATTTGACGATATATATCGCAATGAACTCGAGTTTTTGCATCGATTCGTAACCACGGATGAGACATGGCTACTCCACTTCACACCTGAGGCAAAGGAAAAGTCAAAACAATTAACCACGTGTTAATCTCAGATAATAAGTCCAGAATATTATTTTTTCATTAATTAAAATATCAATAACAAGTTTTATTGAAATCCTTCTAAAAATATACATTATTTCGATATTTTGTTTTAAAAAAATATAAATCTTCTTGAATTTGACATTTGACCTTAAAGAGGAACAGTTTATAGTGTTTAAATTTAACCTTAATTTACAAGATTGAGAACCTATATCAAGAAGTATAATTTGTTGACAAAAGATGTTTGAAATATGAAAACACCAAAAAGGTGTAGCCTAAAAGATGAAAAGGCATGAAAAATCATATTTTTCTTCAAATCCGCTGAAATACAATATTTTGCATTTTTAATCACATATACCTTTCTAATAAGACCCTGCGGTCCAATCCTTGATTTCTAATACGTCCTTGAACAAAAATTTTGAAAAAGTAAAATTGGAGATTTTGAAATAGTGCTTAAAAATATGTACCCTTTTGACATTAATTTAGAACGGTATAACAATAGGCGATAACCAAAATACTTTACATAAGATAATTTTGAGATAAGGAAAATGCAGAAATATTGTCCTTGTAAATTATTTATTTCAATGTCTTTAAAAATGTGAGCTCGATTTTCCTTATCAAGTGGTCTGCGGTGCATTTACTTCCTGGGGAACTTGATATAACTTGGCTGTTTTTCAACCCGTAACAGATTTTGTTATTTTATTAGAAAGATAATTTAGTCGAAGTTATGGTTGATTAATTAATTTAATAGAAACGCAATTATTAATATCAAAATTTTTGTGAAAAATTATTATTTTTTTTTTTTTTTATAATTTTTACATATGAATGCATATTTGAACTTTGAACCCAATGCGCGTCCAGAAAGAATTGTCCGAACTAACTCAAATTTTGCGCACTAAAGTTTTAGATCCAGTGTCACAATAATCCGACCCGCACACCTCTAAATTACGACCCTGTCGTAATATGCTACGACTTAGAATGAATATGAATTATTTTGTAATAAATGTTTCCTATGTTCATTCCACGAAATAGAAAACTAAAACTTTTTTTTAATTTTATTTTTTTCATTTTTTTCTTTCAATGTAATTTACGTTAAAGAAATACATTGTATTGAGAAAATAAATGTTTGGATGCTCCATTCCTTTTTCTATCATAGGTTGCGATCTATATATACTCAGAAGAAATAAGTTATATGGCAAAACAATGTTAGCTGGGTCAGCTAGTGTTAGAAAATTTTAGAAAAAAATGTTATAAATATTATGCATGCTATAAATATTATCAAATAAAATCTGTTATGTGCCCTACATCTAGTGTAAGCGGTTCGTGTATTCACTAACATTTGTAAAAAGCTTATGATCAGCGTTGACCAAAATGAGACAACTAAACTGAATTTTACTCAGTCATCAAGTAATTAAGTTGGTTTAATATGTTTTTGTCCGTCCGATATCTTTCAAAAGCACAATAAATATGGGATAAATAATATACGTCATTCTTTTTGTTGCTCGTTGACCATTGAACAGATTTCTCCGCGAATGTTAATAATTAGATGGAGCTTCTGATATGCAGGGATGGACTGCAATGCCGGGCACCTGAATATATAACGGTTGAAAAATATGTGCTTCAACATTTGCAATTTCTCGTTAATTGCAGAAGTTGCAAATGTTATGAAATAAATAGAGGGGGATATATTTTAGATGTTATAAATTTTATTTATTGGGAGGTAAATAAATGATTATTATTTGTAATTCTAGATGCATGCTTTTAAGTAAAAATAAGAGATTTTTTAGTGGTTGTGTTCGCTCACCCTTTTTAGTTGACGGTTACAAAATAAGTGCCTGCAAGCTCAAATTTAAGCTTACAATAATTGGGATAATAGATAAGGTGATTCACAATAGGTTGCTTATGGTACTTTTTATAGAATAATATAATTCAAATATAATTCACAATATTCGTTACAACTAAGTGTATTATGAAGATACAATTGTTATGTTTTGGAAATTCAATGTTTGGTTAATTTATTCGGTTGTTATTTAATGATAATAACATGTTGATTGTTTAAACTAATGAATTTAGACAACCATATTAAGTCGAAATTAATTCCTCGTGGCAGTTTTAAATTTGAAGTCGATATTATCGAACGTAGCCTGTGAAATTAAATTATATATGTTTTTTAAATCAGTGTATAGTCAAGCAAAAATACTTTAAGTGACAAAGTAAAAAAAAAAACTCGTTATACTAAATATGACCAATGTGAGTGTGTTCATGAAGCGTGGCCATAAAAGCCCTAAGGAGAAGTGGCTTCCGGTTTCACTTATTTTTTCTCTTTTTTTTTTTGACGTTGTTAACAAAATTTAAGCTAAATTTATTTTAACGCAGAAACCTAATCCTGGTTATTTGAGGCTTCATTATCAGTTAAACTATACCACATTGAATTTTGTATCCATGGCGAAAAGCTGACTTTAATACTTTCATCATATAACCTATGAGACCAATATATATCTATATAAAGTGTTTGATTCAATAACTAATATACATATTTGTAAAGGAAAAGTAAAAATTGGTTCTATAATAATTATAATATTTATAACTAATTACTTTGATTATATTAATAATGAAACTTATTTAAATTTTGATAGTTCATAAACAGGAAACACACTATAGTTCCCAAAATCAACATCCGAAGGCCTGGCAAGCTACAGGAAGAATTGAGTAAGTAGAAATCAAATAAAATATTCTACATCCCAAATATATATTTCTTTATTTAAAATTTCCCAAGTTCAATTATCGACAAAATAATGAAACTTAATTTTTGTATTAAAACATAATAAGGTGTTACTGTTTTCGTCAGTTTTGCAATCTAGTTATTCTCTTGATTTATTCATGATCAATTTATAACTGTTGTTTTTGTAATATTATTTCGTTATAACGTAAATGTTGTTTCCACTTATTATGAAAGAATTTATCGTTAACTTGAAGATTTTAGCCCTTGAAATTTAAATATTATTTTTGTGACAAACCCACAACCACATTAACAAAATTACTAAACACACACATAGCATTGTACAATTTTACGTAGTAGCAATTTTAAATGCATTTTATTCAAAAAAAAAAAAAAAATGTAAAATTTAGAAAATCTTTAAATCTGGTGGACAGCTAAAAGGAAACACCTTTTAATTAGTATACCTTTGGTCAAGATCAGGAGAAAACTGTGGAACAAATCATCGGTCACAAGAAATCGCCTTACTTATTAATATTATAGATATTCAATAAAGTTTTTGTTGTTTTTAAACTCTTTCTTTTAACCCTTTGATATAACGAATTTTCCGGTAGAAATTTTGAAATTTTTTTGCGGATTCGTTCTCGGAAACACAACATCTCAAGACTAAAATGTTGTCAAAATTTAAAAATTGTTACTCCTTCTACGAGAAAAATCATGGGACATATATGTCCCATTCGTCGTCAAAGGTAAATATTTGGGATTATATATTATTTGGCATCTTATATATTAATATAATTTATGAAAGCTAAAGTCAGTCCGTCTGGCCGTTCCATCCGACCGATTTTGTTAATTTTTTTTTTAAATGAAAGGTATTTAGACACAAGCATTGGAATTTACTCAACTCCCACTTTACTCAAGTTATACTTTTTTCAAGAAATTTTCAATATTTTCCTTCACTCAAACCTCTATATCTAAAGTTCTAATTAACGTAGGCTGTTGATATAAGTCTAGGAACACTCAGTGGATCAAGCTCTTTCTTTTTAGCTATTAAATTCGTTGGGTTATGCCTGGACAATCAACTTTACTTTTACTCTACGTTAACTTCTCTTGGCATATTTTGGCATTACTGTACGTTATTTTCTCTTGTCAAATTTTGGTATTATATTATAAAAATTAATATAATATAATGCTGTTTGCACGATAATGCATGCGCCAAAGTGTTGCTTTATGTAGATTGCAAAGCACATAAAAACTATTCAAGCTATTAGTTTCTAATCAATTATCCAACGGTTTGCATGCTGCAACTTGTGCGTAAATTCGTGTTTTTCGTTGTGCTTTTCCGTTTAATTATTGTAAACCATAATTATTGAAAATGAGGCCCTATGCTCCTAAAAGGAACAACGGGACTATATATATATATAATTATTGAAAATGAGCAGATTGCGTCGATTTTATAAAACTGAGGATAAAATTGTACAGCTTTTGAATGCATCGAATAGTGAAGATGAAGAAAATGTGTTTGAATTAGACTTCGAGGATAGTGCTGCTTTGGATGATTTTACAGATATAGCGAACGGAACCGAAATCGAAATCGAAGATATTCTGCAGACCGAAAAACCTTCAACGAGCAAAAATTCTAAGACTGATGCGTCAATGGCAAAAGGTGTTCCCAAACCCAAAGATGCCAAAGAACTTTCAGTTAAATTTCAGTGGAAAAAGGCCAATCAAAGTTACGTTTCGCCAGTTTATACCGACCCTGATTACATATACGGACAGGTTTTAAGTCCAAAGGTAAGTGTGAGGAGGAGGTCCCAACTGTTTTAGAAGTATTCAATGCAGTTTCTGATTTCATCAAACGAAACTTTATTGTGAGCAGAAAGGTATAATATTTTCTATAAGTAAAGAAGAGTTGAAAGCATTTTTTGAAATGATTATAGCAATGAGTATCCACAAATTGCCAGAAATAAGATTGTACTGGTCTACGATGGAAATATATTCAGTACCGTTCATTTCCAAAGTTATGACTCGAGACCGTTTTGAAAAAATTCTTTCCAGCATACATTTTGTCAATAACGCTGAACAGCCAGGCCGTGACGACCCATCGTACGATCGAGCCTTTAAAATAAGACCAGTAATTAATCATTTCAACTCAGCATTTGGAAAAAATTTAAGCCAAGGAAAATGTCAGTCTATAGACGAGCATATGGTAAAATTTAAGGGCCGCAATATAATGAAACAATATATGAAAGACAAACCCATAAGCTGGGGGGTTTAAATTGTGGTGTCGTTGCGATGCTAAGAGTGGTTACCTATATAAAATTGATATATATACAGGTAAAAAGGAACAAAGAGAGGTTGGCATTGGCGATTCCGTTATTATAGATATGGCAGCAGGTCTGGAAAATATGGGAATAGAACTATATTTCGATAACTTTTTCAATAGTTCAATATTATTACATAAACTTATGACCAATGGAATACGAGCCTGTGGCACTTTGCGTAAAAATCGTGCACAAATGCCAAAATTTGACTCCGATAAATCTTTTGATCATGGAGACTTCCAAAGCTTTGTGTCAAAAGGAGTTGCAATTGTCAAATGGATGGATAACCGTGCAGTGCATATGGGATCCGATTTTATAAATCCAATCGACACCGTAAATGTCAAACGAAGCCAGGCTGGATATGCAAATAAAATTAATGTGACATGTCCAAAGATGATTTCCTAATATAACGCAGGAATGGGTGGCGTTGATCTTGTGGACCAAAAAAAGGTATAGTGTTAAGTATCTTCTAAGTAACTTTTTAAGTAAGAAATATTTATTTATTTATTTTCAGTCCTACTATGAATATGATCGTAAATCGAAGATCAGATTTTATCTTCGTCTGTTTTTTGATTTAATGGATTTGGGTGAGCAAAACTCACACTGACTTGATATCCAAAAGTAATTCAAACCATTTTCTATAAAACATCTGGAGTTTCGTACGCAGTTGGCTACACAGTTAATAGACGGGTTTTGTAGTCGAAAAGTGAGTATAACCTCGACACCACGAGAATCATTTACACGGTCAAGACTGGGGGCAGTATCGGATTTAGCTGGACATTATCAAACAAGAACGGATGGAGGAGTCAGGAAGCGATGTGTTGTTTGCACAAACAATGGACTCAAAAATTGAACAAACATAATTTGTTTCGCATGTAAAAAACCAATGTGCTTTACTGCGGACAGAAATTGTTTTGAAAGTTATCACAACTAAGTTCGATTTTGATTTATTTTATATGTCCCAATTATTGGATCTTATAATTTGAAATTAAATTTTTGTTTATGTCTTTTTTTACGTTTTTTGAGTTATTTTATGTTTGTTACTGAATTGGTTGTGTTTTCTTTATTTTTTAATTATACAATATTAAATAAAAAAAAATTCAAGAAAGTCTCCTTTATTTTTACCTTTGACGTCGAATGGGACACATATGTCCTATAATATTTTCAGCCCCCCCGTGAAAAGTATAGAGCTAATTTAAAATTCGTTAATCAATAAATTTATATAAAATATTGGTACATCTAAAACTAAAATTTAATCCAGCAGTATCTTTTAGAACTCGAGATATTAGGAAACTAAAATTGCCGAAGAAAAAAATACAAATTTCTGACTTTGAAATGCCCTTAACCCCAGTTAAAACAACAAACACTTATATTTCACATTAAACCCAGATAAGGCATTTGCTTTTTTATCGAACAACACCTATTTGGTCCAAATCAATTGAAAATGTACCTGTAATGACGAAAAAACCAAATGGGACATATGTGTCCCATTCGTCGTCAAAGGGTTAACTCGTACTCTCTGCCTGTCTGTCTATCGTGGGTCAATGCTGTGACTACAGATAAATTTTCTGGTAGTCACGCAAAGTCACGCATAGTCATGCATAGTCACGATCAGTCACGGAGTGATCTAAATGTCATTTCCCGTCATCCGATCGATCTGAAACTTGGTCCATACACTTGCTATGAAAAAAAGATTAACCTTGACTTAGTCAAGCACAGTCACGTATGGTCACGCACAGTCACGGATAGATTTAAAACGGATTTCCCCTAATCCAATCACTCTAAAACTTGGTCGATATACTTGCTGTAAAGAAAGATTAACTTCGACACAGTCACGCACAGTCACGCATTGTCACGCACAGTCGCGGAGTGATTTAAAATCCATTTCCCCTTATCCCATTGATGTGAAACTTGGTCGATAGACTTGTTGTGAAGAAGATCGTTACCATCCTACCATTGAATTAAACTTGAATTTGCCATTTGTTTCAAAGTGTAAATCAAATAACTTAAAAGTTTTTTGTTTCAAAAGGGCAAATTACAACGATTTAAATTATTACTTCAGTAATACTGATTGGCTCCAATTATTATCTATTACATCTGGTTCTCCCACATCAATCGATACAACGATCAAGTTATTCTACGAAACTGTTCTATTTTATATGAATGAATGTATCCCGAAGTTTACTGTTTTCAACCACTCTGGCCCTCCTTGGAGCACAAACCAATTGTCGAGTCTTCACAAGTAAGAAAATTATAGTCGGTCGAGACCGACTATATGATACCCTATACCATGCATTTAGAGACCCTATCTCTTAGGCCCAACTAACAGGATATAGAAAATAAGCATAAACCAAATTTGAGTGTAATTTTTATTAATTTTTTTTGGCTGCAGATATGAAAAAGTTTATATATGGGACTAGGCCCAAAAATGGAACGATCCTGACTATGTTTGGTAAGGTCTCTTGTATTTTGTAAAAATATATACAAACAAAATTTGAGAAGAATCAGTGCAATATTTTTGTTTTTTGATAGATTTAATTGAAAATCGGGAATCAGCTCTATATGGGGCCTATGACTAAGAGTTGTCCCAGCTATCATTTTTAGACTACTCATTAATGGATGTAATAAACGCATACAAACCCAATTTGAGTAAGATCTATATGACAATTTGGATCTTATGGCAATTTATGTCGATTTCATAGGTGTCATTTGTATGGGGGCTGGGTCGGAACATAGACCGATTCTCACCAATTTCAACAGCGTTCATCGTATGGCCAGTGGAAGCTTACACACCAAATTTCATCGAAATATATTCATATTTGCGACCTGCAGTTTGATTAAAAACTTTACATGGACACACGACGGACGGACGGACGGACGGACGGACATCGTTAAATCGAATCAGATAGTGATTCTGATTCGATCGGTATAATTAAAGATGGGTGTAGCTCAAATATTTTTGGTAGTTACAAACAGCAGCACAAAGTCATTATACTCAAGCCACATAGTGGTATAGGGTATAATTATAGTCGGTCTAGACCGACTATACGATACCCTATACCATGTGTTTAGAGGCCCTATCTCTCAGGCCCAACTAACTGGATATAGAAAATAAGCATAAACCAAATTTGAGTGGGATTTTTATTATTTTTTTTGGCTGCAGATATGGAAAAGTTCATATCGGATGCTATATCTATATGGGGACTAGGCCCAAAAATGGACCGATCCTGACCATGTTTGGTAAAGTCTCTTGTATTTTGCAAAAATATATACAAACAAAATTTGAGAAGAATCAGTGCAATATTTTTGTTTTTTGATAGATTTTAGTGCAGATCGAGAAGCAGCTCTATATGCGGCCTATGACTAAGAGTTGTCCCATACGGATCATTTTTGGACTACTGATTAATGGATGTAATATACACATACAAACCCAAATTGACTAAGATTTATATGATAATTTGGATCTTATGGCAATATATGTTGATTTCATAGGGGTCATTTGTATGGGGGCTAGGTCTGAACATGGACCGATTCTCAGCGATTTCAACAGCGTTCATCCCATGGCCGACAAAAGATTAAATACCAAATTTCATCAAAATATATTCATATTTGCGGCCTGCAGTTTGATTAAAAACTTTACATGGACACACGACGGACGGACGGACGGACGGACGGACATCGTTAAATCGAATCAGATAGTGATTCTGATTCGATCGGTATAATTAAAGATGGGTGTAGCTCAAATATTTTTGGTTGTTACAAACAGCAGCACAAAGTCATTATACCCAAACCACATAGTGGTATAGGGTATAAAAACTTAAAAAATAAACGACACAAAAAGTATAAAGTGTCTGGTTTTTTATCTGATTATACGAAATATTCAGTTACACGTGCAGAGTATAATATTCTAAATACAAAACTTTATAAGAATTACATGGAAACTATGAAAATAAATTTGAAGAGAGATCCAAAATCATTTTATAAATTTGTAAACTCTAAAAGGAAATCTACTAGATACCCAACTGAAATGAAGTATCTTAATCGTGAATCCCGTGATGATGTAGTTATTAGCGATATGTTTGCTGATTTTTTTAGCACAACTTACTCTGATGTTCAATATGACATTTCAAACATATATCCATTTGCAGTTATGGAACATCAATCAATTTCATTTCCTTTTATAAAGACTTCGGATATCAAAAATAACTTAAAACAAGTAAGAAAATTATAGTCGGTCGAGACCGACTATATGATACCCTATGCCATGCGTTTAGAGATAGGGATCTCTTAGGCCCAACTAACTGGATATAGAAAATAAGCATAAACCAAATTTGAGTGGGATTTTTATTAATTTTTTGGCTGCAGATATGAGAAAGTTCATATCGGATGCTGTATCTATATGGGGCCTAGGCCCAAAAATGGACCGATCCTGACCATGTTCGGTAAAGTCTCTTGTATTTTGCAAAAATATTTACAAACAAAATTTGAGAAGAATAAGTGCAATATTTTTGTTTTTTGATAGATTTAAGTGAAGATCGGGAATCAGCTCTATATGGGGCCTATGACTAAGAGTTATCCAATAGGGATAATTTTTGGACTACTCGTTAATGGATGTAATATATACATACACACCCAATTTGACTAAGATTTGTGTGATAATTTGGATCTTATGGCAATATATGTTGATTTCATAGGGGTCATTTGTATGGGGGCTAGGTCTGAACATTTACCGATTCTCACCAATTTTAATAGCGTTCATCCCATGGCCGAGGGAAGATCAAATACCAAATTTCATCATAATATATTCATATTTGCGACCTGCAGTTTGATTACAAGCTTTACATGGACACACAGACGGACGGACGGACGGACGGACATCGTTAAATCGAATCAGATAGTGATTCTGATTCGATCGGTATAATTAAAGATGGGTGTAGGTCAAATATTTTTGGTTGTTACAAACAGCAGCACAAAGTCATTATACCCAAACCACATAGTGGTATAGGGTATAAACATTCAAGAATTCAACTAACGGAGGACCTGACGGTATTCCTAGCTGCATTTTAATCAACTGCGCCCAAACTTTGGCTGTTCCATTATGCATTTTATTTAATTCATCCATTAAACTTGGGCATTTTCCTGCATTATGGAAAGATTCATATATTATTCCTTTATTTTAATCTGGAAACAAATCGAATGTAGCTAACTATAGAGGAATAGCTAAGCTTTGTGCTATTCCCAAATTATTTAAAAAATGTTTAACGGATAATCTCTGTCATCAGGTTTCTTCTATAATATCACAATCACAACATGGTTTTCGTAAGGGGTGCTCTATTTCAACTAATATTTTACAACTTACAACTTTGGTAAATCGGGGTTTCATCAATGGGCTACATACCGACGTTATTTATACTGACTTCAGTAAAGCTTTCGATAAAGTAAATCATGATCTTTTACTCAAAAAATTATATTTGATGGGCTTTACAGCAAACAGCATAAGCTGGATAAAATCTTACTTGATCAACAGAAATCAACGTGTTTATTTTAATAATACTACTTCAAAGAATATTATAGTTAAATCTGGTGTGCCTCAAGGAAGTCATCTTGGACCAATTTTATTTACTCTTTTTATAAATGATCTTCCAAGTATAATAAAAGCCTCAAATGTTCTTATGTATGCTCATGATGTCAAGATTTTCTTAAGCTATAAGAATTATTGTGAACAAATTCACCTCCAACATGATCTAAATAAATTTTATAGATGGTGCCACATAAATTTAATGGAATTAAATTTTAAAAAATGCAAACACATGCACTTTACTAGAAAATTAGGTGCATTTGGTTTTTACAAATTTGGAGATTACCAGTTGGAGCAAGTAAATAAAATCCTGGATCTGGGTGTTCTTTTAGATGTCAAATTAGAGTTGTTCAACACATTTCGATGATAATTATTAAACCACGTGGTGGAATTCAATGACCCTACAGTTACCAAACAACTATACATTTCCCCAGTAAGACCAATTTTAGAATTCGGGTCTGTTATTTGGGATCCACTATCTAATATTCGCAGTGCCAAAATTGAATCGGTCCAGAAGCAATTTCTCCTTTTCTGCTTAAGACGTTCTTATCCAAGTTTTGTTAATCTGCCATCATATACAATTAGACTTTCTTAAATTAAACTGCCGTCTTTAAAAAGCCGAAGAACAATGCTTAATGTTAAGTTTTTATTTAATTTAATTCGAGGCGACATATGCTCAAATTTTCTTATGGACAACATCTCCATGAACGTTCCGGCATGGTCAACACGTTTTTACACTCCACTGTTTATCCCAATCTGTCGTCAAAAGTTTGCCGATGCTGATCCATTTAGAAGAATGTGCCATGATTTCAATGATCTATACAATTTAATTGATTTTTCTTTAAACGGTGATATTATTAAACGCAATATTATATTATTTTTTAATACATAATCTCAAATTTTTGATTTAAGGATTTGTATATATTATTTTTTTTTTTCTGTATTATACTTAACAGTCTGGGAGGTTTTACTATAGACTTAATAAATAAATAAAAAAAAAAAATAAAAGAAAGATTACCCTTGACATAGTCACGCACTGTCACGCATAGTCACACACAATCACGGAGAGATTATAACTTCACTCCCTTCATCCTTTATCATGGTGTGGCCAAAGATTAATTTTAAGATAGTCACACCCAGTCACGCTTAGTCACGGAGAGATTCGAAACTCATATGCATAAGCAAAGAAAGAGTTTTAATAAAAACTTTGTTTTTATTGGTTAGATTATTATTAAAATAAGTAATGAAAATATTTTCTTCGTCCACTATTGTTGAAGGGGACTTCTTTCAATTTTGATTTTGTGATTGTGAAAATTGGCAACTAATAAACTGGGCAGTTATATGCTGGTGCCTGGACCATCAAGTCATTCACACTTCGTTGTTTCACTTTAATTAATTTGGAGAATAATAGGTACAATAGTTTTGGTTTATTTGGTATAAATAAAAATTTTTCATTTGAGGCACGTACATTTTTTTTTTTTTTTTGTTAACGGCTGCGAATGTTTGGTTTGTCACCCCAGTTGCCGGCGAGCTAGATCCATTGCCAGTACGTGTCAATTGTAATCCACAGTTCGCGATGAAGAAAATCTGTTACAAGTCCCCTCCCGATATTCATCTTAATCTATCCACAGACTTATGAGTATGACATATTATTTGGTTTGTATAAGTTTTTGGAAGACATTAGTGAACTCAGTAAATATAAGGTCGTACAACATACACTTAAAAATGTCCATTAATGACCTCTACCAATACGGTTGGGTCTAGGACCCCTTTCCAAAACTCGTAGTATGGGCTATCAAATAGTCAGACAAGAGCACTTACAACTTTCTTATTTGAATACAACTTAACTAAATATGTAAAAAAGCTTGGCCCGTTGGAAAGGCTTCCGTTAATACCTTCTTAAACAAACAAAGATATCTTTATTATTTACTATTTGGAAAAATTCGGCTAGAAATTCGTAACTAGGACCTTATTGTGGGAAAAATATTTAGGCAACTTTTCATTGGCTGGATATGAATCATAAAAGCTTCAAAAAGTTTTGAACATGACTTTTTTTACTTTTTTGGTAAACAGCTTATTAATGTGCATCGTTTGCAGGGTATGATTGCATTAAAACTAAAAATGCAGTTTTACGTGACAAACTTACTAATGATTGTATTAGAAATGTTTGTATTAGTTTTTTGTTTCAATTTTTAATTTTTTTATATATTTTCAAAAACATGTCTTGTAATATCTTTTTAAAATACACGTCTATTTGCAAATGAATGTTTTATTTTTATTCTATGTAATAATTATTTCATCTTTCATTTCATTCACTGGATAAGTAGTATAAAAGTAATGTGATGATGCAAAATCATTACTTTGGAGTAACACTAATCTAATTTCAATGCCCCGAAAAGTTTGAGTGGTATAATTTAAGGAAGTAATCATTTTTGTTAGTAAATAAATCCACCAGTCTTGTCACTATTATAATTTATATTTCATTCTTCACCCTCACAAATAAATGGTAATTCTCTTTCACAATCATTGTCATTCCAATCAAAGACTTCATCCCAAGTATGAATGCATTTCTCATTACCACTCTTATCATTTGGTTCACCTTCATGCCACATAAATGTTTTAATTCTTTCACCGGTAGCTATCCATAAGAAAACACCTTCAACTTTATAGGCTCCCAGCCAATATGGTAAAAGTCGTCCTGAAATTGAAATAAATTTGATGAGCGCCAATCGTTAAAGAGCACAGACATAAAATAATAATATTAGACAACAAAAAAAAGTGCACTTTATGTAAAAATAAGTGCGCTTGATGTAATGTGGCCTGCAGGATAATAATTTATAATTTTTTTAGGACGTTGTTTAAATATTTGGACTATATCTCGAGTCAACAACTACGAATCTTGTAACTGAAGATAATTATAATATAATATAAAAGTGGTAATTTAAGTATTATGGGCAGAAATATGAAAGCTTTGCGACCAAAAATTCACTTTTAACAAGTAAGAAAATTATAGTCGGTCTAGACCGACTATACGATACCCTATACCATGCGTTTAGAAACCCTATCTCTTAGGCCCAACTAACTGGACATAGAAAATAAGCAAAAACCAAATTTGAGTGGGATTTTTATTAATTTTTTTGGCTGCAGATATAAAAAAGTTCATATCGGATGCTATATCTATAAAGGGGCTAGGTCCAAAAATGGACCGATCCTGATCAGGTTTGGCAAAGTCTCTTGTATTTTGCAAAAATATATACAAACAAAATTTGAGAAGAATCAGTGCAATATTTTTGTTTTTTAATAGATTTAACTGAAGATCGGGAAGCAGCTCTATATGGGGTCAAAGGGATCATTTTTGGACTACTCATCAGTGGATGTAATGAACGCATACAAACCCAATTTGAGTTAGATCTATAGGACAATTTGGATCTTATGGCAATTTATGTCGATTTCATATGGGTAATTTGTATGGGGGCTAGGTCTGAACATGGACCGATTCTCACCAATTTCAATAGCGTTCATCCCGTGGCCGATAAAAGCTTATATACCAAATTTCATCAAAATATATTCATATTTGCGACCTGCAGTTTGATTACAAGCTTTACATGGACACACAGAGGGACGGACGGACGGACGGACGGACGGACGGACGGACATTGTTAAATCAACTCAGAAAGTGATTCTGATTCGATCGGTATAATTAAAGATGGGTCTAGGTCAAATATTTTTGGTTGTTACAAACAGCAGCACAAAGTCATTATACCCAAACCACATAGTGGTATAGGGTATAAAAAATGCGGAAAAATCGGCCAAAATATTAATCGAGTAAAGCCAAGTATCTAAAAAGAAATCAAGAAAATCTATGAATATATTTAAACCATTTCTCGCAAACTTCATAAGTTACCTCAGTACATATGGTCTTGATCACACTATTTTCATATACAGTCTCTATATAGATATCACATCCGATATAAAGTTTATTATATAGGAACTAGGTTCAAAAATAGTTCGATCAGTATCATATTAATGAGGTCAAGTATGTGACCCAAAAGTATATATAGAACCCAGAATTGTCCAGTCGAGATCTTATTTAGTGAGTTCACTTTTGTACTCTGAACACATATACAAACCACATTTGAGTGAAATATGTTATAACTGTTAAACTGAAGAGAATATGTTAGACTATTTATACCTATACCACTATGTGGTTTGGGTATAATGACTTTGTGCTGCTGTTTGTAACAACCAAAAATATTTGACGCAGACCCATCTTTAATTATACCGATCGAATCAGAATCACTTTCTGAGTTGATTTAACAATGTCCGTTCGTCCGTCCGTCTGTGTGTCCATGTAAACCTTGTAATCAAACTGCAGGTCGCAAATATGAATATATTTTGACGAAATTTGGTATATAAGCCTTTGTCGACCATGGGATGAACGCTATTGAAATTGGTGAGAATCGGTCCATGTTCAGACCTAGCCCCCATACAAATTACCCATATGAAATCGACATAAATTGCCATAAGATCCAAATTGTCATATAGATCTTCTCAAATTGGGTTTGTATGCGTTCATTACATCCATTAATGAGTAGTCCAAAAATGATACCTTTGACCCCATATAGAGCTGCTTCTCGATCTTCACTTAAATCTATTAAAAAACAAAAATATTGCACTGATTCTACTCAAATTTTGTTTGTATATATTTTTGCAAAATACAAGAGACTTTACCAAACATGATCAGGATCGGTCCATTTCTTGACCAAGTCCCTATATAGATATAGCATCCGATATGAACTTTTTCATATCTGCAGCCAAAAAAAATTAATAAAAATCCCTCTCAAATTTGGTTTTCGCTTATTTTCTATGTCCAGTTAGTTGGGCCTACGAGATAGGGTTCTAAACGCAGGGTATAGGGTATCGTATAGTCGGTCTAGACCGACTATAATTTTCTTACTTGTTTACATTGAGGCTATGATTGAAATTCGTCCCTCAATTTTTATACCCTATACCACTATGTGGTTTGGGTATAATGACTATGTGCTGCTGTTTGTAACTACCAAAAATATTTGACCTAGACCCATCTTTTAATATCCCGATCGAATCAGAATCACTATCTGATTCGATTTAACGATGTCCGTCCGTCCGTCTGTGTGTCCATGTAAAGCTTGTAATCAAACTGCAGGTCGCAAATATGAATATATTTTGACGACATTTGGCATTTGATCCTTTATCGGCCATGGGATGAACGCTATTGAAATTGGTGGGAATCGGTCTATGTTCAGACCTAGCCCCCATACAAATGACCCCTATGAAATCGACTTAAATTGCCATAAGATATAAATTATCATATAAATCTTATTCAAATTGGGTTTGTGTGTGTTTTTTTTTTACATCCATTAATCAGTAGTCCAAAAATGATATCTATGGGACAACTCTTAGTCAGAGGCCCCATATAGAGCTGCTTCCCCATCTTCACTTAAATATATCAAAAAACAAAAATATTGCACTGATTATTCTCAAATTTTGCTTGTATATATTTTTGCAAAATACAAGAGACCTTACCCTACATATCAGGGTCGGTCCATTTTTGAGCCTAGTCCCCATATAGATATAGCCTCCGATATGAAATTTTTCATATCTGCAGCCAAAAAAATTAAGAAAAATCCCATTCAGATTTGGTTTATGCTTATTTTCTATATCCAGTTAGTTGGGTCTGAGAGATAGGGTCTCTAAACGCATGGTATAGGGTATCGTATAGTCGGTCTAGACCGACTATAATTTTCTTACTTGTTATGCTTGAGTTATGATTTATAGATCTAGCAAACATTCACAAATCAAGTTTAATCACAATATATAAAAAAAATATGTATTTTAGTCTCTACCATAGGGTGGCCTAGTATGGAAACTAGGTCTAAACATCTTGGCCAATTTCAATAGCTTCTATTTTTGCTACATGAAGTTTGAACAAAAATTGCATACTCTATATAACTATGTGGTCAGGGTATAATGAGTTTGTGCTGATGTTTGTAACTACCAAAAAAGCTTGATCTTTATCTGATATACCGATAGACTAATAATCAATTTCTGAGTCAAGTTAACGATGACCGTCCGTGCGTCTCTATGCTTACTTAAGGCCCATTTACACGATACCACTCAGTCGTATGATTTTTCGAAATAACATTCTGATAAATTTCATTGGACTCAGCTTCTCCTTCATATGAACTATAACTATGCCAATTTTCACAACTCCTCCGTGCCCGCATATTGCTTAAAAAGGGAACTAAAAATTTACCTTCACGTATTTAATAAAATTTTTCCAAAATTTGTGTTATGAAAACCTAAATTAATTGAAAATATATTTTAAGATTCCAAAAATATATATAAAAAAAAACAGATAATTTAATTTTGGAATCTTGGAACAAATCATTCGTGTAAAATCTACTTTGTGTTTGCCTTGACTTGCATTGCTAGAACTTTCGTATGAGGTTGGTGGCAGAACGATCCTATCTGTGCAAGAAATGCAATAAATTTGGGTAAAATTTAGTCTATTTCTCAACATGATCTCCTTCTAACTTGATGCGCTTTGCCCAGAGATATTCAACAGCTATGATACCCTGTTTGTAGTAAGAACTGATTAGATGCTTAAAGACTCCATCACCGATCAATTTTTCAAAATAACAATCTAAGGGAGCTAAATCTGACGATCAAGGTGCGTGCTGAAGCCATTTGAACTTTAATTTATGGATGTTTACCATCGCAGTAGTGGAGGAGTGAACCGGGGCATTGTTTTGATGAAACAACACTTTCTTTTTCACTAAATGCTGCTTTTTTTTTCTTAATTTTGTTACTTAAACGCTTAAATAACTTGTATAATACTGGCCGTTGATTGCTTTTCCTTTTTGGAAGATAATCTGTAAAATTTATCTCTCGCGCATCCTATCAATTAGACGCCGTAACCTTACCTGCGGATGGAACCGTCCTCGCAATTTTTGGATGCGATTCTACCATTTCAGCCGACTGTTTCTACTATCCCTATGACTCAGATGTAAAGTGGTGGACCCGCATCTCAGCCGTAGTTATGAATTGTCGCAAAAAATCGGGTTTTTTGTGGCGAAACGTTGCCATGCACTCTATTGAAAGATCTTTACGACACTATTACGCGACACTATTCTTGCGGACAATTTCTTATCTCAAAATTTTTGGTCAAAATGCTATATATTGAATTTCGAAATACCTACCATTTCAGGTAGTTTTCGCACCTTCAGCCAACGATCATTCAATACCATTTTGTATATTTTCTTAACCTTTTCTGGCGTAGCCACCTCAATCGTTCGACCATTGCGGTGTTCATCTTGGCAGCACATATGGCCTCGTTTAGACTCTGCCACCCAATATACAAAGTACAATCCACATTTTTGTTTAGAAATTCACTGAGATCGTTTACTTTTGATGGCTCAAAAAGAAATATGTACTGCAAAACTTATCGTCTTGAAACTTCAAACATATGTTCTATGAGGTTGCTAATTTTTACGCAAGTATTTTTTTTTTTCAAACTACTGCCGCCATCTATATATCAGGTAGGATTTTTCTGGAACCGATCTCGTGTATCTGATGAAAGCTGGACTTTGTTTTACTTTGCTAGATTTATTTATTTATTCTGATTTATCGCTTTCTATTATGCAACTAGTTGGAGATACTTGTGAAGCTTGTGAGATTCTCTAAATTTTAAAGAATATGGATTGCAGTGATATGATGGTCAGTCAAAATGGCATGGAACTTAAAATGAAATATACTCGCATTTATATAAATTAAAGCGAATAAAAAATGTGCACTATCTTTCGCATCATTTTCTAATACACAACTCTATCAGAATAATTCAGCGGGACACCCAAACTTTTCACGTTTTTAACGAATTCGATATATTTTTAAGATGTAGTATTTTGATTTAAGACAAATATTAATTTTTAATTAAGTTAACACTCTTACCATATCTTTGTTTTAGGATTGACTTTAAGTAATCGAAGTCATCTCTGGTTTTGACCATAAACAAATTCATACTTATGTTTTTACAATACTCAAAAGCATTATGCCAGGTCAACTGTAAAATGGATATAAAATCTTGATTATTAAAAACACATTGTTAGTTTGCCAGAAAATATTTATACCAAACCAAAGTTTTCGTTTTATTTGCATAAGTACTTACATATTTTTTATTCTCAAATAAATACACCTTTCTTTTAGCATTCCCCGAAGAATTAACAGAACTGTTATTTGTTAAATAAACAAAGAATAAAATGAAAATAGTTAGATTTAGCCGGTTTCTTGTCAATAATACAAGCATTCTGTACGGATTTGTATCACAAACTAAAAATCTGGCTGAAATATAACTTTCCTCAAAAGTTGATATTTACTCGTACATACAGTTGGTCATCTTACAAATATTATGTATAAGATGACCAACTGTTACGAATTTGTCTGGGTAATCACGCACTTTTAAGCGGCATCTTCGTCTTAAATTTGTATGGCTCTCTTTGTTATAAACGTACTTGAGTATCGTTGCTAAGAGAGGATTTTTACTTTTTAACATTTTCGCACAATTTTTTTAATTTTATTAATTTCTTTTATATTTGGTAAGATCTTCTGGGTTTGATTTTCAAAAGAAGCTATCATTAAAAAATTTACATCGTTTTACTAATTTTTGCACTAAAGCAGCAATTGCTCACGTTACTGTTTCGTCAAATTCAAACCATTTTATGTGTTTTTTTTTTAACTCTTTTGAGATTGATTTTCAAAGAATCTACCTACATCTTAAAAATTTACATAGTTTCAGCTGCTCACGTTATTGATATACCAGGGACGGTAAAAAGGGAGTGGCATTAAGTTGTTGTTTTGAGAAAAATGTTTATTGCTCTCCTACGAGTATTTTGCTTCGCGGTGTGCATTTGGATTCTACAGAGTAAATACGTAAAACTTGTTTATTAAATACTATACAATATAATGTATAACACGTTTTTAAATCATTGCGTCCTTACAACGAAGATTTCTTGTAACCGGTACACAATTTTAGAGCACTTTATTTTATATACTATTCTCTTAAAACGTAACACATTGCTTTTGCTCAATACAAATGTAGTTATGATAGAACCTTGAACTTCAACCCATCCTAAAAAGTAATTTAAAGTTAATAAAAACAAGTAAGAAAATTAAAGTCGGCGATAACTGGATATAGAAAATAAGCATAAACTTAGTTTTAGTTCTATTCATTTGTGGCGTGTATATGCGAGTTTTATTTTTATATGGAGACTAAGTCAAAAAATTGACCGAGCATGACCAAGTTTGAAAAAAAACTTTGCAATATTTTTTTTGGTGATCGATTTGTCAGAAGACCAAGAATCAGCTTTGTAAGGGGAGCATGGCTAAAACCGGTCGTGTTAATTTTAGTCGGTCTTATATTGACTAGGTCTGAACATGGACCGATTTTCACCAATTTCAAAAGCGTTCGTTCTATGGTCGATAGAAGTTCATACACTAAATTTCATAAAAATCTATTCACATTTGAGTACAAGGTATACATGGACACATAGAAAGACAGACAGAGAAATCACTAGATATACTCATAAAGTTATTCTGAGTTGATCAGTATAATAAAAGATGGTTCTAGGTCAAATATTTTTGTCAGTTACAAACATTAGCACAAACTCATTAAAGCCTCACCACATGGTGGTAGTCGTATTGGCTATAAAAATTTATTTCGTTAATCAACTAGCTTTTACAGATGTTTCCAAATGTATATCGGTAATCGGTCTAGACCGACTAAACGATACCCTTCGGTCCTGCTAATTGGATATAGAAAATAAGCATAAGCCAAATTTGAGTGGCATTGTTATTAAATTTTTTGGCTGCAGATATGGAGAAGCTCATATCGGGTGTTTATATGGGGACTAGGTCACTAATATTTTGAAAAAATATTTACAAACCAAATTTGAGGAAAATCTGTGCAATATTTATTATACCCTATACCACTATGTGGTTTCGGTATAATGACTTTGTGCTGCTGTTTGTAACAACCAAAAATATGTGACCTACACCCATCTTTTATTATACCGATCGAATCAGAATCACTATCTGATTTGATTTAACGATGTCCGCAACAACCAAAAATATGTGACCTACACCCATCTTTAATTATACCGATCGAATCAGAATCACTATCTGATTCGATTTAACGATGTCCGTCCGTCCGTCTGTGTGTGCATGTAGAGCTTTTAATCAAACTGCAGGTCGCAAATATGAATATATTTCAATGAAATTTGGTACTTAATCTTCTACCGGCCACGGAATGAAAGCTGTTGAAATTGGTGGGAATCGGTCCATATTCAGACCTAGCCCCCATACAAATGGTCCCTATGAAATCAACATATATTGCCATAAGATCCAAATTATCTTACAAATCTTAGTCAAATTGGGTTTGTATGTATATATTATATCCATTAATCAGTAGTCCAAAAATTATCCCCATTGGACAACTCTTAGTCATAGGCCCCATATAGAGCTGCTTCCCGATCTTCACTTAAATCTATCAAAAAAGAAAAATATTGCACTAATTCTTCTCAAATTTGGTTTGTATATATTTTTGCAAAATAAAAGAGACTTTACCAAACATGGTCAGGATCGGTCCACTTTTGGGCCTAGTCCCCATATAGATATAGCATCCGATATGAACTTTTTCATATCTGCAGACGAAAAAATTGATAAAAATCCCACTCAAATTTGGTTTATGCTTATTCTCTATATGGAATTAGTTGGGCCTGAGATAAAGGGTCTCTAAACGCATCGTATAGGGTATCTTATCGTCGGTCTAGACCGACTATAATTTTCTTACTTGATTTTTTTTGTTTTGACAGATCGGAGAAAAGCTCTATATGACACCTATGATTATGAATTGTCCTATAGAGATTATTTTTAGACTACTGATTAGTGGATATAATAAACAAATACAAAACCAATTTGACTGAGATCTATATGATTTCATAGGCATAATTTGTATGGGGACTAGTTCTGAACATGAACCGATTCTCACAAATTTCAACAGCGTTCATCATATGGCCGATAAAATCTTACATACCAAATATGATCAAAATATATTCATATTTGCGACCTGTAGTTTGATTAAAATGTTTACATGGACAGACGGACGGAAGGACACTAGGCTGCCCCGTCCTTGAGTGAGATATCAAAATTTGCGTAATTTTATATAGATTACGGTTAAAGTAATAAAAATCGAATTACGTGCCACCTTGGGGGGCTCTACTTTTGAAAACGTTTTTACAAACCTAAACCGTACGCTTAAAATAATTAAAAAAAAAGAGACACAAATTTATTTTATTAATATATTTTATATATGCAGTTAATGTACAAGAAAATAAAACTTAAAATAAATGACTAAAATTTAAAATTTAAACATATTTTTGTGACCAAAATTTGGCACTTCTGCTCGTGATTTCAACCTGGTTCTAGTAAGGCCATCTCTAGAGGCAGCATTAATTACACTTTGAGAGGCCTTTGTTACCAGTTTAACACATCTCTCCACAGCTTGTTTGTGACAAGGAAAGTCAACAATTTCCAAGCTGTTATCTTTTGCCATGATTTGAAGGACCTAATTAGAAATATGCCGAAGAGCCGGCGCACAGTATCGTGTTTTCATATAACGAGCGGCCAAAAAAAAAAAGAGTTGTCGTAGAGTTACGAAATTTGGAGCACTCGTTTGACTTGGTGATTATCCTGAAAATTATAAATGTCATAACAGAAGAAAAAAAGTTCTACCTTTACGAAATTTTGTACATTGATTACCTTAAACAACTTTAACGTTTCGGCCAAATCTGGTCCAATTCATAGTAGAGACAAGCACAGTTCAAAAATGTCCTTTTTCGAAAATTTAAGAGAAATTGTAAACAAAATAAAATTACTTAGTATTTTTTAGTATATGAAACACTTAGATCATTCTGAATTTATAAAAAAAAAATTTTTCAATTTTGAGCAAGGACTCACCCACCTCTCATATATCCTGAAAAAAAATAAAATCGAAAAATTTAACCTCTAGCTAAAACTATGTTTATTATTTTGTAAACATAATTAATTCTGTTCAATTTTATAAAAATCGGATGAATAAAATTATATACATATATGAGAATCATAAAGGCACGAATGAGACAATAAAAAGAAATTCATCATTTGAATTAGATCTGATGCATATCTAAATAACTATTCACAGTCATATTGAGAAAAGTTTGTAATGGAACTTCAGCAAACGTTTCTGAGACAACAATTGGTTCTGGAGTGTATTTTTGTTTCGCATTTTGCAAGGCATAATAGGATGGAAAGCAGTCTTTACAAACTTCATTAACAATTGTTCTCATCATATTATACTCCCTGCAAGATAAATCCATGTCCATAAAAAATGCCAATGCTTTTTATACAGAAGTAGTGGATGAAGTTGTTGGATTTGAAACTCTTTTTAAAGCTTTTTGTAAAAGTGTTGAACTTGTTGATGTCACAAGCTCTTCAACTTTTCTCCTTTTGGTACGTTCGGAACAACTTTCGAAGTTTACTGCAGGTCTGTCTCTTCGACTCGTGCTTGGTTCCTTTAAAAGGTATTACTTTAGTACAAAGAAATTCAACTTATATATACAACTTGTATACAAAATTCAAGTTTTTATCAGTAACAACAAATGGTGTATCTAGCCACGAACAAAATTTTTTCTCAAATCGTTATTTGACATAATAACACTTTTTCCACTCCTTTTGAATTTTCAATAATATAAATTGTACTCCATTAATTTTCTTTTTGTCCAGTTTTATTTTGTAGAATTTTTCTAAATAATATACTACTTCACACTCAGCTGCACTTTGTGTACTATGCTTTAGCTAAATGTCAAAAAATTGACGATTTGAACCTGATTAGCCACTGAAAATGGCGAACAAAAATTAAAGGTGAACGAAAGTGGAAATAAAACCAAGTTTTTTGAAATAAACTCACTTGTAGAAATGTTATATTAAAGTATAAAAAATACCTTTTTTATCTTTTTTTTTATTGTCCACTGAAGTTAAAAAATTCTAATATTACCACTTATATGTCTTTGTTTATATTCAGAATCGCATGTGACGATCACATTGTAGTAAAAAGCAGTGCTGCCATATTTTAACATCACTGTAATTATATTTTAGTTAAAATTATTCTGCTCTATCGACATTTTGATTACCAATTAACCTTATAACTTTTTCAGATTTTTTCAATAATTGTGTATTTACTTATAACTTTAAACTTTGAATGCTCAGAACTTCCTTAAAAATTCAATTTTTTTTAAATTCTTTCAGATTTGTTTTAACTGGAATGTAAACAATAATTCCGTATTAACATTTTTTTTTCAAATTCGATATTTGACTTTTTTATTTTTGGCCACCCTCAGGACACTGTGCGGCGGTGCTGTAAACCTACACTTGTGCCACATAATAATTTCGTTGTATTCTCCAGCAGAGATATTAATTTTTGGTGGTTTAAATATTCTGTGTTTAATGGTATTTCCAGCTTCTCTAGCTTTGTTTATTCTTTGCAATGCCAGCTTCCGAATGTGGTCTCTATCATCAAACAGCATACTGACAAGCAGATTTTCCAGATGAAAACAAGTAAGAAAATTATAGTCGGTCTAGACCGACTATACGATACCCTATACCATGCGTTTAGAAACCCTATCTCTTAGCCCAACTAACTGGACATAGAAAATAAGCAAAAACCAAATTTGAGTGGGATTTTTTATTAATTTCTTTGGCTGCAGATATGAAAAAGTTCATATCGGATGCTATATCTATACGGGGACTAGGTCCAAAAATGGACCGATCATGTTTGGTAAAGTCTCTTGTATTTTGCAAAAATATATACAAACAAAATTTGAGAAGAATCAGTGCAATATTTTTGTTTTTTAATAGATTTAAGTGAAAATCGGGAAGCAGCTCTATATGGGGCCACAGGGATAATTTTTGGATTACTCATTAATGGATGTAATGAACGCATATAAACCCAATTTGAGTAAGATCTATATGACAATTTGGATCTTATGACAATTTATGTCGATTTCATAGGGGTAATTTGTATGGGGGCTAGGTCTGAACATGGACCGATTCTCACCAATTTCAATAGCGTTTATCCCATGGCCGACAAAAGCCTATATGCCAAATTTCATCAAAATATATTCATATTTGCGACCTGCAGTTTGATTACAAGGTTTACATGGACACACAGACGGACGGACGGACGGACGGACATTGTTAAATCAACTCAGAAAGTGATTCTGATTCGATCGGTGTAATTAAAGATGGGTCTAGGTCAAATATTTTTGGTTGTTACAAACAGCAGCACAAAGTCATTATACTCAAACCACATAGTGGTATAGGGTATAAATATGTTTGGCTTCTTTAAGCGTATACTTTAACAATGTAATTGGCAAGTAGTTGCAAATATTCTGATGGATTAAGGGTACTTACGTAAACTCTGACTAGACGATTAGCAGAGGTAAGCCACCACGAGTGCGCAATTTTTCTAGGTTTACGCTTTTCCAGCTCAGGACTACAAAAACCAGTTTGTACAGCTGTAAATATCTCATAAAGATATTTTTGATCCGTACTTAGTTCATCGACCACATTTTTCTGCAAGTCACGCAAATTACCAGCCACCGCACAAAAAGATACCGTAGTTTCATAATCACCAGTAGCTAATTGTTTTCCAATAACTCCAGAATAATCTCTAGGTCCCGAAGTGAAACCATCTAAAGTCAAGAATAAATGACGAAGGGGTAACTCATTTTCATGGAGCATACAAGCACACCATTGTAGCGGTCTCTTTAAATACTCCTCCAAATATTGAATAACGCCACCCTTCCAACCGGTATTAATTGCAGTTCCGTCACATCCAATGCAAATTACGTCATCTAAATTGCAACCCTCATTTTGCGGTGCCCCATCGACGGCGTTGTGTGACCCAAATAAATTGATTCAGATTCTGCTAAAATTGAGATATGATCTTCTAAACTTTCTTTGCGTTGATAACGATCCCCTATTTTTTCACTTATCAGAGTCTTGTCTTTTCGTCCATCAAAGTAAATGCCTTTAATAACAATACCTCCAATGTCTATTGAAGTTTCTTTCCGTACTTTAGATACAGCTCTGTGTATTTGGTTTTTTATCGATTACCAGAATTAAATTTTCGGTAGAAAATTTAGCCGAAGTCAGTCAAAACGCAGAAACAAGAGCAGCAACAGAACGATACGATAAACCGTATCTACCACAGATCTTAGCAACTGTTGGAAACAGCAATGTATTCCGATTCGTTATTGAAGTCGAAAGTGTGTTAGTGGGAGATGCCTCCGTTATCGGATACGTTTCTAGGGCAGGTTAACGCAGTGAAAGTTCATCACAATTTTCTGGGATAGAATCGGTTTCTTGATTAGAACGCTGCTCTTATGGAATGTTCAGTTTGTCTCTGCTTTCAATTTATTAGTCGAGCTGTTTCTTTACTATCAACTCCACATATAACCATTTTTCTGCAATTTCTTTGATCCAACAAAAAACTTCTTTCATTGATTGTAACTTTCAAGAACAGAACTCAAATGAAGTGCATTTGCAAGCAGCAACTTCGAAAATCTTCTCAGGTGACCCCAAAAACACTTTAGTTTGTTTTCGAAACCATTTTTATACCCTATATCACTATGTGATTTGACCTAGACCCATCTTTTATTATACCGATCGACTCAGAGTCACTTTCTGCGTCGATTTAGCGATGTCCGTCCGTCCGTCTGTGTGTCCATGTAAGCCTTGTAATCAAACTACAGGTCGCAAATATGAACATATTTTATTGAAATTTGGTATTTAAGCTTTTATCAGCCATGGGATGAATGCTGTTGTAATTGGTGAAAATCCAGACCTAGTCCCCATACAAATGACTCCTATGAAATCGACATAAATTGCCATAAGATCCAGACTATCACATAGATCCTAGTCAGATTGGGCTTGTATGTGTTTATTACATCCATTAATCAAAACTCAAAAAAAAAATTCGTATAGGACAATTCTTAGTCATAGGCCCCATATAGAGCTGCTTCACTTAAGTCTATCAAAAAACAAATATATTGCACAGACTTTTCTCAAATTTGGTTTGTATATATTTCTCAAAATAGAAGTGACTTTACAAATATGATCAGGATCGGTCCACTTTTGGACCCAGTTCCCATATATATATATGAACTTTTTCATATCTGCAGCTAAAAAAATTAATAACAATGCCACTCAAATTTGGTTTATGCTTATTTTATACAATTAGTTGGACCGAAGATATGGGGTCTCTAAACCATGGTGTAGGGTATCGTATAGTCGGTCTTGACCGACTGTTTCATTTGCTTTTGGGGTATCTTGTTAAATTAAGGTACTTTTTGAAATAGAATTTGAGTAACTGAATATTTCGTCCCGTTGTTACGATTGGAATCGAAGCTTTGTTCCAAATATTGTCAATCTCTTCAACGACAATCGCATGTATGTCTGAACTCCACTGTGTCTAGCAAATTTGTAGTCGCCGCACAGTGGACCATTTGACGAGAAGGCGGTCAAAAATCTATAACTTTTGATAGGATTGATTGGAATTTTGATATGCGGTTATTTTTGTTTGGTAGGTGAGAATTTAGCCTTTAAGTTTTGCTATAAAACGTAATTCTCGACCGAAAATAAAAAAAGTTACGGTGGTTTAAAGTACATTTTCATTTGTTGTTGAATTTTAGTACAAAAGTGAAGTGATAAAAGGTAAAAAAGGTTTTTTTTTAATATAATGTCTTATTTTTTCAGTTAATTTTACAACTAATACTTTTTAACAATTTTTTAGCTTAATTTTTTCAGAAAATGCCAAACTTTGGCCCCCGTAAGCTTTTTAGTACTAATGTGCACAAAGGCCAAAGGTTGTTTTTTTTTTTTTTTGAAAGATCCCGAGTTAAAATATAATTTATTAAGCAGCAAACGTAAAAGTTACCTTATATTGGTTCAAGATAGAGAAGTTTCAATGAAAAACTCGTTTGTTTTTGCTTTAGTTAAATTTTTTTTTATTGTCTCTAAATATTTCTATATCAATTTTTATGGTAAATTTATGAAATATAAAAATTTTTATTGTAAATTTGCAGAATAAACAAATTTTTAAATCAGGAAAATTTTTTATCTATATAAAAAAAATTGTAACTTATTGTTAGTGTAATGAAAAAGTAATTTAAATCAACCAATTTTAGTAAAAAGTTCTTCTAAATAGCCTTGCTTTTCATCTTCTAGAAGTTGTTTAGCTTCTTCGTCTAATTCAATAGAGGTAGTTTTCCATTTTTGACGAATGTTGGACATATATGGATCTGAAGTGCACAACAAAATAGTGATAAGGTCTTCATTAGTACAACATCTGGACATTTTCCTTGTGTTGTGCTCACGAAATAATCTGTAGTCTTTGTTCCTTTTTTCTTGCGCTTCTTCAGATAGATCTCCTATTGGTAGCATATTGTTTTCAATTAGTTGTTCCCCATGGTGCAAAATTTTATGAACTGTGGATGGCATATATCTCTAAGAGTATTTTTCATTATAAAGTATAGCTGTTTTATTGGCGTACTCTCAATTTTTTTTCATTTATCTTTCTGCTGCATGCTAGAACTTCTAATATGATTTTGAATCATCTAATTAATTCATGATCTACATCTGTGACAGATGCTGCAGTTTCCGGATCGGAAAAAAATCTCCTTGCAGTATTTCCACCATTTGTGTTTCTTTCTCCTTGTTCTGGTTGGTCGATTACGAGGCCTAGCTGTAGATATTTTTGTTGAATTTGTTTTCTTTTTTTGCTTTCTTTTTCTTCAGTTTCTTTGTGTTTTCTCACTGTTTCGCCTAACGGACCAAATTCCAAATCATAACCCAATTTAAGAATGTGCTCCATGAAACGTATTCTAGCATAAAGAGGGGATATTCCAAATTCGTAGGCTTCCTTAAAACTATCGTCTTCTGGTGGGGGTTGGCTTAATTGACTTGATGTCTTTTGGCATATAATGCAGCTTGACGTTGACTTCGTTCCAGTTAAAGCTTGTGCAACTTTTCCATCAATCATTGTGAGACACATTTTAATATGTAATTAAATGTCTTGGTCATCAAATTTAAATATTACTGGTTGAAGTTCCTTAATTTGATCTTTTATTTTTTTAACTTCTTCAGTTATGACATCTTTGGTTTCCTTTTTGAATGCAAATGTTATTGGTCTGCAATACTTTGTTGAAGAAGGAATTTCATTTTCCCATATATCAATTTCTGTTGCTCTACTAGTTGACGGCTCTAAGACGCTATACCTTTTTGTTAAGCGCAATGGAACGAAAGGTACCATAAATAAATTAGCATCTGATGAATTTTCGGCGTTAAATTGCTTGTATTGTTTCTGACCAGAGGATCCATCACATACCCATTTAGAAATTAAAGTAATGCTGCCACTACCAATTTTTTTTTTAATGATCAGTATCAAGCGTATTTAGCAATCGTGCTGCAGTATGTTCAAGGAGATCTTGCAATTTTATTTCTGCTAATGTTGAAGTGACACTAATAGCAGATTGGGAAGGTAAGCATTCCTTTTTGGCAGAAACTAAATCTCAATACTCTGGAAAAATCCCACAATTCTTTTCATAGGTTCGCTTCCGCAATTCCTTATATTGATTTTTGGTCAATTTCAAATCCAACAATAGGGCGAACGCTCCGGCGTAAATTTCTTATCTTCAATTGGTGTAGGAATGCTTTTCAAAATCCTCTTTGTGCGCCTTGGGCTCGCTTCTACTATTTTTTCAATTATTTAAATTTTATTTTTTTTTATTTTGGGCTGGTTGAATTTGGTGCAAAAATGAATCCTTAATAATTCTTTGAGAAATTTCTTCATTGATATTCTCCAGCTTGCGCCTTCGAGGTCTTTCACTACATCCGTCAATTGGTTTTGCTGGTCGACCCTTTTTTCCACTTTCGTTGGCAGTTATTAACCAGTCTTTGTAACGTTTGTATATCTTTGCCTTGCTATGAGAGCATTCAATGTACTGTCTTTTCAAATTCGATGCAAAATTAGTAATTTTTCCTTTTGCATTTCAATGTCTTCTAGGTTACAATTTTTAAAGAAGTCGTTGCTCACTATGTGCAAAATTACACCGTCTACATCATTTCGTTGAAAATAAATATCTGCCAGATCTCTGTAACAGTACTTAGCCATTGCACAAATTGTAATAAATAATAATTCTGGAAACATTATTATAAATACTCTTTCTTGCAATTACGTAAAATAAAAATTTTTATCTTTTATTAACACTTTTAGAAGCATAAAAAACCCACACCCTAACCCCTTTTAAAAGGTGAAGCATACCTGCTCATATCTTAAAGGGCTATGTCGCAATAGTTTTTTACCATTTACAAAATTTTATCTTTTATTACCACTTATAGAAGCATTAAAAACCCACACCCTAACTCCTTTTAAAAGGTGAAGCATACCTGCTCATATCTTAAAGGGCTATGTCGCAAATTTTTTTTTTACCATTTACCTGTTTTTTAAATTGTTTCCCATTTTGTCAGGTATTTAAATTATATAACTCTAATTCAGACTATTAATGTTTTTGAAAGATACCTATAAATGTACCTGTAACAGTTAAGCGCATTATATCCCAACCCTTTTTTGTAAGTATATAACAACTCCTGACAACTCTACCGACACGCAAAAAATATACCGCGGTGGACCGGTACGACCAACTTTTGTATTCATAACACTCAGACGGACGGACGGACATCGTTTAATCGACTCAGAAAGTGTTTTTGAGTCGATCCGTATAATAAAATATGGATATAGGTCCAATATTTTTGGCAGTTACAAACATCACCTCAAACTTAATATATCCTAACCACATAATGGACAACTTTTGTATTCATAAATTTTGCAGAAAATATCTAACCTTGGGTCAGAAAAATTGTTCTGGTGCACACGGGCGGAAACTGGCGGGTACATAATAGGATACAGGAGTATAGGCGAGGGTTTGGACTATAGAAGAGTGCAAGATTTTTTCTGACTGCTTTTGGCTGGCAGAAGTTATGCTCTATTAAGTAGGAGATTTTCGGCAAATTTTGACCTTTTTTAAAAATTTTTTTTTTAATTTCGGAATGACTCAGTGATTTTACATTTTTAACATTAATAGTATGGGAGCCACAAAATTGTACAAAATTTACCTTACTTGAAAATCTTTTAAATCAAAAAAGTTACAGTCATTCAAAAATAAAAATTTACAAAGAAATTTTTAATTTTAGCAAAATAATTTTAGCTGTGATATAGTTGAGATAGAGTCGCAATTTTTTGGCTTCCGAGGTTTAATAGTATTTAATTTCAAATGAATGGTATAACTTTAAAATCGGTAACAAAAAAAAATTATTTTTGACCACCTTTTCAAAATATCGTCCACTGTGCGCCGGTAAAGTGTTGTTGTTATATATAGTAGTGGCATATTTAGTTTAGGTGCCGAAATTAAGGATAGTGAAATATAATTATGAAAATAACTACTTTTCAAAACTTTGAAGATCCGTAGAACCCTAAATTTTATTTTTAAAATCATTTTGGTAATCTTCGATCAAATACGCCTAATTATCAATTACGCTCAATTATGCCTACCGGACATAGCTAAATCGACTCAGAAAGTTAATTTTTTGAATTTTAGCTTTTATTCTGATAAAACAACATTATACAGGTATGTGATGAAAACCGAAATCAAAAACAAAACTAAACAAAATCGAAAATGGATATGACATAAATAAATTTTTCGATTTGCTTTCATTTTATTTAAAAAATATATATATTTCATTTTTCATTTTGTTCTATGGAAAAATAGATAATGATAAAAATAGATAAGATAAAGATGTGATAGGAGATGAAACTATTTTTTATTTCGTTTTTAAACCATGTAGGCTTTGCTTTATGGTTTTAAGTAGGTAAGTTTTGTTTTTTGTCCATTTTTTTTTTTCATTACATTGTTGGAAAGTATCAATTAATATCCCTTGTTAAGAAGCCAGCTGGATTTTTCAATCGATGATTTCTAATGAGTTTGTAGTTCTGGATATAATGAGCTTGTGCTGGTGTTCGTAACTATCAAAACCGATCGACTCAGAATCACTTTCTGAGTCGATTTGGCGATGTCCGTCCGTCCGTCTGTCTGTGTGTGTGTGTCCATGTAAACATCTTAATCAAACTACAGGTCGAAAATGTGTATATTTTGATAAAATTTAGTATATAAGCTTATATTGGCCATAGAATGAACATTGGCGAAAATCGGTTCATGTCCAGACCTAGTCCCCATAAGAATATACCCTATGAGAACGATTTAAATTGCCGCAATATCCAAATTATTATATAGATCTCGATCAAATTAGGTCGGTGTATGTTTATTACATCCATTTATCAGTAGTCCAAAAATAAACACTATAGAACAATTCTTAGTCATAGCCCCCACATGAAGCTGATTCGCGATCTTCACTTAAATCTATCAAAAAACAAAAATGTTGCACAGATTTTCTCAAATTTGGTTTGTATATGTTTTATCAAATATGGTCCGGATCGGTCCATTTTACGACCCAGTCTCCATATAAATACGGCAACCGATATGAACTTTTTCAAATCTGCAGGCAAATAAATTAATAAAAATTCCGATCAGATTTCATTTGTGCTTATGTTCTATATCCAATTAGTTCGACCTAAGACCAATTATCGAAGCGCATGGTACAGGGTATCACATAGCAGGTACGGCTGACCAAATTTTATTACTTGTTTTAATTTAGTGTAATTCCTCACAGTTAATATAATCGATTGAGTTTGTGGTGCAATACACTACGTCCATAACAAAATATATAACGACGATCAGTAACTGTGGCAAACATTTTATGGAGCAACTATTCTCTTTTTCGAGCAAAAAAAAGATGTTTGCCAAAACCGATTTTAATTCTCTTGTTAAGTTTTCGAAAAGCTTTGACTTATAGTTTTTGTTTTGATAATACTAAATTATAAAATACTTTTGGTTCCGCTAATTCACCATCTACTGTGTTTATAACTTGATCGTTTTCAATACGAAGAAGTTCAGTAAGAAACAATTTCTTCTTTTCTGTTTGCGGTGTGTTTCTTGGAATTCGGCACCAAATTAACCATCTTACCCTAGTAGATAAGCGTTAATTAAAATGCCAATACTCAAAAGCCATAAACGCATTCTAAATGTAGAATTTTTGGCTGAATCTGTTTAACAGCGATATATCCTCAGAATTCTTGTTACGCAGTGTTTCATTTAATGTTCCTCAGCGACCTTCACTTGACTTTCATCCACTTTCAGTTCCAGCTTGTTGTAAAGCGTAACGTTATCCTGTGTTAAAACTATTAATTTTTTAATTCCCAAATTATTAATTTGAAATGTTAAAATTTTTATGTTATATTAGTTTATGATATTAATATCTGTAAGGATTCATTCCATAGACTAAAATAACTAAATAAATAAATAAAGAGTGTTAATTTCAGCTATGTAAAGAAATATTTCAAACAGTAAATAATTTGATAAACTTAATACTATAATTATAGCAAACATACTAAGTTTTTAGCATTTTTTTAGAGATATTTCCATATTTAAGGTCATATCGTGGTAGAATGATTTTCATAAGTTTACCCAGTTAAAAGGTTTATTTTGTGAATAAACGTGATTTCAACAGATAGACAGACGGACAGCGCTATATTGAGTCGAGTTGTTATAAGGATCAATAATATATACTTTATATATACTTTATGGGGTAGAAAATTTATTTTTCGATGCATGATAGCAAAATAGCAAATATATTTTATTATAAAAAATTATCATTATTTCAATCAACAATTTTTGAATTTTATAAATTTTATTTTTCATTCCCAGCTAAACAGAAGTGAAGTATGTACTTTAAAATGAAGAGGTTATTGTATTATGTACTCGTACAAGGTACGAGTAACAGCACTCTAAAATTTTATTGATTTTAGTTGTTGTGGTGTTATTCTGTATATTCATACAATTTTTACGACGAAAGTTTCCAGTAGAGCTAAATTTAAATGATAACTAATTGGTTTGCCGAAAAATATTTATTTTAGCTTTTTCAACAGTTATTAATAACAAATTACTGTACTTCACATATTTTATAACCGTATTTTGCGTTTGAAGATGTTTTCAATTTAAAAATATATTCTTAGTATTCATATATTCTCTTTTCTTAAAATTTTATTTCAAATCAAATGAACATTTTCTTAGAATTCATTTAATCTTTTTTTAAAAATTTTATTTCAAGTGCAATTGTGTATATGAATTTGAATGATGACGTATACACTAAGATAGATGTTCATAAAGGCCCATTTACATGATACCACTCAGTCGTATGATTTTTCGAAATAAAAATCCGATGAAATTCATCGGACTGTCATAAAGTCGTACCGACATTATTTCTGCATACTTAGGCCATTTACACCATAACACTCAAGTCTTATGAAAACAGCTGTTTAGAATAATAAGCAAATTTATTTTGAAATTTATATTTTATTTTCACTTTCTTTGTTTTTGTTTACCATTTTTTTAATATTACCAAAAAAAAAACAACTCTGGTCCGATGAAAATGGCAAGTTTTTAGAAATGTTTCAAAAACCATCGGACTTCGAAAATGAAATCCTACAGACTGTCAATTTCATAACAAAAGCTTTTTACATTATACGACTTTTTCATAATACTCGAATTTCTGACAGATCGTATTACAAAGTGTGATAGTGTAAACTGGCCTTAAGCATTATAGCATCTTTGAAGTTGTTATTGTTAAAGCAAAAAGATGTTAAAAAAAAACAAACTATATCGTTTATTTTTACTGTTTTCTCATTTTTATTTTGTCAGGCAAACAAAAACGATTTGTTGGTTTTTTTTTACTATTTCGTCAGTTGTTTTTTTTTTTTTTTTTGGTTTAAAAACAAATGGAAAATTACTTAACCTATCTTGTACCACTACTAGAAATCGTATAGATATCTATGTAAATTTTGGTGTGGTGGCACTCAGCGACCTCCTGATCACTGAAAAAGAAAAAAATCGGTAGCCTATGTTAGGGGTGGCAGACTGTTGCGAAAACGCAATGTTGGCTAATAAGGTGCAAATCACATTTTTTATTATACATATATAGTCAAATGAATTTTTTTTTTTTTTTTTTTTTTTATTGGAATAAGTTAAGGAACATATTGTTTTTGGTATTATAAACTTTAATTTGGGTTTATTTTTGGTTATTTAAATATATGGGGGATTTCATATCAAGTGCACCAATTTTGAAACCGATGTCTTCCGATCGGGATGAAATTTGCACCAAGGTTTATCCTATTGGATAGTAGCTTAGACACAATTTTTCAATAAGATCGGTCCAGACATCTCTGAGTTAGAGGGGATCAAAATTTGACATTTTGGCCAAACAGGTGTTTTTTCTCATCCATGTAACTTATTACCTATTGTTCTTAGAAAATTTTCTCCCAAAAAGTTTAGATAGCTATTTCTTCAATATTTCGGAAAAAAAAAATACTTAAAAAAAAAAAAAAAATTTTAGACTTTTTTTTTTTGCTAAATTAAAGCATTTTTTGCCTTTTTTTCAAAAAGGGCATTTTTTTTTTTTTTTTTTTTTTTCATAAGCTTAGGATTTTTCCTTTAAGAGCTTTTTGGCCGCTTAGTGGGATGGGAATGGGATATCTATCAAAATAAATGTTTTGTAACTCAAGACAACGGTTTTTAAATTTTTCACAAATGCACTATTTTGAATTTTTTCCTATTTGTGTGTAAAACCTTACAAATAAAACTTATACTGAGAAACTAGACAAACTAAACTTTCCGAAGGTATGTAACATACCTTCATAACATAACAGAAGAGAATGGTTTTCTGTAACCTGATAGAGTTATTTGCACATTTCAATCTGAACACGAGGATGTTAGAATTGGCTTCACGAAATTAACCCAAATGAGGCCAAAACATTGCGTTTTGGCAGAAAGCAGCGGAACTGATACAGTATGCGTTTGCATTTGCCATGAAAATCTTAAACTGATGTTGAACGAAATCTACTTAAAGTATTTAATAGATGATTCGGCAGAAGATTTACACGATTACCGCGCTTGCCTTAAATTGACTATGTGTCCTAATGAAACAACTTCTTGCCACTTAGGTGAATGTACCAATTGCCCGAAAACCACATTCATCAAAGAAAATTTAATCAACTCTTTAGATCGAGAATATATAGAGGAGGTCAAATTTGATTCTTGGATTCAGACTGACAGATGCACATTGAAAACAATCATTTTAAATGTGGATGATTTTGTGGAAGAAATGTGTACAGGATTGCTAAACTTGAGAACCCATGACTTTTTAGTCAAAGAGCAATGGTCATTCTTCAAGGATTTGAAGATACATTTGAAGTCTGGTGAATTCGTTATTTCACATGATTTCGCAGAAAACTATAAATATGTTCTTCAGGATGCCATACAAGCATTCCACTTCAATAACGACCAAGCAACTATATTCACAGTAGTTATTTACTACTTGAAAGATGAAAAACTGGAACACAAAAGTATGGCAATCATATCCAACGATTTAGAACATGATACCGTTGCAGTTTATGAGTACCAGAAGAGAATACTAAAATTTCTAAAATATAAATTTACAGTAAAGAAGGTATACTACGTTCAACATTTTAAAAACAAAAGTAGCTTGGCAAATCTTATGGCCCATGAAAAAGATTTTGGAATGCCAGCTGAGTGGCATTTTCATCCTACTGCTCATGGTAAAGGAGCATGTGATGGTATTGGAGCAAACCTTAAAAGAAATGCAGCGAAGTGTAGCCTCCAGTGCTCTCATCAAGATCGCATCTTAGATGCGACTGCTTTATTCCATTAGGCAAAAAGTTATTGTAAAGAAACTAAAATAGTTTTTAGTAGCAAAGAGGATCATCAGGAAACATTAAAAACACTGAAGAGCAGATTCGATGCTGCGGTAACAATCGATGGCACCGCTCAATACCATGCTTTTATACCGCTTGTCGATGGAAGACTCAAGTTGAAAAAGTTTTCTGCCTCTATTCAATGCGATTTCTTTCCAAAGACAACAAATAAACCAGCAGCGAAATCAACAGCTGAACCTAGTAACGCCAAGAAAGGATTGACAAAAAAACGCAGTAAATAAAGGTGACAAAAAAGCTGGATGAAAGACTGGGTATTTAAAAATTTACAAGACTTAAATACTTCATCAGATACAATAAATTAAGTATACAAATAGTTATGATATAAATGGATCTAATGCAATTAAGATTAAATTTTAATAAATTATTTATCTTTTTATTTTTAATATTATTATTATACATTAATTTAATTATTATTAAAAATAAATAAAAAATATTAATTTTTCAACATTTCTATAGAAAAAAATCGATTTTTTCCCTGAGGTTAACATATTCTGGGTATTACAGTATCGAGGGTATAAAACTTTAGTTAGGTATGTTATATACCTTCGGAAAGGTTAATTTGTCTAGTTTCTCAGTATAAGTTTTATTTGTAAGGTTTTTCACGCAAATAGGAAAAAATTCAATATAGTGCATTTGTGAAAAATTGAAAAACCGTTGTCTTGAGTTACAAAACATTTGTTTTGATAGATATCCCACTCCCATCCCACTAAGCGACTAAAAAGCTCTTAAAGGAAAAATCCTAAGCTTTCTTATGAAAAAAAAAATGCCCTTTTTGAAAAAAAGGCAAAAAATGCTTTAATTTAGCAAAAAAAAGTCTACAAATTTTTTTTTTTTAAAGTATTTTTTTCTGAAATATTGAATACATAGCTATCTAAACTCTTTAGGAGAAAATTTTCTAAGAACAATAGGTAATAAGTTACATGGATGAGAAGAAACAGCTGTTTGGCCAAAATGTCAAATTTTGATCCCCTCTAACTCAGACAGCTCTGGCCCGATGTTGTTGAAAAATTGTGTCTAAACTACTATCCAATAGGACTAACCTTGGTGCAAATTTCATCCCGATCGCAAGACATCGGTTTCAAAAGTCGGTGCACTTGACATGAAATCCCCCATATATATAACATTACATTTTTTACATTGGTAAGCCCTTTGTGAATGGTATTCACTGGATCTTTTCCGTTTATTGTCCGGAGTTTTCCAAATAACGTGTTCATGGACAGCAGCACGTTACCTAATCCACTACAGGCTGTTCTTCACCGGTTTTTCTTGTAAGAGCAATAATTTTCTAGCTAGTGTTCTGGTTCCTTTATCTTTAGCAATTAGATAGTGGAATTCCATTCGTCCATAACGGCAAGCTTTATTTCTTTAATTTCTCATTTTTCAGTTTTTATTTTTCATTTTTCATTTTTTAATTTTCATTTTTAATTTTTTATTTTATATTTCTTATTTTTTATTTTTCATTTTTAATTTTCAAACAGGTTATTAAATATCATATTTTTTTTTAACCATTACAATCATAAGTCACACTGATTTTGTTTTACGGCTCACATATTACGCATATATTACGTTTTTGTGATTGTATTGTGAAATACAAATTTACCCCCCTGCGCGTATAGATGTTTACACATCAAAAATGTAAACATTAGCAGCTGTTAGCACATAAACAGGGTTGCCAACTATCATAATTTGTTTGTTTGTTTACTGACCAATATATTAGGAATTGGAATGCATCAAACATTATTTAAAAATCTGAAGTTAAAAAATTTACTTTTTGCCTAAAAAATTGAAAGTTCGCTGGCCAATGACATTTTCTTTTTTCAATGGTGAACATGCGTGAAATCAACGCACAAGTAATCTTTTTATCAATCTATATTAAGACCAAAAGAGTTTCTTAAAAAAATTTTCTGATAAGTTAGTTTTACCACAACTTCGAAGATGAAATGAAATGAATGGAGGCATAAGTAGAAATCTTCAGCAGAGTTTAGAACGCTTCAGGCCTATTGCGGCTATAAAAATAATAATGAAAATGGCAACCAATGTGCCAAAAAAAGAAAAAGGTGCCAGACTTTAAAGATCGCTCGAAGACTGACATATACAATCACATAAAATGTAATAAGCCTATTTATTTACAGCATATAAAGAGTTTTTGTGATGCAATTTATAATTAAAAAAAAAATCATACAAGCCTGTTTCTTTAATATTTTAAATTTTTCTTTACTCTATATTCTAGAATCTAGAATGTTAATTTTTTTTTTTGATATAAAAATATTTTTAACTTTTAATTACTTTGAATTAAAATGGTTTTTTATGTTTATGACAAGAAATTATTATCAAAAGCGACTTTTTCTTTATTACTCTTTATTTTGTATCTATTTGATACCCTACGACTAATATTGATTGAAAATGATTGCGACTAAAGAAAGGCTAAGAAACATAATATTTAACGAAGATTTTTATATTAAATAAAATGCTACAGTATACAGTTTATGATCTGGCATAATCTTAATTTGTTATTTATAAAATTATATAAGTATTGTTGAATTCATGTTTATAAGAGAATTTTAATATTCTATGAATTTTTCGAATACAATCGATACTTTCAGAAATACATTTGTATTTTTCTGAAAATCAATCTATGTTTTCTAAAATTAAATTGATAATTTCTGAAAACTGATATTATTGATAATTGCTGATATACAACTTGAAGTGATATAGGTTTTCATTTATGTTGTTTTTGCTTACAAAAAATAGGTTATATCGTGGCACAGTAATGACGGATGTATGCTATTTTAAATACTAGTCTGCCCGAAATAATGGCAAACAATAAAGGTGCAAGCTTACCCAGTTAAATGGTATATTTTGTGAATAAGCGTGAAGTCAACAGTCATTTATTTTTTATTTATTTATTAAGTCAATGGATTAAATCCTTACAGACTATTTAATTGTGTTTAACTTAAGCTATTTACAAAATATTGTGTAAGAAACAGATAAATAATGAATTCAGAAAAATAATTATGTTACGTTTAATTACATATGTATTCAAGGAAAAGTCAATAAATTGAGTAAGATTATTATAATTATTGCATAATCTACGAAAAGGATCAGCAATGGAAAAATTTGATCGACAAAATGGAACATAAAGCAGGTTGAAATGGCGGGAAAAACGTTGAGGAACGTTATATACGATGTTGTTAACAAGAAACTCAGAGCAAACTTCTCCATTGATGAGGTTTATCATAAAGGTTACATTCAGCATGGTTCGACGACTTTTTAAACTTGGTAATTTAATTAAAGAAAGTCTATTAGGGTATGACGGAAGATTATAGGCAGGATTCCACTGAATACCACGTAAACAGAATAGAAGGAATTGTTTTTGAACAGATTCAATATGTTGGCTATGGATGTTATAGTGAGGATCCCAAATGATAGATCCATATTCCAAAATTGGTGTTACTAAGGATATGAACAGTTGTTTGGTAATGTAGGAATCAACAAATTCCTTTGCCCAACGCTTAATAAAACCAAGAACACCTCTAGCTTTATTTACCGTCATGGTTATGTGAGGAACAAAACTCAGTTTAGCATCAAGTAATATACCTAGATCCAAAAAATTATCGAGTAGCTCCAACTGGTATCCACCCACAGCATAGTTAACTGCAATAAAATTACATCTCGAAAAACGCATGCATTTGCACTTTTTCAGATTCAGCTCCATTAAATTATGATTGCACCACTTAAAAAAATTATCAAGATCACATTGCAGATAGATATGGTCAGCATATTGTTTAAAACTATAAAATATTTTGATGTCATCAGCGTACATCAATATATAGCAGAAGTGTATAACTTTTGGAAGATCATTAATAAAGAGGGAAAATAAAATTGGTCCAAGATGGCTGCCTTGCGGAACACCAGAAATAACAGCAATATATTTTGAAGTATTTTTATTGAATTTAACACTTTGTTTTCTTCCCAAAAGATATGATTTTATCCAGCTTTTATCCAGGGGTGATCCTGAATGACAGGAACTTGCCATTGAACGTGGATTACACTACTCCAAGGAGCGTATTTGAACGTCACTACTGTACACTAATACCGACCAGGGAATCTTGGTCCGGGAGGACACCAGGCAGTAGGCGTTCCGTAAATTTCTATACTGACGGATCGAAATTGTGCGGTAAGGTTGGTTTTGGAGTCCATTCAGGGGAGCTTGGTCTAAATCTGGCTCGAAGGTTACCAGACCACTGCAGTGTATATCAGGCAGAGGTACTGGCAATAAAGGAGGTTGCTGACTGGTTGGGTCGGAATATTCTGTCTACGACCGCAGTCAACATCTATTCTGATAGTCAAGCCGCAGTAAAATCCATGCGATCAATGTTCCTGAAAACGAGAACCGCCCTTAGCTGCCGCACGTCCTTAAATGAGATGGCCAAGCAGTTCGACATCAGGCTCATATGGGTCCCAGGGCACAGGCACATACCGGGAAACTGCAAAGCGGATGAGCTGGCAAGACAGGGTACTACCTTACAGGTTCCAGCGGATTTGGAATGTGTTGGTACACCCCTGGAATCGTGCAAGCTTGAACTTCGGCTTCGCACCGCTGGCATAACGAATAACAGATGGGCTAATGGATTAACGTGTAGGATCACAAGACAAATCTGGCCTGCTCTGAATCGAAAGCGTACAAATGCGCTATTATCACTCTCCCGTGGGGAGATCTCAACGGTAGTTGCAGTTGTTACTGGGCACTGCCTTATAGGGAGACACGCTGAGCGCCTTAAGGTCTCGTCAAATGATTTCTGTCGTAGCTGCTTGGATGTGGAGGAGGTAGAGAGCGTAGAACACTTCATCTGCCACTGCCCGGCGCTATCCAGAACAAGATTACGGACATTGGGATCGCCGTTTCTTCACGATCTCTCTGACCTCTCAAACGTGGAAATTTCACATCTTAGGGGCTTCATTAGAAGCTCGAACTGGTTCTCCGGTGGGGACTGAGGGGAACACCCATTCGTCCCGTGGTATCACAACGGACCCCAGAGTCTAAGTGTGCTGGTCCTTGGATCAGCAGCCACTTCCAACCTAACCTAACCTAACCTATCCAGCTTAAACTGTAAGGAGTTAATCCCAATAAATTCAATTTAATGAGAAGGAGTTCATGGTTGACTTTATCGAACGCCTTGCTAAAATCAGTATAAACAGCATCAGTTTGTTTCTTTTCAGTAAAACCGCGATTAATTAAAGTTGTTAGATGAAGAACATTAGTTGTAGTAGAACAACCTTTCCTAAACCCTTGCTGAAATGGTGACAGAATTGAAGATGTATGATGGCATAGATAATCCGTAATAAATTTCTCAAATAGTTTAGGTAAAGCACTTAATTTGGCAATTCTTCTATAGTTCGTAACATCAGACTTGTTTCCAGATTTAAATATAAGATTCCTTCCATAATTTAGGAAAATAACCAGATCTGATGCATTAAACAATAACGATGCAGGCTTTGCTAAGTTATCAGCACAGCGGTTTAAGATGCAACTGGGTACACCATCTGGTCCATGATAAAAAGAAAGTTTTAGTTTTTTCATACTAAGTAAAACATCACTTGAATTAATTTCGGGAAAAGATATTGGTTGACTTGAAGTTATAGGAAAAGGATAGTCGTTAGAGTTGTCATATTGAGCATCCGAATAAGTACTAGCAAAAAAATCAGCAAACATATTACTTATAACGGTATTATCACTAGATTCGAGTTCAAGAAATTTCATAACTGAAGGATATCTTTAAGATTTTCTTTTAGCATTAACGAAATTGTAGAATGATTTAGGATCACTTTTAAAATTGTGTTTCATTTTGTTTAGATAATTATGGTATAAAGAGTTATTGAGTATATTGTAATCTGCACGATAAATAGAGTATTTTCCATAATCTACTAGGGAACCAGATTTTTTATATTTTTTATAATGTTTATTTTTTAAATTTTTAATCCGAGACAACTGCCGAGAGTTCCAGGGGTATGTTCATAGACAGTATGCCTTGGTACAAATTTATCAAAAAAAGAGTAAATAGTTTTGTAAAAGCAATTAAGCATTACATCCAATGAATGTTGAGAATTGTCAGAAGTCGATAATAACTTGTACCAGTTAGTTCCATTAATTAAATTTTAGTTCAGCATAGTTGGTTTTTTTAAAACAAAACACTTTATCATTTTTAATACGCATTTCAGGTCCATATTGAAAGGGCAGTGAGTAGTTAATTTCAATTGTAGGATGATGGCGATCCTCGGGCAAAGTGATTGGTTCAGAACGAAATAATTCACAATCAAACAGATCATTGACGAATACTAAATCCAATAATTTACCACAGTCGTTGTAAACATTATTTATTGAATGAAGGCATGGATCAAATAAATCGTTAATGAAATTGTCGTGCCACTTTTTAGTTTTTATTGGGATCAATTCAGGAGCTTCCAGAGAATACTTCCATGATATAGAAGGTAAATTGAAATCGCCTACAACAAAAATTGTATCGTTTGGATCAACAAGTATTGAAACAGATTTGATAGCTTCAGCATGTATATTATACATTAGTTCACTAGAGTTAGGAGGTAAGTAAGAGCAGGTGAAGTATACTTTTTTGCATCTAAGCTTGATGACAAACGGACGAACGGATGAAGAATGTATAAAATTTATTGGGTCGAAAATTCATTTTTCAATGTGTTACAAACAAAATGACAAGCTGATATATATCCTCTGCACAGAGCTGTGGAGATACTCTCTGTATTCTTTTCAAGAAACTGAAATATTGATATTCTTTTTTTTTTTTAATTTTATTAAAAGATATATATGAATATTTTTCTATACGTTGATAAGAAATTGTTTTGTTTCATCATAGATATTTTATTCATTTTTTTCAGTGTTGGTACCTTCACATATAAATGGAAATCTTTGGCTACAATCATAATCATTCCAATCAAAGACTTCATCCCAAGTATAAATGCATTTCTCGCTACCAGTTATATCATTTGGTTCGCCCTCGTGCCACATAAATGTTTCAATTCTTTCACCGGTTGCTATCCATTTGAAAATACCACCAAATTTGTAGGCTCCCATCCAATATGGTAGAAGTCGTCCTGAAATTTAAACAAATTTGTTAAGCGCAAATCGATAGAAATAAGAATTAAAAAATCATTAAGTATTATTATTTTAACTACGGAAGGATTTTTGGTTGACACGACAAAAGTATATTATCTATATATATTAGGGTGGCCCTTAAAAAAAAAAGTGTGCTAACACTTAGTCTCACCACCCAGTAATATGCAAATAGCAAAAAAAAACCTGAGAAATACAAAGTTTTGGGTCAATAAAAAAAAAATTAGAGGTGCCTCTATGCCACTGAATATTTCAAGTGTGTTTATATGGGGAAAATATGACTTTTTTCAGATTTTACGAAAATTTTATTCTATAGTTCAATTTTAAATTATTAAATTATAATTATAATTATCTTTCCAAAAAAGCTATATAACTTCAAAATCAAATAAAAACTCGCCAAGAAATAACAAATGCCCCGGACCACTTATGTGCCAAAAAAAAAACTATAGGTCATTAAATGTGATGAAAATTTTTTTAACTTTAACAAATTGATTAAAGTCATAATTCTTTTTTGTCTCTATACATATAAGTATTCAGATATGAAGTATTGTTTTATTAACACGTTGTTAATCTATTGCGAAATGAAGCTAAAAATGGAAAAATTTTTGATATAAAATTTTAAAAACTTTTTTGAAGTTTTTATATAAGAGATTAACTTTGTACTCTTCCTAAATACTTCGTATCAAAAAATTTTCCAGTTTTCTACTTTTAAATGTTATATTTTATCTTACTCACTTAGGGTTTGGACTAGGAGTCGCATATGATCCTAAGCTAATTAAAGATAATTTTCTAAAAAAAAACAAATATTTTTTAAGTGGTGCTAAATTTTTAGATGTGATGCTTAAAACATAATAACCAAATATGCAGGTTTTCCATGCTAAAAATTTTAAATAATTCGAACGACGTTTACCCATTCCTTACTGAGGCCAAACTATGAATTTCGGCATATTTAAAAAAATTTATTTTTCTAGTGTACTAGATGAAACCCTTAGTATGGGTTGGGAAATAAAATTGTGCTATATTTTTTTTAATAAATTGTCTTTCATTAGCTTGGGGTCATATCGACCCCAAGTGGAAAAGGGTTAATGAGTTCATATTATATTTTTCAGAAACATGTGACAGCCGTTTATTTTTGGTAATGACTGTACTTAACAGCACATACAAGTCACATTAAATCGAAACGTTATTTATTTTGCCATGTAAAATTTTTGCAAAAAAAAATACCGTTTCGTCTGTATGTGATTTGTATGAATGCTTGTTTTGGGTTTTCAGTACACTGTAATAAAACACTTGATGTTGGTTTTTTTTTTGTTACCAACTGCCTGTTTTATTGTTGTATGTCCATTCACTCAATCATAAACTTTGCAATCAGTTTGGTCAAACCACTTTTTTTTGTTCTTGTATTGATTTCACGTACTCTCGTCGTCATACATGAGTGAGCGTGTTTTCAATGCTAGAGAGTATTATGAATTAGTTGAATGATCTCAAGGAATGGTTGTGAATTTTTTTTTTTTGAAACAGGTTTTTATCTTGAGATGAATGAATGAATGATGATAGGTTGAATAGAAAGAATGTAAATTTAAGTCGGGGAGTTGAAATTTGAGTTGTGAAAGTAAAGGTTGAGGAAAAACCCTCTTAAGAATTAAAATTAAAATGTAGAGTTAAGTGAAGTTTAAAATCAGTGTAAAAGTTAAGAAATAAAAACAAATAAAAATTAAATAAACTTTAAGAAAAAAAAAACTTTAGATTTATTGACATGTGAATAAATAACATTTTGTGTTAATTAATAATATTTCTGTTTGTGCTAAAGAAAGCGTTCTGAGCAAAAATGTAAATTTAAAAATCGAACAAATATATTTTGTAGTTATCATTTAATTCTTAAATTAAGTTTCGTTGAGTGTTGAATGTAATAGATTAATTGGTGAAAATAAAACAATTAAACAAAATTTATAATTATTTTTTAAAATACTACACTTAATTTATAAGACTCATTTAATAAAAAAAAAATATACTATATATTAATTAACTGAAATAAAAAAACCACAAAAATATTGGATATCTGTTTGATAAAACTAAATTAAGGAATGAAATTAAAGTTCACCTCATAAACCAATCAAGCTTATAACGGGTGATTTTTTAAGAGCTTGATAACTTTTTTTTAAAAAAAAACGCATAAAATTTGCAAAATCTCATCGGTTCTTTATTTGAAACGTTAGATTGGTCCATGACATTTACTTTTTGAAGATAATTTCATTTAAATGTTGACCGCGGCTGCGTCTTAGGTGGTCCATTCGGAAAGTCCAATTTTGGGCAACTTTTTCGAGCATTTCGGCCGGAATAGCCCGAATTTCTTCGGAAATGTTGTCTTCCAAAGCTGGAATAGTTGCTGGCTTATTTCTGTAGACTTTAGACTTGACGTAGCCCCACAAAAAATAGTCTAAAGGCGTCAAATCGCATGATCTTGGTGGCCAACTTACCGGTCCATTTCTTGAGATGAATTGTTCTCCGAAGTTTTCCCTCAAAATGGCCATAGAATCGCGAGCTGTGTGGCATGTAGCGCCATCTTGTTGAAACCACATGTCAACCAAGTTCAGTTCTTCCATTTTTGGCAACAAAAAGTTTGTTAGCATCGAACGATAGCGATCGCCATTCACCGTAACGTTGCGTCCAACAGCATCTTTGAAAAAATACGGTCCAATGATTCCACCAGCGTACAAACCACACCAAACAGTGCATTTTTCGGGATGCATGGGCAGTTCTTGAACGGCTTCTGGTTGCTCTTCACTCCAAATACGGCAATTTTGCTTATTTACGAAGCCATTCAACCAGAAATGAGCCTCATCGCTGAACAAAATTTGTCGATAAAAAAGCGGATTTTCTGCCAACTTTTCTAGGGCCCATTCACTGAAAATTAGACGTTGTGGCAGATCGTTCGGCTTCAGTTCTTGCACGAGCTGTATTTTATACGGTTTTACACCAAGATCTTTGCGTAAAATCTTCCATGTGGTCGAATAACACAAACCCAATTGCTGCGAACGGCGACGAATCGACATTTCACGGTCTTCAGTAACACTCTCAGAAACAGACGCAATATTCTCTTCTGTACGCACTGTACGCATTCGTGTGGTTGGTTTAATGTCCAATAAAGTAAACTGAGTGCGAAACTTGGTCACAATCGCATTAATTGTTTGCTCACTTGGTCGATTATGTAGACCATAAATCGGACGTAAAGCGCGAAACACATTTCGAACCGAACACTGATTTTGGTAATAAAATTCAATGATTTGCAAGCGTTGCTCGTTAGTAAGTCTATTCATGATGAAATGTCAAAGCATACTGAGCATCTTTCTCTTTGACACCATGTCTGAAATCCCACGTGATCTGTCAAATACTAATGCATGAAAATCCTAACCTCAAAAAAATCACCCGTTACAACAAAGTCGCATAAATAGTTCTTTGGTGTTTACTCCTATCTCCATATAAACATTTTGTATTGAAATCTGCAAGAATATCATTCTTAATGCAGCTATGGCCAATTTTTTTCAATGGCATATTGCGATACACAACCACGGCATCTGGCGGCAGCAACTTCATCTGTACCTCAACAACTACAACCATATGGCAGTAATGTTAACTTTATTATTAAAAAAAAACTTTCTAGAAATATAAGGAAAATTTTTCTATATATAAATTTAAACTAAAAAAATTTTTACTACATTAATAAAATTTTCGAAATATTAATTTTAACTAAAAATTTTTCCGCATTAATAAAATTTTCTATATATAAATTTAAACAAAAAAAAATTTTTTTTCTACATTAATAAATTTTCCTACATATAAAAACTAGACTAAAAAATTTTCTAAATTAAAAATGTTCTAAATTACAAAATTTTGCTAAAATTAAAAATTTGCTGTAAAGAAAATGTTTCTAAATTTAAAATCAAAACTAAATTAAATTCCCCAAAATTTTTATATATTTAAAATTACTTGAAAATTTAAAATTAACCTAAATTAAAAATTATAGAAATTTAAGAGAATTTACAAAATGGTGCCATATTTAAAAGAAGAAAATTTTTTTGTTAAAGCTAAAATTAAAACTTAATTTAATTAAAAAAAAAAAAAAATGCATATATATTGATTTAAAATTACAATGACATGAAAAATTTCTAAAAAAAAATACATTGAATTGAAAATTGCATTCAAACTTAAAATTTTTTTATAAAATTATATTAAACAAAATTTTCTAAAATTAAAATTTTTCTAAAATTACAATTTTTCTAAAATTAAAATTTTCCTAAAATTAAATATAGCTACAATTAAAATTGCTAAAAGAAATTTTATTATAGTTGAATGTCGCTAAAATTAATCTTAAATTACAAAAAAAAGCTTAAAATGACGGATAAATAAAAAGTTTATATATGCCAATGTAGGAAACCAAACCAAACCAAATTTTTCTTATCATTTAAGTGGGTTACCTCAAAATAAGATGGATCATAGGTAACAAGGAAGGAAGGGCAAAAGGGGCAGAACACCTCGTCCCCAATCCCAAGTTTTTTTTTTTCTAATGGATCGTGAAGGTTTTTTTTTTTTTTTTTTTTTTTTAAAGCCTAGTTCCGCGAAGCCGAGTGGATTGTCTGCAGATTCTAATTTTTGGCTAGTTTTTTTTTTTTGTTGCAGCGACAGACCAAAGCCTCTGGTGGGAATCGAACCCACGACCCCCGCATGATAGGCGAGCACGCTACCTACTCACCTACCGGGGCGCTTAAGTATGGCCATCAATCCCAATAGAGGACCGTTTTTTTTCAGTTTTTCAAAATCGCACGTGAACATCTGTAGTGCGGTTTCCCTGGGACTGAGTACGACCCCACCCATCCGGCGAGCTAGGTCCCACGCCAGCACGTGCGTACCGCAAAAGCTCAGGGAAACGAAAGCGGAAGTTCCACCAGAACCGTACCATTACAAACACTAGGCTATTAAGATAAAATATAACATTTAAAATTACAAAACTAATAAATTGTTGATACAAAGTATTTAGAAACAGTACATTTACTTAATATTTCACAAAAAACTAATTTTTCCTGAAATCCGCAAAAAAAAATTTTTTAAAAAAAAAATTCTGGCAGAGGAATTTACTTCAAACTTCACACGGTTAATATCTAATATATATTTTATAAAACTTCAAAACGTCAGATACATTCTTCAAATTTTGTTTAAGAAAATTTGTTAAAATTTAAAAAAGGAGTTTTCAAAATTTTATCAAAAAAACTTTCCATCTTTGGTCTCATTTCGCAATAGGTTAACAACGTAGTAATAAAACAGTACTTCGTGTCTGAGTACTTACAGGTATAGAGACCAAAAAAAAAAATTATGGCTTTAATCAATTTGTTAAAGTTGAAAAAATGTTTATCACTTTTCATGACCTAGAGTTTTTTGGCACAAAAGTGATCAGGGGCATTTGTTATTTCTTTTCGAGCTTTTATTAGATTTTGAAGTTATAAAACTTTTTGAAAAAATAATTTAGCATTGATAATTAAGCATTGTCGAAAAATTAAACTATAAAATGAAATATTCGTAAAATCTGAAAAAAAAGTCATATCTTCCCAGATAAATACACTTGAAATTTTCAGTCGCCTTGAGGCACGTCTAAATTTTTTTGGTTGTCCCAAAACTTTGTATTTACCAGTTTTTTTTGCTATTCGCATATTTCTAGGGGGGAGACTTTAAATTCGAACACTTTTTTTGCCCTCCATACAATAAAGGGCCACCTTAATGTACATAACGACATACATTATATTGAAAAATATACAAAATACATGAAATGCAAATGTCTTTACATGGGCAATTAAGGACAGGATTATGAGTTTTTAGTTCACGATAGTGTGGTGGTTAGAAAAATATATATAATTAAAAGTTTTTCGTTTCGTTATAATAGGAATTGTATTAATTGTGTGCATTTTTTAAAAAAGTTTCTAAAAATATTTCAAAATTCCAAGTTTATTACTGTAACTCAATATTATCATTGGTCAGTTTTTCGATAAATTTCCCATAATGAATTCGTTTAAAAAATAAATTATCTATACTAATATTATAAAGAGGTAATGTGTGTTTGTTTGTTTGTTTGTTTGTTTGTTTGTTTGTAGGGGGTAATCTCCGTAACTAGCCATCTAATCTTCCTGAAATTTTCACAGAGTCTTACTGCGGATATGGGAAGTGCTATAGGCTATAATTTTTTTAATATTTTTAGTGGGCGTGGCACCTCCCACACAAAGTAAATTTTTAATATCATATACATAAATGGAGTACCATGACAGGGAGAGCTTTGCAAATTTGTGTGAGGTCACCTATTGTTAATATTAGTAGCCACGCCGGAAATGGGCCGGATCGGAGAAGTGGGCGTGGTACCTCCCATACAAGTAATAATTCAATGTTATATATATCGAGTATTATGATAGAGAGAGCTTTTAAAATTTGTCTGATGGCACCTATTATTAATGTGAGCAGTCGGACAAAAAATAGGCACTATCGGACCAATAGGCGTGGTACCTGCCATACAAATAAAATATATAATGCCATATATCTGGAGTACTGTTTTAGTGAGAGTCTTGGGACTTTGTGTGAAAAAATAAGTTATTCATGTGATTAGTTAGACAAAAATGGGCGTGATCGGAGCAGTGGGCGTGGCACCGCCCGTACAAAGTAAATATATGATATCATATAACTTGTGTACTAAAAGAGGGAAGCTTTGGCACTTTGCACGACACCATCAGATCTTAGTATGAGTCAGACAAAGAATTGGCGGGTTCACACCAATGGGCGTGGAACTCCCCATGCAAAGTAACTAATAAATGTCATATATTTGGAGTACTGTAAAAGAGAGAGCTTTGTGGCTTTTCGCGAGCCCATAGGTTCTTTGTGTGATTAGTCGAACAAAAAAATGGGCGTGATAGAAGCAGTGGGCGTAGCACCGCCCATGCAAAGTAGATATCTAATATCATATAACTGGGAAAGGCTCGACATTTTGCACGAGTCCATCAGATATTAATGTGAGTAGTCCAATAAAAATTGGGCGGGATGGGATAAGTGGGCGTGGCACCTCCTATATCAAATATATGATGTACTACGAAAGCAACAGTCTTTTGACAAGTACATTAGTTATCAATGTGATATGTCATGGAAAATGTATTGTCAAAATCAAAAATCGCCAAACCCAAAAATCGCGAAAACAAACAAGAAACATTTTATATCAGTAAGTATCAAAATAAAAGAATCTATATTAATGATCTATACTTAGCATAATAAAGAGGTAATGTGTTTGTTTGTTTGTAGGAGGTAATCTCCGTAACGACTTATCTGATCTTCCTGAAATTTTCACTGATTCTTACTGCGGCTATCGGAAGTGCTACAGGCTGTATTTTTTTTTTAAATATCTTTAGTGGGCGTGGCGCCTCCCATTCAAAGTAAATTTTTAATATCATATATATAAAGTACTATGATAGAGAGAGCTTTGAAAATTTATCTTAGGTCATCTATTATTAACGTGAGTAGTCAGACAAAAAAATGGGCGGGATTGGACAAATGCGCATGGTACCCCTATACAAACTTAATATTAAATGTGATATATCTGAATTACTGTGTTAGTGAGAGCCTTGGGACTTGCGTGAGCCTTTTCGTAACAATTCGGTAGGGGGGGGGGGGAGCGGGAGGGTGTAGCGAAGCACACCGGGTTACATCTAGTATTATATATATTCAAACCTAAAAGACAATGTAGCAACTGTCGAACCGAACAAAAAAATTAAAACAAATTTAGGCATTATATACTGTGAACTTAAGTTCTTGGCAATTTGAAGGTACGGGGATTCTAATAGCATGAAAGTTTGCCAAGATAAAAAACAAATGTGTTTTGTTTGTTATGCAGATAATTCATCATTCCAATAGATGAAGACACGCTACGATTTTAATGAATGATATAAAAGCTACAAGAATCTTACCATATCTTAATTTAATAATTAATTTTAAATAATCGAAGTCCTCTTTGGTTTTGACCGTAAATAAAGTCATACTTATATTTTTACAATATTCATAAGCATCATACCAGTTCAACTGTAAAAGAGATATAAAATTAATTTGATGTTAGCTGCTCAAGTTTTTAATTAAAAACAATAAGCCAATTAATAAATTGAGACAATAAGCAAATTGTAAATGGTATATTTGAATTAAATACATAGTTGTGTCAGCCGATAATATTACCGTAAAATATATCAACAAAGTCAAGCTCGAACGTTGGAAAAATATACCATAAAATAAAATGAACAGGAAAAATTAAAAAAATGTTATGTATTTCATGATAAAGTTTCTACAAGATAGAATTGGATGTAGGGACAGTAACAGCTATGTTTTAATCTATTATCTTCTATCTTTGAATAATATAAAAAATAAGACAATTGTAATCGGCCTAGACCAATGGAACAAACCCGTAAATATACCATGTGTTTCGAGAAAACGTTATAGAAATTATAAAAATTTGAGTGATCTTTTCATGAATTTGAAAAAGCTAATATTTTTTTATATTTCTACCTGAGGACTTCGTCAACCAAATTCGAAAAAAATCTATATATTGATAGACTGAAGTGAAGATCAGCTTTATATGGGGTTATGGCAAAACAATTATTCTACCAGGTTCATTATCGCGCTACTGATAAATGGGAGAAATGAACACACCCTAACCCGTATAGACTGACATATTTATGAAAATTTTTAAGTTGAGCTAATAACAGTCATTTGTATGGGGGCTAAGTCTAAACAACCATCGATTTTCACCAATTTGAATATCAATTGGCTTAATGGACGAAAAACTCTTGTACAGCAAGTGTCATAAAAATACATCTATATTTGCGACCGGTAGTTTGATTAAAATATTTACATGGTCACACAGACGGACGGACGGTCATCGCTAAATCGAGTCAGAAAGTGATTTTGAGCCGATCTGTATATTAGGTCAAATATTTTGGATAGTTACAAACATCAGCACAAACTATACTTTGTTTGATTTGAAATAATGATAATGCCGGTACATCATATTTTCTTTGTGCATAGTGCATAGTACATAGTATAATATAATTGTGCATTATTTTATATGAGAAATACCAATGTCATTTCTACACCTGTTGTAATATTCTAAGCACTACGATAAATCCGACTTGAAACAACATTTAATTAATTTGTGATTTTTAATTTTACTTACAAATTTTTTGTTTTCAATTAAATAAACTTTTGTATTTGCAGTCGCTGCAGTATTGACATTGTTGATATTTATAATATAAACAACAAATAAAATTAAAATAGAAAACTTAAGCCGACTTTTATTCGAAAATACAACCATTCTGTGTGCAGTTTAGAAACAAACTAAACAGTTTCTAGTTTATTAAAATCAATAAATATGTTTCTTGATTATTATTTTAACCCTGTAATGGCTGAATTTTTATTTTAAGAGAAAACTATTTATACCCTACTGCAGCTCTCGACATTCGAGTGTAATTTCTAGGCAGCTTTATCTCTCGACTTAGCCAATTCACAAACCAGCAATTTTTTGATTTATTATTATTGTGAATGAAGATTATAAACTCTTTAACACACACATTAACAAATTTAATAAACATACAGATAGCATATGTATAATTTTTTGCTTGTGTTGTTAGCGACTTTAAATGCAATTTACTCAAAACAAAGGAAAAAATTTAAAATCTGTAAATCTGGTGAACAGCCGAAAAGAAATACCTTTCAAATAATATACACTTGCTCAAAATCGGGATAAAACGGTAGAATAAAACATCGGTAGCAATAAATCACCTAGCCTATTAATATTATAGATACCACTGTGTGGTTTGGGTATAACGACTTTGTGCTGCTGTTTGTAAGTACCAAATATATTTCACCTAGACTCATCTGTTATTATACCGATCGACTCAGAATCACTTTCTGACTCAGAATTACTTTATTTCAGACCTAGTCCCCATACAAATGACCCCTCTGAAATCGACATATATTGCAAAAGATCCAAATTATCATATAGATCTCAGTCAAATTGGGTTTGTATGTGTATATTATATCCATTAATCAATAGTCAAAAAATAATCCCTATAGGACATGCTTAGTCATAGGTCCCATATGGAGCTGCTTTCCGATCTTCACTTAAATCTATCAAAAAACAAAAATATTGCATAAATTTTTCTCAAATTTGGTTTGTATATATTTTTCCATAATATAATTTCTCAAAATTCAAAATCGCCAAAATCGAAAACCACAAAAAACAAAAAAACGCTAAAATCTATAAAATTCAAAAACCGCTAAAATGCAAAATCGCCAAAATGAAAAATCGCAAAAAACCATAGTCCCCAAAATCAAAAATAGCAACAAAAAAACAAAATTGTCAATGTTAAAAATCGCCAAAACCGAAAATCGCAAATAACAAAAATCGCCAAAAATAAAAATTGTCGAAAACAAAAACTGACAGAGCCGAAAATCGCGGATCACCAAATCGCAAACAACAAAAATCGCCAAACTCCAAAATCGCCAAAAACCAAAAATCACAGAAAACAGAAAACGTTAAAAATGGATAAAATTCAAAAATTGCCATAATAAAAAATCGTAAAAAATAATATTCCCCAAAATCAAAAATGGTGACAAAAAACACAAATCACCAAAGTGCTTTATATAGGGGTGTCTTCATATTTTAGATCAAATACTTAATGGTGTCCAATTTACTCCATTTCAAATAACAAAGTGCTTGAAATAATGACAAATAGTATTCTACTAAGTTTACCAGACGGACAGACTGACATCGGACATCGCTATATCGACTCCAGTTGTTATAAGGATAAATAATACATATATAGACTTTATGGTGTCGCAAATTACATTTTCGATGCATTACAAACGAGTGGCAAATTTATATATGGTTCTGGAGATAATTCGTTGCTAAAAAATGCATCAATGATTTTATGTGCACTGTAGTTCAATATTATAGCCACATGATATTTTTTTCGAGGTTTACACATTACGAATTAGAAAAAAATCTTTTTTTTCGTGTTTTCTAAAGCACTACAACATATATGTTTTTTTTTTTGGTTGGTAGATCGATATACAAAAATCATTATAATTACGCGATGCATCACAGAGGGCGCCATATATTACGTTGCTTGTTGACGTAACCACTGAAATGAAAGTGAGCTTCGTCAGCAAACATGATTTTTCGGTTAAAATGTTCGTCTGCTCCCTAGCGTTTCATAGCCCAATTATAGAAAGTTATTCAAGAATAAGTCGACTTATTTCGTAAACCTTATATATGTTATACTAACTTTATGTCATAACACAGCTGACATTGATGTTGCCATACTCAATATAACACGCAGTTCAAATTGCAAATAGTACCCACCCTATATTGTGTAAAATATAATAAACAGGTTTAAAAATTACTCAAAACTTGATGGCGTGTTATAAAATGAGAACGTTCTCACAAAAAATATTTCCAGTGACCTCAAAACAAATGCAATCATATTGCTGATAATATATGGCAAACTGGTGCCGCTCAATAAAATATGAGTATTTTGGAACTTTATAAATTTAATGAAACAACTATTCCAATTGCATTTTGTTAGCTACTTTGATTTTTGATTTGATTTGATTTTAATAATTGTAATTTAAATTGAATGTGTTGTTCTAATTTACGAATAATACTATGATATGTGATTTTAAACTTCTAAAATCATACGGTGCAGGTTCTAGGCCTAGCTGAATACACTACAAACCAGTTTTTAACAATTTTCAAATTTTAAAGTTATTGTCAAAAAGGTGTTTTGGGTTACTTTCCTCACTTAATAATTTCTAAATCTATCAATTGAAAGTCAATTTTAATTCTAGGATCCAATAAAACACTTAGATCTAAGAAGTTTTAAATTTATCGAGACAATAATCACTGAGCATATAGTTAACAAATATCGGCCTCCCTATGACGGAACGTATATTTTTAGACGTTTTAAGATTCAACTCCATTAAATTTAAATTACATCATATATAAAATGAATTCAAATAAATTCGGAGATAAATATAATCACAATATTGACAAAAGCAGAAGAAAGTTTTCTCGTCGTGAAATATTCCAGACAGTACATACACTTGTGGACATACAAATAAGTCAATTATACAGTAGTACTTAACTTTTTAAAAATAAAAGATTTTTAAAAAAATTCGAACAATATAAACTATGTTGGGATTCAAAACAATTTCAACACCGTAACGTAGATATGGTTTGTTTACAGATCTACCCTTGAATTTTATCATAGATTCATCAACACTCTATTCTTTGCTTCCATGATAACATTCTTGAAATTGTTGGTTCAGTTTATCTAACATAGGCCTATCTTATATAATTTTTCATTACAGTTAGGTGAACTTTTAGTATTTTCATTGCAATGTAAGTACGCCAAAATAGTGGCAGACCTTTCCCTTGGCAATATCTAGCAAATACATGAGTTATTCTTGTCAGGTGCAGAAGAGTAATATTCTGTCCAAGCAGGACGTATGTATAACCCATCTAAAATTCATACCAATATATGCTAAAAGCTCGTTCTTCTTATCACATTGTGTGGTATACAGATTGCTTTGGTAAACAATCAAGAATTTTATCAAATAACATCGGAAAAACTTCCGTGTTCGAAGAACATCCAGCAAAGCAGTCATCAACGACTGCAATGTTTTCAAGGCGATTATGATAACATAAAACAAATATAAAATAGAGAACTACGAAATTGTTGCTGTAGGTTATTGAAAACATATTCAAAATTACTGACGGTACTTCTGAGTCCCTTTTGGTTTTAGACAGATATTTCGTGCATAAGCTTATTATTAAAAAAACGTTAATTAAATCTTTAAATAAATATTTTAATTGCATTTTAAATGTAGTATCTTCTTACTCATCACTGCACTTAAAATTGCTCACTAAAAAATTTCACTGATTGGCGAACTTTTGCTGTCTGCCAACATAAGTGCAGTCATCAATGCTTAAAGTTTCTAAATCTGAGTGCTTTCATAGAAAAAAAATATCTTGAATTAATCAAAATATGATGAATGGTATAAAAAAAATTTGAATTAGGAAAATTGGAAAAGTTTTCAAATGGAAAATTTTTGAAATAAAATTATTCTATAAGTTCAAAAGTAGAGTTCTTAGAAGCTAAACCCCTGACGTCTAAAATGTTAAAAAACAAATTATGAAAATCTAATAAGTTTTCAATTTTAGGCAAACTCTGAATATCTATTTAGTTAAAATTTTTTTTTTAAAATTTACTGTGCAGACCATCAAAATAAATTCTGGAGATCCGATAAACTATACACATTTTTGATCCTTATAAAAGTAGCAGTCGATCTAGTGATGTCCAACAGATTGAGTAGGTCTTACTACTTAGGAAAAAAAATGTGTATGCAGCGCTAATAAACAAACAAACAGAAATATGATTATATTAGGGAATTTACACGAGGGGTTTTCACGCACACTTTTTCTTCAATTCTCTTTTGAAGATGCTACGTAAATCCCCGTGTGCATTAACGTGGTACATGTTAGTTGCGACTACCCTTGGAATTTCTTTGACATTTATTTTGTCAGTCTTTTCATTTATTTATTCTTAACAAATAACAATTTAAGAACGACTGTGTTTTTATACCCTCCACTCCAGTGTGCAGAGGGTATGTATAAGTTTGTCATTCCATTTGTAATAATTAGAAAAAAAAATTTGGACCCCATAAAATATATATATTTGAGATCCTTATAACAACCGGAGTTGATATAGCGATGTCCGTCTGTCCGTCTATCCGTCTGTGGAAATCACGATGATAGCATCAATCGGGTAGCTAGGGTACTCATTGGCATAAAAAATGATTCAATAACATCCTGAAAAGTTTGCTATTTAAAATCGTCTAAATCGATAGATTAGGGCCCGACATTTGAATGAAGAACTAAAAAAAGTCCTGAAAAAATATAATTTTCTATGTTGTTCTTGTCACGATCACGCCTTCAATGGTGCAGCTACAGTGATTATTTTTAATGAGAATGATTCACCAAATTCATGGGAAGATTTCTATTTCAAAAATCATTGAAATCGGTAGAACAGGTCCGGGGAAATCTCTGAAAAATTAAAAAAAAATAAAAATATGATGTTTCTATATTGTTCTTGTTTTATTCTAAATGTTGTGTTGTTGTCATAGCTGGACTTGTTGTTTTTGTGATCGTTGGGGTAATAATATAATAAAAACTAACCCTTTGTACATTTTTTTTATTAACTCTGGTAGAAAAATTAAAAGTTTCCATTGTTTTGGTATCACTAAAAAAATTTGTTAGATCATTTCTGTCATTACCACGAGCCTGCCTGTGAAATTTCAGATCGAATGGGTCACGGGAAAGGGGTTAAAATCGATCCAAAATTTTTTCGACAAGCAGACACTACGAGTTAAAATAAAGGGAGTAAAAATTCACCAGCATCTAAAGCAAATAATGCTAAAAAACCTAGTTGTTAATAAAAAAAAACAATGTAAATTTAACAAAAAAAAAATTTTATGTATAAATTTATTTAAAGAGAAAAACACAAAAATAACGTTTGATGTTATATTTTTTGTGTGTAATATTTACATGAGGTTTCATTAATCAGTAAGGTTTAAGATAGGCAGATGATTGGTCTACCGCATCCGATCCTGGATCTGGGGCTGCCAGAAAAAGCCACCAGGCTAGCTGAAGTTTGTTGGTTTTGGTTCGGGGTACCTATTTTATTTCGATACTACCTTTTACCGGCATTTCCCTATCCACCACCTGGGACCCGTCTGATAGGAGACCAACAACTCCCATGCTCCTAAAAGGAACAACGGGACTATATATATATATATATAATATTTACATAAACATATTAAATAATACAAATAATATACATATATTCCATATATATATATCCATAACAACTGCATGTTAGAAATAAATCGGTATATTATTTTATTAACATAAAATTCTGCAATATTTTGTTGTGGGGAAAATACATTTCTTTTGCATTAACAGAGTGTCACTTCATTTTGCTCAGCGTGACTATGCCGCAGTAGATGGCGCCACAATTTTTGTTCTAATTAGCTTTGCAATAGTTATTTCTATTTTAACATGAATGTCAATATTTTCAACTTGATATTATACAGAACAATGTTAAGAGTATACACGGGCTGGTCTGTTATTTCATACGTTTTTTCATTATTCTTTTACATATATGAACATAAGTTTGGCATACTAACTTTTTGTTGTCTTTACAAAATAGTGTTACCGAGTTATCAATGAGTTTTTTGTTTTCAAAAAAGTTCTACATAGTTATATGAAATCATTGTTCTGCTTTACCTACACAATATCTGATTGCGATTACATCTCATTTTTAAAAATTGTTTATAATTACTAAATCATTATTATTCACATAAATACAAAATTGCACTTTTTAAATTTTCCATTCAAATTTAAGAAAATATCAATTCTAAAAACTGGAATTAAAAATTTCCAATTATAAATTACAATTAATTGAATTTCAGAAAATCATATCAAAACGTCGGAAATAAAAATTTTAAATTTAGAAGACATCAATTGCATCTTTAATATATGAATTTTATTCGTTAAACACAAATTAAAATGCCGAAAAAAAAACACCAAATACCTATGTTTACATTTAAAAAATTTTCACATTTAAAAAATATTGATATTAAGGAGAAATTAATAGCGTTTAGTATCGCGATTCAAAAACTTCTTTTAACGATAGTCGAATCGTTAAAAAAAAAAATAGCAAAATTATCAGTAAAATTTTTAAACGATATTCGCTATTGTTAAAGTCAGCTGTTGTTATCTAAACGACAACCATTTTTGTGTTGTTTATTCAATCGATAAAAACTTTTAGTTTGAAATGTCGTCATACATAAATAAAAATCATAAAATAGTGAAAATATTTTGCTTCTATTAAAAAACTTTTTTATATAAATAAAAAAATTAAATAGCATATTCAATTCATTATTTCATTTTCAAATAGTAAATAGTAAAAAAAATAAAGATATTAAACATAAACATAAAATCATCTTGTCAAACACGAAGTAATTTGTTTTTATACCCTATACCACTATGTGGTTTGGGTATAATAACTTTGTGCTGCTGATTGCAACAACCAAAAATATTTGACCTACACCCATCTTTAATTATACCGATCGAATCAGAATCACTGTCTGATTCGATTTAACGATGTCCGTCCATCCGTCCGTCCGTCCGTCCGTCTGTGTGTCCATGTAAAGCTTGTAATCAAACTGCAGGTCGCAATTATGAATATATTTTGATGAAATTTGGCATTTATTCTTTTATCGGTCATGGGATGAACGCTATTGAAATTGGTGAGAATCAGTCCATGTTCAGACCTAGCTCCCATACAAATGACCCCTATGAAATCAACATATATTGCCATAAGATCCAAATTATCATACAAATTTTAGTAAAATTGGGTTTATATGTACGTATTACATCCATTAATCGGAAGTCCAAAAATGATCCCTATTGGACAACTCTTAGTCATAGGCCCCATATAGAGCTGCTTCCCGATCTTCACTTAAATCTATCAAAAAAGAAAAATATTGCACTGATTCTTCTCAAATTTTGTTTGTATATATTTTTGCAAAATACAAGAGATCTTACCAAACATGGTCAGGATCGGTCCATTTTTGGGCCTAGTCGCCATATATATAAAGCATCCGATATGAAATTTTTCATATCTGCAGCCAAAAAAATTAAGAAAAATTCCACTCAAATTTGGTTTATGCTTATTTTCTATATCCAGTTAGTTGGGTCTGAGAGATAGGGTCTCTAAACGCATGGTATAGGGTAGCATATAGTCGGTCTAGACCGACTATAATTTTCTTACTAGTTTTATATTCTTCTTTGTGTTTTTCGCTTATTTTGACAGAGATGCCACTTGTTTAAATAAATAGAAAAATAGAGATGTCGACTGTCGTAAAGATGTCTGTACTTAGTGAATCACTTAATCCTTAGTGCAAACAACAATAGCTGTCTATATATTTTGCGATTGTCGGATCGTTGAAATTTACAGAATCGGACTACAGAAAACATTGATTTAAATTCAGTGAATTTTAGAAAACCACAAATGATATTTAACAATTGCGAACGCAAAAATTGTTAAATAAATAAACGCAATTTGATGAGAATATTATTGTTTATATATAAATTTTCACAATTTTTTTTGGATGAATATTAGAAGTTTTCCAGAAAATAAAGATAACAAATTCTTTTATTTAAAATGTTTGGGACATTTGGTTTTTTGCGTTTGGCATCCCTTATTTGATTATTTATTATTATTATAAATTTATTCTCTATGTTTTCCAAATATGGCAATATTTTAATAAAAACCTTGAGAGAGCTTTTTTTTTGGTTATTATTTTGTTAATCCATCCGACCTATATGGCCGCAATGAAGAAATATTTGGCCAGTTAAAAAAAACTATACAGCCATCTCCAACTAGCACGATTTAGTGCATATAGCCACCCTACACAACCATTACCTTTGCAATGGAGGTTAGAGCGAGCTATTGAATTAGCAAAAACTAAATTAAACGTTATATCATATAACCGGAAACGCATGCATATAGGTATATAACCTAAATGCATGTCGATCAGCAACTACGATGAAAAGACGAAAGCCAACTCAAAGAATTTGCTGAAATAATTTGGTATTAAGTTTAACAAATTGTTTACTTTTTCATTTACATTTATTATCAAGACTCAAACCGAGGTGGAGGGTATCAAAGATTCGGCACAGCCGAATTTAACACTCTTACTTGTTTTTTTTTTAATTACGTGAGAAAATTATGAAAAATTTAAAATCTTTTGTCCACATTTTATTATTGTTATTATTTTTTAATTTAAATTGCGCTTAATAAAATCACTTTGCTGAGACTAGAATAAAAATAAAACTACTTGTTAAGAAAAACAATAAATATAAAAAAATTTTAAAAACAGAAATCGAGACTTTTTTCTATCCCGCTTGCTTCTCTACCCCGCAGTGGGGCAACGCGCCATGTAATTGTGTTTACATTTATGCTGATTGCATTTAATAATTGCTTTCAATTAAAAAAGCGCGAAAATACCTAAAATTTTTGTAATTAGTTATATTATTATTTTTAAACATCATTGTAAAAAATCAAGCCATGATAATGTGAAATATAGCCTTTTTTGTTTCTTGGTGTTAACAACCTTGGTTACCATAATGTGCTTGAACACGGTTGGAGGGTATCAAAAATTTGGCACAGTTGAATTTAATACTCTTACTTGTTTATTGTTATTTTTATTTCATATTGGGGTTTTTGTGTATTTATTTCAATAATGATAAATGCTACAAAAGCAACGACTACTATAACACCACCAATTGCAACCACCTCACACAAATTACAAAATTTAGAATAACAGCAATAACCAGAACAGCATAGGAAAAATCATATTTGTTTATATTTTCCTTGAAATCTCGGGACGTCTTGAACCAATTTTGACAATTTTCAATAGCAACCTGCTCAATGAATCATTTTCGCTAGAAATGAGCAACTCAGCAGACTTGTTGTGGGTATGGTCACGATTTCAACCAACAGACAGACGGGCATCGCTATATCAACTCCGCTGGTTATACGGGTATAGAATATATTAATTTTATGGGGTCGAGATTTTTTATAGTTATTACAAATACAATAACACCAGAGTGCGCTCAGCACATACTTATACATGAAAAAAAGTATATAAAATTTTAATAAAGAAAAAGTTCATCCCCATCATTATAAATTCATCTTACTAATCTTTACTAGAAATCTTGAATATTTACCGAAAGAAATTTTTAATTATTTGAAAGAAATACATCGTTAACTCTAGCAATAACAACAGTATAACAATTGCCGTTTAAAAACAGGTTTTAGCAGTACCAAATATGTATACCCTCTACCACTATGTGGTTTGGGTATAATGACTTTGTGCTGCTGTTTGTAACAACCAAAAATATTTGACCTACACCCATCTTTAATTACACCGATCGAATCAGAATCACTATCTGATTCGATTTAACGATGTCCGTCCGTCCGTCTGTGTGTCCATGTAAAACTTTTAATCAAACTGCAGGTCGCAAATATGAATATATTTTGACGAAATTTGGTATTTGATCTTTTATCGGCCGTGGGATGAATGCTGTTGAAACTAGTGAGAATCGGTCCATGTTCAGACCTAGTCCCCATACAAATGGCCCCTATGAAATCAACATATATTGCCATAAGATCCAAATTATCATACACATCTTAGTCAAATTGGGTTTGTATGTATATATTACATCCATTAATCAGTATTCCAAAAATGATCCCTATTGGACAACTCTTAGTCATAGGCCCCATATAGAGCTGCTTCCCGATCTTCGCTTAAATCTATCAAAAAACAAAAATATTGCACTGATTCTTCTCAAATTTTGTTTGTACATAATTTTGCAAAATACAAGAGACTTTACCAAACATGGTCAGGATCGGTCCATTTTTAGGCCTAGTCCCCATATAGATATAACATCCGATATGAACTTTTTCAACTTTTTCTAGATCCAGTTAGTTGGGCCTGGGAGATAGGATCTCTAAACGCATGGTAGAGGGTATCGTATAGTCGGTCTAGACCGACTATAATTTTCTTACTTGTTTTAAAACTAAATCTTTGCTTACTGTTTTTACCAGTCCTAAACCAGCTACTTGCGTTCTACTCGTAAATTAAACACAAAATGTGCAACTTGTATTTTAAATATATTTTTACTTTTTATTAATTAAATGTACTTAATATATAATGGTTGTCAGAAATTTCTGTTTTCTCTTTTTTAAACAACAATGTATTTTATTTATCATTATAAGTAGTTGAAAGTATTTGTTCTTTGGTTGCTAAACTCATTGTTTTAATATCGTGGTGTCATTGGAGGTAAGTGGTTACTCGCAAGCATACCAGTAGAGACTTAATAAATACTTAGCGTTTCGCTAAGGAGTAGGGACTAAAATCACATGTTATCAGTAAGATAAAAATAACTCCTTATTAAGAAGGAGCTGAAGAACTATTTAATGATATGAAGTAGCATAACTAGCTATAAAGCTATATATCACTGTGGTGTGAATACATTTATATTCCATTATGTGGTCGGGGTATAATGAGTTTGTGTTGATTTTTGTAACTAACAAAAATATTTGATGTAGACCCATCTTTTATTTTACCGATTGATTCAGAATAACTTTATGAGTCGATTTAGATATATTCGTCGGTCCATTCGTGTGTCCATTAGGGTGACATCGGTTTATGTGAAAAAAAAATTTGGTCGAATTTTGAGGTGTGCAGATTATTGTGGCACTGGATTTGAAACTTTTGTGCGCAAAATTTTAGCCAAAGCGGACAATGCTTTCTGGACGCGCATTGGGTTCAAATTTCAAATATGCATTTATATGTAAAAATTATAAAAAAATCATTTTTCACAAAAATATTGATATTAATAATTGCGTTATCGGCTAAAAAACATCCAAATTATATCAAGTTCCCCAGGCAATAATTTCGCCGCAGACTACTTGATTAAGAAAATGGAGCTCACATTTTTAAAGACATTGATATAATCTACAACAACAACATTTTTGCAATCTCCTGATCCAAAGATGATCTCGCGTAAAGTACTTTACATCTCGTGTATTGTTACGTCTTTCTAAATAAATATCAAATTGGTACGTATTTTTTAGCACTATTTCAAAATCTCCAATTTTACTTTTTCAAAAATTTTGTTCAAGAAATTTACCGGAATCAACGATTGGACTTTAAGGTCTTATTAACAAAATATGTGTAATCAAACTGCAGGTCGCAAATATGAATATATTTTGATGAAATTTGGCATATAAGCTTCTATCGGCCATGGGATGAACGCTATTGAAATTGGTGAGAATCGGTACATGTTCAGACCTAGCCCCCACACAAATTACCCCTATGAAATCGACATAAATTGCCATAAGATCCAAATTGTCATATAGATCTTACTCAAATTGGGTTTATATGCGTTCATTACATCCATTAATGAGTATTCCAAAAATGATCCCTTTGGGCCCATATAGAGCTGCTTCCCGATCTTCACTTAAATCTATAAAAAAACAAAAATATTGCACTGATTCTTCTCAAATTTTGTTGTATATATTTTTGCAAAATACAAGAGACTGTACCAAACATGATCAGGATTGGTCCATTTTTGGACCTAGTCCCCATATAGATATAGCATCCGATATGAACTTTTGCATATCTACAGCCGAAAAAATTAATAAAAATCCCACTCTAATTTGGTTTTTGCTTATTTTCTATGTTCAGTTAGTTGGGCCTAAGAGATAGGGCTTCTAAACGCATGGTATAGGGTATCGTATAGTCGGTCTAGACCGACTATAAATTTCTTACTTGTTTTGATATATGTATATAGATTAAAAGTCCATTGAAAGGAAAAAAGTTAATGAAAAAACAATTAAGAAAATTTTAGTTGGCCTAGACCGAATATACGATATCCTACACAATGGTTTAGAGATCCTAAATCTTCGGTCCGACCAACTGGATGTAGAAAATAAGCATAAACCAAATTTGACTGGCATTATTATTAATTTTTTGGCTGCAGATATGAAAAAGTTCATATCGGGTGCAATATTTATATGGGGACTAGGTCGAAAAATGGACCGATCCTGACCATATTTGGTAAAGTCACTTATATTTCAAAAGAATGTATACGAACCAAATTTGAGAAAAATCTGTGCAATATTTTTGTTTTATGATAAATTAAAGTGAAGATCGGGAATCAGCTCTATATGGGGCCTGTGACTAAGAATTATCCTATAGAGATTTTATTTGGACTACTGATTAATGGATATAATAAACATTCAGCCTATGACCGATAAAAGTTTATATACCAAATTTCATCAAAATATATTTATATTTCCGACCTGTAGTTTGATTACAAGGTTTACATGGACTCAGAAAGTGATTCTGCGTCGATCGATATATTAAAAGATGGGTCTAGGTCAAGTATTTTTGATATTTACAAACTGCAGTATTATATTATACCCAAGCCAAATAGGGTATAATAAAATTTCCTAGAATTTGCACTCGAATTTCGAATGCTGGGCTATGTTAGTATATGTGAATCTTCAATATTCGTTTTAGTATTCATAACACAATAATGAATAATCGCACTTTAAAATTTTTCATTTAAAATTTTTAATTTTTTTTTTAATTTTATCGTATTACACATCTGGATCAATTAGAGTTATAGGAATTTATGAACTAAGAACATTAATAATCTAACCCATAATAAAAACAAAGTTTTTATTAAAACTCTTTTTTTCCTTATGCATATGAGTTTTGAATATCTCCGTGACTGTGCGTGACTGTGTGTGACTATCTTAAAATTAATCTTTGGTCACAACAAGTCTATGGACAAAATTTCAGATCCATCGGACGAGGGGAAGTGGGGTTTTAATCTTTCCGTGACTGTGCGTGACTATGTTAAAGTTAATCTTTTTTCACAGCAAGTCAATCGGCCAAGTTTTAGATCGATCGGTTAAGGGAAAACGGGTTTTAAATCAATCCGTGACTGTGTGTGACTATGCGTGACTGCGCGTGACTATGTCGAAGTTGATCTTTCGTTAGAGCAATTATATCGACCAAGTTTCAGATCGGTCGGATAAGGGTAAATGACATTTAGATCACTTTGTGACTGTGCGTGACCATGTGTGACTGTGCGTGACAATGTCAAAGTTAATTTTTTTCACAGCAAGTGTATGAACCAAGTTTGAGATCGATCGGATGAGGGTAAATGATATTTAGATCACTCCGTGACTGTGCGTGACCATGGTGACTGCGCGTGACTAAGTCAAAGTTAATCTTTTTTTACGGCAAGTGTATGGACCAAGTTTGAGATCGATCGGATAAGGGAAAATGGGTTTTAAATCACTCCGTGACTGTGCGTGACTATGCGTAACTGCGCGTGACTATGTGGAAGTTGATCTTTCTTTAGAGCAATTATATCGACCAAGTTTTAGATCGGTCGGATGAGGGTAAATGACATTTAGATCACTTTGTGACTGTGCGTGACTATGTGTGACTGTGCGTGACTAAGTCAAAGTTAATCTTTTTTCACAGCAAGTGTATGGACCAAGTTTGAGATCGATCGGATGAGGGTAAATGATATTTAGATCACTCCGTGACTGTGCGTGACCATGGTGACTGCGCGTGACTAATTCAAAGTTAATCTTTTTTTTACAGCAAGTGTATGGACCAAGTTTGAGATCGATCGGATGAGGGGACATGACATTTAGATCACTCCGTGACTGCGTGTGACCACGCGTGACTGTGCGTTACTAAGTCAAAGTTAATATTTTTTTTCACAAGTGTATACACCAAGTTTAAGATCGATCGTATGAAGGGACATGACATTTAGACCACTTCGTGACTGTGTGTGACCACGCGTGACTGTGCGTGACTACCCCAATATTAATCTGCAGTCACGAAAAGACTGTGGGCCAAGTTTCAAATCAATTGGATAAGGGGAATGGGGTCCACCAATGGCAAACAGACAGATAGACAGAGAGTATGAGTTATAAGAAAGAGTTTAAAAATACTCAACGTTGTACATTATCGCAAAGTAAACTGAACGCCAGGGATCATTACGAACATTTTATAAAAAAAAGTTTTTATTCAAGTATTTTACCACTAGATGTCGTAAGTTATGATATGTATATTTACACCTAAAAAATATAAATTTTCAGCACTAGACAAATTTTAATCAAAATCGTTACGAATGACGTTTTAGGGCTAAATTTTCTATTATTTTTGTGGGAACTGTATTCAAAACAATTACATGAGAAAAATTATCGGCTTAGTTGTAGATACGTACAGAAAAAAGCTTCATTGTAGCTACCGTATTTAATGCCAAAGGAATTGCGATAAGGAAAATAACCGAATTTCAAGTTAATTAAGAGAGATGACAATTCTGAGTGTTAAGAAAAAAAATTTTGTCATGATAGAAAATTTTAAGCAATGCAATCTTTGAATTAAACATTAACGACAGGTTTTTTCTTTAAATTCTATTATTTTATTTAATCATAAAGAACACACGATAGGGTTACCAGTTTCATTTTCAAAGAAGTGTGGCCACTTGACCCATATACGCACCAAACAACGACATGCTCTGTATGCACTTGTTTTTCGACAAACACGTGTTGGTGCTCTTAACCCCACTTGCGGCAATTTTGATGATTAACGAAGCCATCAAGGTGGAAATTTGGTCCATGGTAACAAACTTCGCAGTTCATTGTTATTAGAACTCGAGTTGTTCTATGCTATTCCCAAATTGAATACAAAGTGATGTGGAGGGTATAGTAATTTCATATTTACGTTCCCTGTTATTTTTTAAAAGTATTTTTTTATTAAAAGTATTTTTTAAAAAATGTATTGAAAAAATCTCAAACTTAACTTATAATTGCCTTATTTTTCATAATTTATGTATTAACTTGAACTTAAAATTTGAGTGAAACTTATTGATCTTATTGTTTTCGTGCAAAGCAAACCAGCTTTTTGATCTGAAATTCAGCTTTATCATGATTAGAATCCAGTTTTTTATCATAAACAGTTGGTCATGTTAACTAAGTATGTAGTGAAAACGAGTGCTTTCCGATAATACATTTAAATCACTAATTATTGTTTGTTTTTAAGTAATCAAAAGATTATTGCTTTACATATGCATTGCAATAATTTCTGTAAACAATTGCATAATTTAATTTATCAACATATAAATTGAAATGTAAAGTGGTTTCAGTGGTTAATTTTACTGATAAAAAAAAAACAATAACACGAACATCAATCAGCTTAAACGTAAAAGATGTATGTTTACATATGTTCGTACATACACGCATACATAATAGTCGATATTTATTATTGGTATATGAAATTTAAATAGCCATACAATAAAAATATATTTCAAAATAAAAATATTATTATCAATCATTAAATTAAATATATTGAAAAGAAGGTTTTTTGCTTTTATATTTGTAAAAATCAAAAATAAATAAAAAATATTATGTTTCAAATATATTGACTCATCCTAAAAAACAAAATGTAAGTAAATGTTTGAAAGTCTGGTAATAAAAGTTATATGTTAATTCAGAATTTACAGCTATCGCCCTGTGTTGAACTGTGAATTGCACAAAATTGATTAGCATACTTTTGGGCCCTTATAAAATTATTTACAAACAATCCCATTTATATATCTTCTGTGTGCTCATCAAATATTTATAGTGAAATTTAATGAATTTTATTTAAAAATTCACAATTTAATGAATTTCATTTAAATATTCATAAATTTTTTATATACATATATCGATTAAAAACATTAAAAAAAAAAATTTAATGAAAAAATAAAACCTCCTGGAATTTGCGCTCGAATTTCGAGTGCTGGGCTCCGCTAGTTTTTATAAATTCACGTACTTTTACGAATTTTTAAAAAAATTTTATTCAATTGAAATTTCCTTTTGAAAAATCGTAAAACATTGTAACGTATAATTTCCTACTTTGACTTTGAGTATTCTAAAGCTCAGTACTCCGCTTGTTCTGGTTGGCTGACAGATGTGCTCAAGATTTCCGTGAGTACCTGCCGCGGTGGCCTGGGGTTGGCTGACAATAGGGCCTAGTTTGCGATATTTGTATTGGATTTAATTTTTTTGCTGGCGTTTTTCTTAGTTTTCTTTATTTTTCTAACTTTTTCGCCGCAAGGATCAAATTCCAAATCATAAACCAATTTTAGAATATACTCCATCGTAAAGAAAGGGTAATCCAAATTCGTAAGCTTCCTTAAAACTATCGTCTTGTGGTGGGGGTTAGCTTAATTGGCTTGATATTTTTTGGCATATAATGCAGTTTGACGATGACCTTCTTGAATTCCATCAATTATTGTGTGACACAATTAAAAAATTTCAGATAATATCTGTGGATATGTATAATATACATATGGGGGATTTCATGTCAAGTGCACCAACTTTTGAAACCGATGTCTTCCGATCGGGATGAAATTTGCACCAAGATTAGTCCTATTGGATAGTAGAGGGGATCAAAATTTGACATTTTGGTCAAACAGGTGCTTTTTTCTCATCCATGTAACTTATTACCTATTGTTCTTAGAAAATTTTCTCCCAAAGAGTTTAGATAGCTATTTCTTCAATATTTCGGAAAAAAATACTTTAAAAAAAATTTTTTTTTGTAGACTTTATTTTTGCTAAATTAAAGCATTTTTTGCCTTTTTTTCAAAAAGGGCATTTTTTTTCTTTTCATAAGAAAGCTTAGGATTTTTCCTTTAAGAGCTTTTTGGTCGCTTAGTGGGATGGGAGTGGGATATCTATCAAAATAAATGTTTTGTAACTCAAGACAACGGTTTTTCAATTTTTCACAAATGTACTATTTTGAATTTTTTCCTATTTGTGTTTAAAACCTTACAAATAAAACTTATACTGAGAAACTAAGCAAAATAAACTTTCCGAAGGTATATAACATACCTAACTAAAATTTTATACCCTCGATACTGTAATACCCAGAATATGTTAACCTCAGGAAAAAAATCGCTTTTTTTCTATAGAAATGTTGAAAAATTATTATTTTTTATTTATTTTTAATAATAATTAAATTAATGTATAATAATAATAATAATAATAATAATAATAATAATAATAATAATAATAATAATAATAATAATATTAAAAATAAAAAGATAAATAATTTATTAAAATTTAATCTTAATTGCATTAGATCCATTTATATCATAACTATTTTTATACTTAATTTATTGTATCTGATGAAGTATTTAAGTCTTGTAAATTTTTAAATACCCAGTCTTTCATCCAGCTTTTTTGTCGCCTTTATTTACTGCGTTTTTTTGTCAATCCTTTCTTGGCGTTACTAGGTTCAGCTGTTGATTTCGCTGCTGGTTAATTTGTTGTCTTTGGAAAGAAATCGCATTGAATAGAGACAGAAAACTTTTTCAACTTGAGTCTTCCATCAGCAAGCGGTATAAAAGCATGGTATTGAGCGGTGCCATCGATTGTTACCGCAGCATCGAATCTGCTCTTCAGTGTTTTCAATGTTTCCTGATGATCCTCCTTGCTACTAAAAACTATTTTAGTTTCTTTACAATAACTCTTTGCCCAATGGAATAAAGCAGTCGCATCTAAGATGCGATCTTAATGAGAGCACTGGAGGCTATACTTCGTTGCATTTCTTTTAAGGTTTGCTCCAATATCATCACATGCTCCTTTACCATGAGCAGTAGGATGAAACTGCCACTGAGCTGGCATTCCAAAATCTTTTTCATGAGCCATAAGATTTGCGAAGCTACTTTTGTTTTTAAAATGTTACGAGCTCCGTCCGAAACGTAGTATACCTTCCCTACTGTAAATTTAGATTTTAGATATTTTAGAATTATCTTCTGGTACTCATAAACTGCAACGGTATCATGTTTTAAATCGTCGGATATGATTGCCATACTTTTGTGTTCCAGTTTTTCATCTTTCATGTAGTAAATAACTACTGTGAATATAGTTGCTTGGTCGTTATTGAAGTGGAATGCTTGTATGGAATCCTGAAGAACATATTTATCGTTTTCTGCAAAATCATATAAAATAACGAATTCACCAGACTTCAAATGCATCTTCAAATACTTGAAGAATAACCATTGCTCTTTGACTAAAAAGTCATGGGATCTCAAGTTTAGCAATCCTGTAATCTTCCACAAAATCATCCACATTTAAAATGATTGTTTTCAATGTGCATCTGTCAGTCTGAATCCAAGAATCAAATTTGACCTCCTCTATATATTCTCGATCTAAAGAGTTGATTAAATTTTCTTTGATGAATGTAGTTTTCGGGCAACTGGTGCATTCACCTAAGTGGCATGAAGTTGTTGCATTAGGACACATAGTCAATAGAAAAAAAAAAAATGCCCTTTTTGAAAAAAAAGGCAAAAAATGCTTTAATTTATCAAAAAAAAAGTCAAAAAAACATTTTTTTTTAAAAGTTTTTTTCTGAAATATTGAAGAAATACCTACCTAAACTATTTGGGTGAAAATTTTCTAGGAACAATAGGTAATAAGTTACATGGATGAAAAAACACCTGTTTGGCCAAAATGTCAAATTTTGATCCCCTCTAACTCAGAGAGATCTGGACCGATCTTATTGAAAAAATGTGTCTAAACTACTTTCCAATAGGACTGACCTTGGTGCAAATTTCATCCCGATCGGAAGACATCGGTTTCAAAAGTTTTTGCACTTGACATGAAACCCCCCATATACATTGTACATCGGCAGAGAACTAGTTATGTTTAAAGGTATTTTTATTTCGAAAACAAATAATTATGAACATATTTTTATGTTAATTACTCAAATATTGGGTCACATGTTGTTTCTATGCGATTTGATAAAAAGTTTTTGTTTTAAGATTTTATGTTAAGAAGACCAAATTACTTCAAAAAGAACGTTGCAAATCAGTGGAGAAAAATTTTTTTTAAGTTTTGTATTCACAAATTTTGCAAAAAAATATCTGAATCATAAAAGTTTTGCTGGTTCACACGGGCGCAACCTGGCGGATATGGAATGTGATATACGAGTTTTGGGAAGGGTTCGTACTACAAAAGACTGCAATTTTTTTTTGACTTGTTTTGATGGAAAGTAGTTGTGTTCTATTATTGATTTATTTATTTATTTACTTATTTATTTATCTATTTATTTATTTATCTATTTACTTGTTTAATTCAACTGCAATATACCAGTAGCTTCGCAAAAAAATATAATTATTTTACAATGATAATACAAACTTAAATGCAGTTATAAATTTAATCATGCTCTATCAAGCAGTTGAAAAATATCTAAATCCACAAAGTTTTAGTTACAGTCATTTTAAAATTATTATTAATATTACAGAATTGTTAACTCTAGTAAGATGCTGAAAAAATTAAATTTTGTAAAACCCTGTTCGCTTTAATATTGCTGAAATTGTAGTTGTAATTTTTGTCTCCTTAGAATCACTGGCATTTACTTTAAAATGAGTAACATAGCTGTAAAATCGGCCACGTTCTCAGAATTGTAATGATGCAGTTTTGTAGAGAATTGTTTATTTGATAGACATGCAACATAATTTTTTTGTCTAAAATAACGTGGCAACGTCACCTAAACGAAACTCTGCAGTAACAGCCTCACATATGCATATGAATTTCAATGGTCCGGGTAAATAATTTTTTTCTCACATCTATTTGATGTTAGCATATTTGAAAAACATAGTATTTTGACATTAATTAAAAAAAATAAATAAATAAATAATTGGATAGAAGTAACAGTTTAAAAAATATTCAGGTTTTTATGATGGCACTCAAAAATTCAGCGTTTTTAGTTTTTCTTGGACAAAAAAAGGTGAGCTTTATCGACCTTTGTGTTCTGGTTGCAAAAAAAGTAAAGGCGGGAGTGCAGTATTTTGAATTAATAAATAAAATTCGGATAATATTGAATATTGTTGAATAAAGTTATAAATTTTATAAAAAAAATCACACGAAATTACATTTCTGTAATTCAAAGAAACACGACATAATTGTTCTAATAAACTAGATGAAACCCTTACTAGTGGTTCGGAAATAAAATTGTGATATATTTTTAGATTTTTATCATTCGATGATTATAATGATTTTATAATTTGACATTATTGGCCCATGTGGACTTGGCGCCACAAATGACCTCAAGCTACTGTAGGTCGATTAAGTCACAAATTCAAATTTTTTGCAAATACTGCTGAATTTTGGTTCATGTTAATATATAGCACAATTTTATTTCCCAACCTATACTAAGAGTCATATAATATACTAGAACAATTAATTTTTTTAAGTATGCCAAAATTCAAAGTTTGTCTGCTGCAAGGAATGGATTAGCGTTGTTCGATTTCTTCAAAATTTTTACCATAGAAGACATGCACATTTTGTCATTATATTTATTAAGTGTCATATCTAAAAATTCAACAGCACTTACAAAAATTTAATTTTTTGAATAAATTGTCTTTCATTAGCTTGGGGTCATATGCGATAACAAGAGGGATAATTGGGTCATAATATTTGTTTTCAGAAACCCAAGGCTACTAAGATAAAATTTAATTTTTCAAAATAGAAAACTGATAAATTTTTGATACAAAGTATTTAGAAAGGGTACATTTACTGAATATTTCACAAAAAAAGTTATTTTTCACGAAATCTTGCAAAAAATATTCTTTGTAAAAAAATTCTTGTAGAGGAATTTACTTAAAAATCACACAGTTAATCTGTAACATATCTTTAACCAAACTTTGAAGTTCCAGATCCATTTTTTGAAATTTTGTTTAAGAAAATTTTTTAAAAGTTAAAAAAAGTTTTCAAAATTTTATCAAAAAAATTTTCCATTTTTGGTCTCATTTCGCAACAACTTGGTAATAAAACAATACTTCACATCTGAATACTTATGGGTATAGAGACCAAAAAAAAAAAATTAAGGCTTTAATCAATTTGTTAAAGTTGAAAAAATGTTCATCACATTTCATGACCTAGAGTTTTTTGGCCCAAAAGTGGCCAGGGTCATTTGTTATCTCTTGGCGACTTTTTTTTCGATTTTGAAGTTATAGAGATTTTTAAAAAGATAATTTTGTACTGATATCGATTGATATAATAACTTGTTCAAAAAATTAAACTATAGAACGAAATCTGTGTAAAATCTGAAAAAAAGTTATATCCCTTCCATATAAACTCAATTGAAATTTTCAGTCGCATTGACGCGCCTCTAGATTTTTTTTATTGATCCAAAACTTTATATATCTTAGTTTTTTTTGCTATTTGCGTATATATAAGGGGTAATGCCGTGATTTGGAACACTTTTTATACCCTATACCACTATGTGGTTCGGGTATAATGACTTTGTGCTGCTGTTTGTAACAACCAAAAATATTTGACCTACACCCATCTTTAATCATACCGATCGAATCAGAATCACTATCTGATTTGATTTAACGATGTCCGTCCGTCCGTCCGCCCGTCTGTGTGTCCATGTAAAGCTTTTAATCAAACTGCAGGTCGCAAATATGAATATATTTTGCTGAAATTTGGTATATAAGCTTTTATCGGCCATGGGATGAACGCTGTTGAAATTGGTGAGAATCGGTCGATGTTCAGACCTAGCCCCCATACAAATGACCCCTATGAAATCAACATATACTGCCATAAGATCCAAATTATCATACAAATCTTAGTCAAATTGGGTTTGTATGTACATATTACATCCATTAATTAGTAGTTCAAAAATGATCCCTATTGGACAACTCTTAGTCATAGGCTCCATATAGAGCTGCTTCCCGATCTTCACTTAAATCTAGCAAAAAACAATAATATTGCACTGATTCTTCTCAAATTTTGTTTGTATATATTTTTGCAAAATACAAGAGACTTTACCAAACACGGTAAGGCTCGGTCCATTTTTGGGCCTAGTCCCCATATAGATATAGCATCCGATATGAACTTTTTCATCTCTGCAGCCGAAAAAATTAATAAAAATCCCACTCAAATTTGGTTTATGCTTATTTTCTATATCCAGTTAGTTGGGTCTATGAGATAGGGTCTCTAAACGCATGGTATAGGGTATCGTATAGTCGGTCTAGACCGACTATAATCTTCTTACTTGTTTTTATTAAGAGTCACCCTAATGTGCATAGACGTAAAAATATTTGTCAGTCATTATATCGTTTATTTTATTTCAGCTAGTTTTTTTTTTTTTTTTGGTGGAAAAATATTGTTACTTATAACTTTTAAGCCGAATTACAAAACTTTTTCAGTTTGTTAAAAAAAAACAAGTAAGAGTGTTAAATTCGGCTGTGCCGAATCTTTAATACCCTCCAGCTCGGTTTGAGTATTGATAATAAATGTAAACAAAATATTGGAAAAAGTAAACAATTTGTTAAACTTAATACCAAATTATTTAAGAAAATTCTTTGGGTTGGTTTTTGGCTTTTCTATTATTTCGGATTTATTTCGGTATTTGCTTTTTGGTCATCGTGGTTTAGTTTTTGCTAATTAAATAGTTTCTTTTAACTGGCCAAATATTTCTTCATTGTGGCCATATAGGTCGGATGGAGTAACAAAATAATAACCAAAAAGAAAAAAAGCTCTCTCAACTTTTTTTTAAAATATTGCCATATTTTGAAAACATAGAGAATAAATTTATAATAATAATAAATAATCAAATTAGAGATGCCAAACGCAAAAAATCAAAAGTCCCAAACATTTTAAATAAAATAATTTAATGTTATCTTTGTTTTCTGAAAAACTTCAAATTTTCATCCAAAAAAAATTGTGAAAATTTATATATATGAAATAACATTCTCATCAAATTACGTTTACTTATGTAACAATTTTTATGTTAGCAATTCTTAAATATCATTTGAGGTTTTCTTAAATTCATTGAATTTAAATTAATATTTTCTGTAGTGCGATTTAGAAAATTTCAAATTCAATGATCTGACAATCGCAAAATATATAGACAGCTATTGTTGTTTGCACTAAGGATTAAGTGATTCACTAAGTACATACATCTAAACGACAGTCGACAAATCTGTTTTTCTATTTATTTAAATTGTAAACTAGTGGCACCTCTGTCAAAATAAGCGAAAACACAAAGAATAGAAAAAAAAACAAATTACTTCGTGTGTGACAGGATGATTTTATGTTTATGTTTAATATCTTTATTTTTTTTTTACTAATATTTTTGTTTATTTATTTGAAAATGAAATAATGAATTGAATATGCTATATAATTTTTTATTTATATAAAAAAGTTTTTTAATAAAAGCTAAATATTTTTACTATTTTATGATTTTTATGTATGTATGACGACATTTCAACCTAAAAATTTAAGTTTTTATTGATTGAATAAACAACACAAAAATGGTTGTCGTTTAGATAACAACAACAGCTGACTATAACAATAGCGAATATCGTTTAAAAAATTTACTGATAGTTTTGAAATTTTCTTTTTTTTACGATTCGACTATCGTTAAAAGAAGTTACTGAATCGCGGTACTGAAAAGTTATTAATATCTCCTGAATGGCAATATTTTTTGTTAAATGTAAACATTTTTAAATGTAAACATATTTGGTGTTTTTTTTTTTTTTTTGGAATTTCAATTTGTGTTTAACGAATAAAATTTATATATTAAAGATGCAATTGATGTCTTCTAAATTTAAAATTATTATTTCCGACGTTTTGATATGATTTTCTGACATTCAATTAATATTTTCTAATTTATAATTGGAAATTTTAATTTCAGTTTTTATAAGAATTGATATTTTCTTAAATTTGAATGGAAAATTTAAAAAGTGCAATTTTGTATTTATGTGAATAATAATGCTTTAGAAATTATAAACAATTTTTAAAAATTAGATGTAATCGCAATCAGATATTTAGTAGGTAAAGCAGAATAATAGTTCTATATAACTATGTAGAACTGTTTTGAAAGCAAAAAACTCATTGATGAACTCGGTAACTCTATTTTGTAAAGACAACAAAAAGTTAACATGCCAAACTTATGTTCATATTTGTAAAAGAATAATGAAAAAACTATGAAATAGAAGACCAGCCCGTGTATACTCTTAATATTGCTCTGTATGATATCTAGTTGAAGATATTGACATTCATGTTAAAATAGAAATAACTATTGCAAAGCTAATTAGAGAAAAAATTGTGGCGCCATCTACTGTGGCATAGTCACGCTGAGCAAAATTAAGTGACACTCTGTTAATGCAAAAGAAATGTATTATCCCCACAACAAAATATTGCAGAATTTTATGTAAATGAAATAATATACCGATTTATTTCTAACATGCAGTTACTATAAATATACATACATACATACATATATATAATATATGTATATTATTTGTATTATTTAATATGTGTATGTATGTATATGCAAATATTACACACAAAAAATACAACATCAAACGTTATTTATGTGTTTATCTCTTTAAATAAATTAATACATAAATTTTTTTTTGCTAAATTTACATTTGGGCAATTCACAACAGGTGTTGTATATTGTATGTTGTATTGAAATACACAATACAATCATTTGTTGTGAACACTCAGTTGTATTTTCATATTGTAAAACGCTTTCTTTTGTAATTTTCGATCCAACGAGGAAAGATCGCTTCGTCGCTTCTGCTATTTTGTATAAGAGAAAACACTTGTCAGTGTTTGCTTTTTGGTCGTGAGATATACCCTGGAGTTTTAGTTTCGTACCGCTTGCTCATTAATTTATAATGAAAAATAAAAAATGTTAAATGTTTTGGTTGGTACTGAAAGAGAAAATACATACTAAAAATATAAACACTAATTTTTAAATAAATAAACTTATCGATGTATTTGCGTTATTTGCATTATTTGCCATATTTTATTTTATAATTATTTATGCTTATTATTAATTATTTGTTTTTTCTTTTTCATAAAAACTGGCATTCACTTCGAACTGATATGTAATGATACAATATACAACATTTACTAAACATAGCAAATGAAGTTGGATCGTGTATCAGATTTTTCAGTGAAAATTACCAACAACAATTTTACACTATTGTAAAGTGATACACGATACACCAGATACAACAATACATTACCCATTGTGAATTGCCCAATTGTTTTTTTTTTTATTAACAACTAGGTATTTTAGCATTATTTGCTTTAGATGTTGGTGAATTTTTACTCCCTTTATATTAACTCGTTAGGGTCTGCTTGTCGAAAAAATTTTGGATCGCTTTTAACCACTTTCCCGTGACCCAATCGATCTGACATTTTGCAGACAGGCTCGTGGCTATGACAGAAATGACCTAACGAATTTTTTTAGTGATGCCAAAAAAATGGAAACTTTTAAATTTTTCTACCAGAGTTGATAAAAAAATGTACAAAGGGTTTGTTTTTATTATATTATTACCACAACGACCACAAAAACAACAAGTCCAGCTATGACAACAATGCAACATTTAGAATAACAACAAGAACAATATAGAAATATCATGTTTTTCATTTTTTTTACTTTTTCAGAGATTTCCCTGGACCTGCTCCACCGATTTTAATAATTTTTGAAAAAGGAATCTTCCCATGAATTTGGTAAATCATTCTCACTAAAAATGATCACCCTAGCTGTCCTATTGAGGGCGTGATCGTGACAAGAACAACATAGAAAATTATATTTTTTCAAGACTTTTTTTAGTTCTTCATTCAAATCTCGCGCCCTAATGGATTGATTTGGACGATTTTAAATAGAAAACTTCCCAGGATGTTAGAAAATCATTTTATATGTCAACGAGTACCCTAGCTGCCCGATTGATGCCGTCATCGTGATTTCCACAGACGGACAGACGGACATCGCTATATCAACTCCGGTTGTTATAAGCATCACAAATATATATATTTTATGGGGTCCAAAATTTTTTTTCTAATTATTACAAACAGAATGACAAACTTATATATACCCTCTGCGCACTGGAGTGGAGGGTATAAAAAAATTTTTTTTTTTAATAAAAAACTTTTTTTTTAATTTTTAAAATATTTTATAAAAAAATTTACGGGTTATATGGGCGGTGGGCGTGGAATATTTCTGTAAAACTTTGCAAACATATTACTTGTAACTTGAGTCAAGTTAAAAGATTTTTAATGAAGAAACAAAAATTCGAGTCCAAAAATTCATATTCGGGTATATGGGCTGTGGGCGATGGACGTGACCGATTTCTATGAAACTGTCCAGACATCTCAACTTCATAACACTGATGACTTATGCCAAGTTTTATGACTTTTCGTAAAGAAATAAAAAATTGGGGCGCAAAAATCTTTTCGGGTTATATGGGCAGGGAGCGATGGGCGTGGTCAATTTTGATGAAACCTTACATTTTTCTTAATTGGGTTGATAAAAGGCTCCCTAAACTTCTGGCTAAGAAATGTATGAAGCGCTCCCACTGCGTGCCGGCTGTGTTAAAAAAGTATTTCGCTTTGGTCTCTTCTGAAGAAACTGTATAATCTGGATATACTCTACGAATCGAAAATTATGTAGTTTTGCAGATAGAATTATTGAATATAGAATATAATAATAAAATAACATAGATAAGAAATTATAATAAATACACTGTTCAAGTTGTAAAATGGTACTAATGTGAAAACCATATGGTTGTGTTTGGATGAGCCCCCTGACTACTACTCCACCGATGAAAGTGCCAATTTGGCTCATTGGGAAAAATTAATGGCGTTTTGTTTGAATTTCGGTCAATTTGTCAGCCCATTTTAGCTCATTTGAGTCGTTTTCCCTGTATTCAAAATTTTTTGTGTTATCTTTATATGGCTCGCAATTACTATTTACACCATTAGAACGCACATTTCGACTGAGAAAATCAACATTTGTAGCCTATTTTCATGATTTTTGCGCTTTTTTGTAGTTTTTGCGCAAACTTATCGACATAATTCTTACCGTTTTTCCTTTTTACAATATATTATGCAATAATATTGTCATTTCAAGTAACTCAACACACTTTTTAAATACAAAGCCATCCTTTTTTAAGCTTTTTCGGATGATTTTCGAGTTTTTTTTTATTGATTTAAATAAATTTTTTGCGGTTGAATACATTTTTTCGGTATAAAAATGAATGGAAATGCGTGTTTCTCCGTATTAATGTAATTTATTTTAAATTGGCAATTGAAATAAAGAAATATGCAATGGAATATCATTCGTTATCCTCCAATTCCGTAAACAAATTCCAGCAAAGATCTGCAAAAAGTGAATCTAATTTTTTTTCACTGTACCAGTATTCCAACTGTGCTGACACCTGGTGGAAACGTTCCCCATGCTCGTCTGATTCAGACGGCAACTGATGCTCAAAGTGATCCTGGTGGTGATGCACGAAATGCACTTTCAACGGCAGTCGAACACCGATGTTTGCGAAAGATTGCAACATATCTTCAACAATGGCACGCCAATTGTCTACCCAATGAATGCCGAGAACTTTTTCGATCACTGCTTTCAGGTTATCCCAAGCGATGAGCTCCTCCTCTTGAAGGACATTGTTGAAGTCTTCATGCTTCATCAGTTTGCGAATGTCTGGGCCATTCAACACACCTGAATTCAATATATGCTTTTATATAAAAGCTTTCTAGAATGCTTCATCTTTGTTTGGCGGAAAAAGAATTCCAAATATTTATTTACCTTACTTAATTTTCGCTTCACTTAAGCGTGGAAAAATGTACTCCAATCGTCCAAACGCCAATCTATTTCCACGCCCCAGTAACGCTTTGATGAAATTCTTCATTAACCCAAGTTTAATGTGCAATGGTGGCAGCAATACCTTATATATCGGCACCAACTCCTCGTGGATAACGTTCTGCTGTCCGATTAGACGATTTGTTCTCGGTAACCAATCTCGTTTTTGATACTGTGGTGTATATCGCGAATCCCACGCACACAAGTAGCACATATTTTTAGTGTAACCAATTTGAAGGCCACAGATAAGTGCAACCACTTTCAAATCAGCGCATATTTTCCAACAATGTTCATGGTATTTCACAGAATTCAAGATTAGTTTCATCGAATCATACGTTTCCTTTGTTTTCACGGCAAGAGCAATTGGCACAGATTTTTTTGTATTATCGAAATACAGCAGCACAGCCTTGACACTGCTCTTCGATCCATCGATGAACAAGCGCCATTGATCCGCATTGTGGGTGTAATTCATGGCCGACATCAAACTATTGATATCATTACAGTACGTAAATGAATTGTTTTCGTTGCGAGTGAAAAACGGTAGAAATTCATGCTGTCGATCACGCGAACCGAACACTTTAACTTCTGGTGCCTGGATGTTCACAGCTTTAAGATGTTGAGCAAGAATTATGGTTATATTTTGTGACAACTTTAGTTGTCGTGACATTATGTTCAAGCGCTGTTGTGTAACTTCAATGTGTTGGCATGGTGGCGTAATATTTGATGGCTGATACAAAGATAAATTCGATTCAGGCTCCGTAGAAAAAGATGGTGGGATGTATTCTTCGGTTGCACTAGGTTTTCTCGGGATTGACACTGCCGGAGAATGGGGAAGAGTGGTTTGAGCTGACGGAACACTTTGGTAAATATATTCCATCGCCTTTCTTCTGTTCATAACCACAACATAATTTTTACATACGTAGCACATGTTTATTTCGTGGTCGAGTGGCTCTGAGCAAATCATCGGTATTCCATATGGCATGCTTTCCCGAGGACCTGTTCGCCAATCATACAAACGTACTACGCACGATGCACAAGCCATTTAGGCACCCAATCAATATTACAAATCACTGGAATATTGAAGTACTGCTTGTACAATGCTGCAATTTCGTCAGTAATTTTTTTCTTAGACGACATAATGGTCCACTTTCCGCACATATAACAGTAATGATTTAAGTTTTTCAGGCATTTATCCATTTTTTACCGTAAAAAGTAATCACTTCAAATTGGAAAACTCAATTTATTAACGAGAAATCAAAAAATTAAACAACGCAGTTTGTTTACTCAACAACCAGTGTTGCCAACAGTTCTTCTACAAAATATGCCAAATCACTGTTAAAATAGTGCCAAAATTATACCAACTGCTTTAAAATAATGCAAATAAGTTATGCTAAAATATTTCAGGATAACGAGTGATATTCCATTGCATATTTCTTTATTTCAAATGCCAATTTAAAATCAATTACATTAATACGGAGAAACACGCATTTCCATTCATTTTTATACCGAAAAAGTATAAAAAACGATGGTTTTTGTATTTAAAAAGTGTGTTGAGTTGCTTGAAATGGTAACAATGTTGCATAATATATTGTAAAAAGGAAAAGCGGTAAGAATTATGTCGATAAGTTTGCGCAAGAACTACAAAAAATCGCATAAAAACAGCAAAAAATGGGGAAAATCGATGAAAAATGGGCAAAAATCATGAAAATAGGCTAAAAATTTTGATTTTCTCAGTTGGAATGTGCATTCTAATGGTGGAAATAGTAATTGCGAGCCGTATAAAGATAACACAAGAAATTTTGAATACAGGAAAAGCGACTTAAATTGGCTGAAACTGGTCAAAAATTGACGAATTGACCGAAATTCAAACAAAACTCCATTAATTTTTCCCAATTACCCAAATTTGCACATTCATCGGTGGAGTAGTAGTCAGGGGGCTCATCCAAACACAACCATATGTTTTTCACGTTAGTACAAGAAATTTCGTGTTAAAAACTTGAATAGTGATATTGGCCCAAAAAGAAAAGCAATTAACTTTAAAATTCAATGGTATTAGAATGTAAAAGTTTAAATGGTAACCCTACCAAACACTGTTTATAATATTGAGTATCAAAGATTCGGCCTTACCCAGTATATTGCGATCAACGATCGATTTCCGTAACTGGTCCTATCGGATATCATATATCTGGTCGAGATTTACCTGTTATTTGTATGAAATTAGTTACTTTCATAAATCTTTTTAGTATAAGTTAGCAAAACAATTATGGTAACTTTAGTTTATCTAATGCCGGTTTTCTCAATGTATCGTCAAACTGCCTGTTACTTAACAGGACATAAATTTATTGGACCGATAAACTGCCGGTTAACAATTCTGGTTTTCTCAATGTACCGACAAAAACATTATTTTCAGTTGGCAATGCCTCTCAAAATACGTATGAAAGTTGGGAGAATCATTTTCAGTTGGCAATGTCTCTCAAAATTGATATGAAAGTTGGGGGAATAATTTATCTGTACGATAAATAAATAATTGGCAGATGAGTGCCGGTTAGCTTTGCGACCAGACATTGAGAAAACCAAATTTCTTTAGTCGGCAGTTTCTCGTTGGGATAAAAGATAATCGCCTGTTGAGAAAACGGGCATAAGTGTTTCGATAAATGTGCTTAGTACTTTTATTACAACATTTTTAAGGCTGAAAATGTATATTCGTTGAATTGCATTGGTTTTAAGTCATGCTTCCCATAATGTGCCGTAACCAGAAAACAATTAAGCATTCAAAAAATTTCATACACTCAAATAGCTTTGATCTTATCCAAATGCACAGTACTGTGGTCTAGACTATTGTAGCTTATTCACCACTTTTATTTAAAATGCAAATTGAAATACTTTAGCAATGAAGAGATCTACGTGTTCATTCATTAACAAAACTTTTCAAATAAAAAAAATTATATCTCTTTGTTCAACTTTTTCAATTAAATGACAAAAAAAAAAATTAAATGTTAAATTGTACACTTATGTGTGGTAAAATGTCATGACGATTGTCAACCACACAATGCTTATGCACTTCAAGCATAATTACACACTTTTAACAATTTTCCCAAAAAAAAAAAAGAAATAAATAAAAGTGCAACAACAAAAGTTCTATAAGCTCCAGTAATACATAATGGATTTGGTGATGCTAAAAGCCATTACCCACTTCTACAACAACACAGAGCCAAATGAAAAATATGCAATTAACTGTTTGTGCACGTTGACAACATATATGCATACTATGGTCCATAAGAATCGCGAATTAATAAATTAAATAGTTCATGCAACCATCAAAACATCTCGTTTTAGATCAGTATGGCTTTCATTCAGATTGTGCCCATGTTGCTAATGTTATAAAAATATATTTGTTTTATTTTTGATAGTGAAATATTTGCCCTTTCTGACGAAACTAAAAATAAAAATCTGAAATATTTTTTTTTTCCATTACTTACTTACAACTACTGATTACACAAGTGTATAAAATTGAACACTTTTTGGAACCTTATTGCAATTTTTTTTTACCAAGTTGAGCTCGCTGATTTCAGATCTATTCTCCATTTTTCTCTATTAGCTTGCATTTTGAAGTTAAGTTTTTTGCTCTTTTAAAAAATTGTGCTTTTCTTTCAAAACTTCAACTCTGAATCTACCACTGCGCAAATTTAAAACCAATGTAAGCACGGCTTAAAGATAATATTGTTGACGAGTTTCGGGTTTTTATACTCTATACCACTATGTGGTTTGGGTATAATAACTTTGTGCTGCTCTTTGTAACAACCAAAAATATTCGTCCTAGACCCATCTTTAATTATACCGATCGACTCAGAATCACTTTTTGAGTCGAAATAGCAATGTCCGTCCGTCCGTCCGTCCGTCTGTGTGTCCATGTAAACCTTTTAATCAAATTACAGGTCGCATATACGAATATATTTTGATGAAATTTAATATATAAGCTTTCGTCGGCCATGGGATGAACGCTGTTGAAATTGGTGAGACCTAGTTCAGACTTAGTCCCCCTACAAATGACCCCTATGAAATCGACATAAATTGCCATGAGTTCCAAATTATCATATAGATCTCAGTCAAATTAGGTTTGTAAATGTTTATTACATCCATTAATCAGTAGTTCAAAAATAATCCCTATAGGAAAATTCTTAGTCATAGGCCCCATATAGAGTTGCTTCCCGATCTTCACTTAAATCTATCAAAAAACAAAAATATTGCACAGATTTTTCTCAAATTTGGTTTGTATATATTTTTTCAAAGTATAAGTAACTTTACCAAATACGGTCAGGATCGGTCCATTTTTCGACCTAGTCCCCATATAAATATAGCATCCGATATGATTTTTTTCATATCTGCAGCCAAAAAAATTAATAACAATGCCACTCAAATTTGGTTTATGTTTATTTTCTCTATCCAATTAGTTGGACCAAAGAGATAGGGTCTCTAAACCATGGTATAGGGCATGGTATAGTCGGGCTAGACCGCCTATAATTTTCTTACTTGTTTTTAACTGAATATGGTGAACCGTTTTCAATTTATTCTAATATATGTAGTGGAAGAGCCTTAATTTTGGACATAACGGTATATCGTGACAAGTTGAGCTGATCGAAAAAACCAAGTACGAAATTGGATAACCAGAAAAACTACACGAAGTTCTTAATCAGCAAAAACGTTGTGGCCCTGTGTTATCTTTCAAAATTAGATTTTATGTATTTCAGTCAGATTAGACTTATTTTTTTTTGAAAGAGAAGTACATACATACAATTGAGAGCAACAGAATAATGCTTTTAAAACCCACTACACCAAAATTCAGTATTTTGTTGTTCGATGTTTTGTTCGAGCTCATGGCGTGTAAAGCTGTTTATATATTTTTTCACACATAAAAAATGCATTGCAATTTGTGCATGAATTGTTTAAATAATTCCCATTGGCTTAATGAGCATTAACAGCTTGATGGAGTTATTAAAAATTAAATTTTTAAACAATTGAGAATTTTATAGTCGATTTAGACCAACTATAAGATACCATATACCATACGTTTAGAGAGGGGTCTCAGGTCTAGCTAATTCGATATAGAAAGTAAGCTTAAACCAAATTTGAGTGGCATTGTTATGAATATGAAAAACATATTGCATGTTATATTTCCCTGGGCACTAGGTCAAAAACTTTACCTATTCTGACCATATTTGGTAAAGTAACTTATTTTGTGCAAAAATAAAAACATACACTGAATAAAAAATCGTACATATATGTGACCGTCTCCGAGAAAAGGGATCTAGTGTGTGAAAATTAAGTTTTGAGAAAAAAAAACGCATTTAAAGTTTCTACACCCTTTTAGGTACCACAATCCACCGTTTTTGACACAACCCGTTTTTTGACACACTAGGTCCCTTTTCTCGGAGAGTGTCACATATGTAAACAAACACAGCTCAGACCAACAAACACATATTTTTATTTTCATATCAGTTATATGTGTTTCTAAATTTTGTACGTTGCCGAACACAATCATGAATGTGTTTCGTTTTAATAACTGATTGTGAACACGAACATGTTTCTACCACGTATTGTTTTATTCGAACACTCATAAACCACCCAGTTTCGAGTGTAGCTATCTAAATTCGTGTTGTGTTCGTGTTCTCAAAAAAAAAAATAAATAAATTAAGAGAACATAAACAATACACAAGTTCGATTGTAGCTTTATTTTCAGTTCGTTTTCCAGCTAAAAATTAGAACATTACCCACTTCCGATCGAAAAAAATCCGATACAACCCAATAAAAACGATGACAATTGTTCAACCAAATTTATTTAAAAACCAAAAATAATTGATTAGCAGGTATAAAAAAGATAATAATAACAAGTAAGAAAATTATAGTCGGTCTAGACCGACTATATGATACCCTATACTATGCGTTTAGAAACCCTATCTCTTAGGCCCAACTAACTGGACATAGAAAATAAGCATAAACCAAATTTGAGTGGGATTTTTATTAATTTTTTTGGCTGCAGATATGAAAAAGTTCATATCGGATGCTATATCTATATGGGGACTAGGTCCAAAAATGGACCGATCCTGATCATGTTTCGTAAAGTCTCTTGTATTTTGCAAAAATATATTCAAACAAAATTTGAGAAGAATCAGTGCAATATTTTTGTTTTTTAATAGATTTAAGTGAAAATCGGGAAGCAGCTCTATATGGGGCCAAAGGGACCATTTTTGGACTACTCATTAATGGATGTAATGAACGCATATAAACCCAATTTGAGTAAGATCTATATGACAATTTGGATCATATGACAATTTATGTCGATTTCATAAGGGTAATTTGTATGGGGGCTAGGTCTTAACATGGACCGATTCTCACCAATTTCAATAGCGTTCATCCCATAGCCGATAAAAGGTCACACACCAAATTTCATCAAAATACATTCATATTTGCGACCTGCAGTTTGATTACAAGGTTTACATGGACACACAGACGGACGGACGGACGGACGGATGGACGGACATTGTTAAATCAACTCAGAAAGTGATTCTGATTCGATCGGTATAATTAAAGATGGGTCTAGGTCAAATATTTTTGGTTGTTACAAACAGCAGCACAAAGTCATTATACCCAAACCACATAGTGGTATAGGGTATAAAAATAAAAAAAAAAATTATAAAAATAAAAAAAAAATTATAAAAATAAAAAAAAAATAAAAAAAAATAAAACCTAATAAAAAAAAAAAAAACAAAAATATGTCTAAAAAATATAAAAATTTTTCTATGTGGTTAAAACTATGCTGTTGTTGTTCACTGAACACGAACATGTTTATTATTCATGTTCTATTTTTCGCAGTACACGTGCCAGAACATGTGTATTGTTCATGTTCTGTTTTTTTGGGAACACTAACAGAACACGATCTTAAAATATAGCTACACTCGAAACAGTGTGGTTTATGTGTGTTTAAATAAAACAATACGTGATAGAAACATGTTCGTGTTAACAATCAAGTATTAAAACGAAACACATTCATGATTGTGTTCGGCAAAGAACAAAATTTAGAAACACGCATAATTGACATGAAATTAAAAATATGTTTTGATAGTCTTAGAATATAACATTGTAGTTTGATGTGTGTATTTTCTGAAACGTACACAAAACAAATATGAGAAAAATCTGTGCAATATTTTTTTTTAAGATTTAAGTGAATATCGGGAATAGCTTTTTTGGGGGTGTTTAGTTTTTTTGGGGGTGTATTAAGCACACGTAAACCAAATTTTATCGAGGTATAAATTACAATTTGGAACTTATAGCAATTCAAGTCGTTCTCATAGCGGGCCCAAAGTAGGTCATAACATAAATTTATTTGAACCAATGTAAGTAGAATTCATTCTATGGTCGACAAAAGCTCGCATATCAAATTTCATTAAAATATATTCATAATTTTCGAACTGTAGTTTGAAACTAAGTTTTACATGGATACATAGACGGAAGGACAGACGTTCATACTTCTTTCAATTTCGGATTGTGTGCCACATAGACACTTATGCCGTTTTCTTTTCTGACAAAAAATGTCTCATTTTATTTGCACTTTTTTCGAAAAGTGTATTTTTTGATATATTCTGAATTAAGAGAAACTTTATCTTAGAACTCAATCAAAAGGCGGAACCTCGTAAATCTTTTAAGTCATAGTGTGAGAATAGTCCCCATTATTCCTCTTTTTTTAAATATTTTACACCTATGACTTCAATGAGGATCATAATCAAATTCTTTGGTATTTTATGAACACAGCACTTTGAGACCTTTCGATTGATGTATAAGATAAGGTTGCTCTTAATTCAGAATATATATAAAAAAATACACTTTTCGAAAAAAGTGCAAATAAAGTGCGAAATTTTTTGTCAGAGAAGAAAACGCAATTAGAAAAGTGTATTTAAGTCTAAGGGTCTGAAGTTTTTTAAATTTTTTTTATTTCTAAAACAGATTGAACAGACTATGTCATAGTAAGTATTTTATGAGAAAATTTTGACCGAGAAGAAATGAGATATCTGATAAAAATCAAAATGTGTATTGAAGAGTAAAAGTACTACTCTCTGCTCTAAATATCAAATACTGTACAAACAAAATGAAAAAGTTTTAACGGATGCTAAATTTTCATGGGAACTAGGTCAAAAAATGGAGCGATCCTGACCAAATTTCATAAATTCAATTATTTTTAGCAAAAACATACACAGACCAAATATAAAAAAAAATCTGTTTTTTGATAGTTAGTTCTTGCCTATGTTTTGTTTTTGGACAACTGATTTTTGGGTGTAATAAACGCACACAAACCAGATCTTGGCCAAAGGTCTTTAATAATTTGTGTCTTATGACAATTTAAGTCGATCTCATAGCGGTCATTTGTATGGGGGCTAGATATTCACCAATATCAATAGCGTTTGTCTTATAGTTGACAAAAGCTTAGATACCAAATTTCATCAAAATATATTCCAGCCCTCAAAATTAGAGTGCAAATTCTAGGGAATTTAACTTTTTAATATAATATAGACCCTAAAGGTATGCTAATTAATTTTAGGGAAGTCACAATTCAACACTTTTTAAATATTATTATTTATTGGTTTACGTCCAAGATTATTTTTCAAATTCAACACAATTATTATTGTGAATGAAAAAAGCAAACTCACTCCTTTTACAAACACATTAATAGATTTAATAAACACACACATAGCATAGTATAATTTTATGTTTTTATTTTAGTTATTTAATTATTTCTTTATTGCTCTTTCCTGTACAATAAGAAAAAATATTCTTATGATTACAGCACAATACAAATTAATTAAAAGGGTAAAATGTACTGATATAAATAAAATTGGTTACATATATTAATTACTTATGAAATAAAATAACAAAAGAAGAACAAAATACAAAAATTTTAAAGATTTTGCTATGCAAAATAATCAAAAATTAATTTTTTTAAAAGTCTTTTTAGTTGATAAGTTTGTTGAAGTGCATTCTAAAGACGAAGTCCGTGCCCAAAGAATTGTTATTCTGAGACAAGTGTCATATGAATAGGAATTATGAGTTTTCTTCATCTATCAGACCTGGCAAATTGTAATTTTTCGAATAGATAGCTAAGTTTTTTGTGTAAATAGTTTTTTGCATAAAAATTAAAAGATTACAAAAGACGCACCAGAGCATGGTGTAATATGAGAATATCTTCTCGAACCAAAAACATAACGAACAATATTATTATATGCAACATTGAGTCGACGTTTGCTCGAGGAGTTGCAATTAAAAAAAAATATACGTTTTGGCTAGTAGATTTCTTACTTTAAAATGTATGAAATATTGGGTCGATCAAAGAGATCACACTTTAATGTAAGTTTGCCCAACTACATTATCTATATGCTTTGACTACGATAGATAGCTGTTAAAGACAATACCTAGATTTTTGTCAGATCTAAAAATAGGAATCTTTTGACCGTTAATTGCAATATCATGAACCATGGGTAGTTGTTTGCATCGTTTACTTATCATCAAACATTTAGATTTTAATGGGTTTAAAAAGAACTGAATGGCCGTAGCCCATCGATGAATATTATTTAAATCTTCATCGAGTTTCCTTATATTGTGATTAATTGCATCAGTCGGACTGCTTAAATATAATTGCACGTTATCGACGTAACTATGAATTTTGCAATGGAGAAGTTGTGGAGGTAGATCATTAGCATAGAGAGAGAATAGCAAAGGAGGATGGATCCCTGGGGCACTCGTCTCGTAATATTCAACGTGGATGGGATTTTATTTTTATGTAAACGGATTGGGTACGAAGCCGATATACGGATGATGAAGAGAAATTAAAAAGATGTTTCAGCTTATTACATAGCATCAAGTGGTCGACAGTATCGAAGGCATTTGAGTGCTCAAGTAGGACCAAAAAATTAACTTTATTATCATCCAGTTCCTGCATTATATTTTCAGTTACTTCAGTCAAAGCAGTAACATAACTATGATTGGATCGAAAACCTAATTGAATATTCAACAACAAACCAATCTCATTTATAAGAGCGGTCATTTGTTTGTGAATTAGCGTTTCGAGAGCTTTTGAAAATTAACACAGGATAGTTATGGGGTGGTATTTGTACGGAACAGTGCTTGTGGTTATAATTGAGTTGAAGAAATGTGTTAAAAAAGACAAGAGAAGGGGCAGCAAAATCCTCACAAATACTCGATGAATATTGTCATGTCCGATTGCGTTAGATTTAGTAGCAAATATAAATGCAAAAAAAAAAAAAAATTAAAAATTTTAAAATTTATAAATCTTGTGGACAGCTAAAAAGAAATACCTTTCAAATAATATACGTTTGGTCAAAATCGGGATAAAACTGTTTAACAAAACATCGGTCACAAGAAATCGCCTTACTTATTAATATTTATAATATTGATTAAATTAATACTGATTAAAAGGTTTACATGTATACACAGACGGACACACGGTCGGACGGACATCACTGAATCCACTCAGAAAGTGAGTATGAGTCGATCGGGGTAATAAAAGACGATTCTCAGTCAAATATTTTTGGTCGTTCTAAACATCAACAGAAAGTAATTATACTATGATTATATTATATTATGCTCACATAGTGGTAAAGTTCCAAATACGGCAAAAAAGTGATTTTTGTATTGTGAAATCCTAATATTATGGAGATATTCAGATTCAAACCTTTGGTAAAGTATATTCTAGTTGCAGGGTTTAAAAAATTAAAAAATTGGGTACCATTTCGATATCAAATTAAGTTTTGTACATACTTTCACCTTTTAATACTACCGTTTCAAGAAGATATTAGCACATATTTTCGGAACTATAATGATTATCCTAAAATAATGCCACAACTACCTGTGTGGCAGTATAGTTCACTCGGTGTGATAAGCTCATTGTTCATACATAAATGTTTTGAAAACATATTATTGTTTCGTTTTTTTTAACCATAGTTTATATGCATATGTTCGTGAAAAAGTGTTTAAAAAACTCAGATATTCACTTTACATTTGTACGTTAAATAAAGGGTTGTATAAATTCAATTTATGTAATTATGATGCATACGAATACATCAAGTCTATTGCCAAAAGCTGTTTATTTATCTTGTAAAAGCTACATGTTTTACATGAAAACGAAACAAGTAAGAATATTATAGTCGGTCTAGACCGACTATATGATACCCTATTCCATGCGTTTAGAGACCCTATCTCATAGGCCCAACTAACTGGACATAGAAAATCAGCATGAACCAAATTTGAGTGTGCTTTTTATTAATTCTTTTGGCTGCAGATATGAAAAAGTTCATATCGGATGCTTTATCTATATGGGGACTAGGCCCAAAAAATGGACCGATCCTGACTGTGTTTGGTAAAGTCACTTGTATTTTGCAAAAATATATACAAACAAAATTTGAGAAGAATCAGTGCAATATTTTTGGTTTTTGATAGATTTAAGTGAAGATCGGGCAGCAGCTCTGTATAGGGCCTATGACTAAGAGTTCTCACATAGGCTCATCTTCGGACTACGCATTAATGGATGTAATAAACGCATACAAACCCAATTTGAGAAATATCTATATGACAATTTGGATCTTAAGGCAATTTATGTCGATTTCATAGGGGTCGTTTGTATGGGGGCTTGGTCTGAACATGGACGGATTCTCACCTATTTCAATAGCGTTCATCCGATAGCCGATAAAAGCTTATATACCAAATTTCATCAAAATAAATTCATATTTGCGACTTGCAGTTTGATCACAAATTTTACATGGACACACAGACGGACGGACGGACATCGTTAAATCGAATCATTTAGTGATTCTGATTCGATCGGTATAATAAGGGATGGGTTTTGGTCAAATATTTTTGGTAGTTACAAACAGCAGCACAAAGTCATAATACCCAAACCACATAGTGGTATAGGGTATAAAAATCTCCATGAGATATATTTAATTTAAACTGAGTAAACGGTACCTTGCAATAAAGATTGCTTTATTCCGACAACAGTTTTATATGGTTGAATATAAAAACTATATTGAATATTTATTTCAAGTTCAGAACCTGAAGCTATATGAATATATTAAAAATGTTACACTCTCCTTAATGTTTCGCGTTTTCCAGTCACAACGATGAGGACTGTGACGTTTGGAACTTGATATGTTAGTAAATTACGAGTACTAATAAAGGTTAAGTTTTGAAATTATGTTTTTATACCCTATACCACTATGTGGTTTGGGTATAATGACTTTGTGCTGCTGTTTGTAACAACCAGAAATATTTGACCTAGACCCATCTTTAATTATACCGATCGAATCAGAATCACTTTCTGAGTTGATTTAGCAATGTCCGTCCGTCCGTCCGTCCGTCCGTCCGTCCGTCCGTCCGTCCGTCCGTCCGTCCGTCTGTGTGTCCATGTAAAGCTTGTAATCAAACTGCAGGTCGCAAATATGAATATATTTTGATGAAATTTGGTATATAAGCTTTTATCGGCCGTGGGATGAACGCTGTTGAAATTGGTGAGAATCGGTCCATGTTCAGACCTAGCCCCCATACAAATTACCCATATGAAATCGACATAAATTGCCATAAGATCCAAATTGTCCTATAGATCTTACTCAAATTGGGTTTGTATGCGTTCATTGCATCCACTGATGAGTAGTCCAAAAATGATCCCTTTGACCCCATATAGAGCTGCTTCCCGATCTTCAGTTAAATCTATTAAAAAACAAAAATATTGCACTGATTCTTCTCAAATTTTGTTTGTATATATTTTTGCAAAATACAAGAGACTTTACCAAACATGATCAGGATCGGTCCATTTTTGGACCTAGCCCCTTTATAGATATAGCATCCGATATGAACTTTTTTATATCTGCAGCCAAAAAAATTAATAAAAATCCCACTCAAATTTGGTTTTTGCTTATTTTCTATGTCCAGTTAGTTGGGCCTAAGAGTTTCTAAACGCATGGTATAGGGTATCGTATAGTCGGTCTAGACCGACTATAATTTTCTTACTTGTTTATTTTTCGGAATTACTCTATCGAAAGATAACAAAATTGTTGCAAAAGGTACAGTTAAAAGAAAATTCCATAAACAAAAAAACGTATTTTTTTAGTGATGACAAAACAGTGGAAACCTTTAAACCTTTAAACTTCTATACAAGTTTGAAACAATGAAAACAGAAGATGAAAGAATTTGTATAAAATCTTAGCCGTTATCGAAACGCATTTTTTCAAGAGTTTTTAAAGCAGAATTGGATTTTTCAATGTTTCATCTTATAATTTATTATTATAAAATAACGGCAAGAACAACGTTTTGTGAAAATGTGAAAACTTTGGTAATATTTAGATAATCTTCCTGCTGGTTTTGCGCAAAGTAAAATTTGTGAGGAATATTCCATCTTCAAAACTTATCAAGAAATATCTTGAAAAAGATACGGTGACGACTCAATATTTAGACGGCAGGCCCCGTAAGACAAGTCAAAAACAGGATAATTTAATAGCAAGTAAGTTTAAAAAATGTCAAAAAATGGTACCTAAAGATGTCACTCAGTGAAGAAACCAATGATACCAGGGTAAAATCATCTGGCTTGTATAAATTATATTAAGAACACATGAAATGATCAAGACGGAATTATAGTACCGTTCTCTTTTCATTTGAGTACAAGTTTAATTTAAGAGGCCACGACGGAATAAAATTTGTGTGATGGCGAAAAGGAAAAAGGTTAGACCCAAAATATAAAAATAAAATTGCGGTGCGTTTTTAATATTATGATAGGACAATATCGCTCTAACTGTAGATGGATACACGCCAATTCAAAATATGGTAATGTATCCATCTACGGAGAAGAATATGCCCCTACTTCGGAAGTACCAACATGTTAATTCAGAGTTCCAAATCCAGTTAATTTAGATTGCCAAACATTGCAAGGGATATCATCAACAATTTAATTGACTCCATGCCTCGGCATTGTGAAGTAGTAGCTAATTGATACCCAATAAAATTTCAATTATAATTTTTATTCGCGATTGTCGGTTTTGGGGATTTTTGATTTTAGCGATTTTTGATTTTGGCGATTTTTGATTTTGGCGATTTCTCATATTTGCGATTTTTGTTATTCGTGATTTTCGGTTATGGCAGTTTTTGGCGATTATTGTTTTTTGCGATTTTCGGTCCTGGCGATTTTTGTCTTTGACGATTTTTGTTTTTTTTTTTGATTTTTGATTTTGGCAATTATTGTTTTTTGTGATATTTGATGCTGGCGATTCTGACCATATATCCCACGACTTCTCAAATTGGTAGTTAATGTACTTGTCAAAAGTTTGAGGACTTTCATTTCATTTGTACCGCTTTATAGTACTTCATATTTTTTTTATAGGACGTGCAAAGACCAGTGGTCCTATCCAGTCCATTTTTTGTCCAACTACTTACATTAATAACTCATGAACTCAAAGTTCCAAGGTCTTCTCTATTATAGTACTCGAGTTATTTATATGACATTAAATATTTACTTTTATGGTTGGCGCCACAACCATTGGTCCGATCCCGCCCATTTCTTCCACGATTCTTCAAATTAGGTTATTATGCACATTAGAGTGGTCCTTAAAATGAATATGCGATTTTGGGGTGAGGCGGAGTCCAGTTTGTTTCATTTCTACATAAAAATAATTAATGTGAATTTTGGGGACAATCGGATAAAGAAAAGTCGAGCCGAAAATCGATTGAAGTGTGTTTATATTGAGAAAATATGACTGTTTTTCAGATTTTACGAAAGTTTCGTTCTACAGTTTAATTTTTCCAACAAGTTGTTATATAATTCAGGATCAGAATTAAATTGTCCTTTCAAAAAGCTATAAAACTTCAAAATCGAATGAAACCTCGCCAAGAAATAGCAAATGCCCTAAACCACTTTTGTTCCAAAATAGAACTAGGTCATGAAGTTTGATGGCATTTGTCGTATATTTCATAGCCATGATGCTTATATTCTGCCTATACCGCGCCGTCCTTCTATTTGGCCTTGTATGTTAAGTTGCAGTAGTTCGTATTTGTCGTTCCTCAGAATATGTCCGAGATATGATGTTTTCCTGCGTTTAATGACATTCAGGAGTTCATTATTCACTCTTCGAAGCACCTCAGAATTTGTGATATGGTTAAAATTCGACGGCATAGCCACATTTCTTTCATTTCTACTCTGCATTTTATTTCCATTATGGGATCCCAGTCTTCATTGATCCAACAGTCAAGATATTTCAGCTTTTGTACTCGTTCTATCGGTGTGTTCTGGCATATTATAGTGGTATTTCGGTATGTTTTTTTCTGCTAACAATCATGTATTTTGTTTTTTGTATTTTATTACTTGTTGCTGCAACAGGTTACGGCATCGAGTAATTGCTGAAGACCCTCTATTGAATCTGACGGAAGTATAGCATCATTGGCGTATCTGATGTTATTTATCATACGTCCGTTTACTTTAACACCTACGTTCAGGTTGCTAAGGGCTTCCCGAAATATGAGTTCTGAGTAAACGTTGAACAGTAAAGGGAAAAGAATACACCCTTGTCTAACTCCTCTGCATATCAGGTTGTTCTGTAACTGACTGTTCAACTTTTACTTCTGCTGTTTGCTGCCAGTACAGGTTTCTGATGCATCGATATGAGCTTATCGTGTTGCACAGTATCGATGGCCTTTTCATAATCAATAAAGCAAAGAAACGATCTATATGTACGTCTTTGCAATTTCGTACAGAACATGGATACAGAACAGTGCTTCACGAGCTCCCATTACCTCTCTGAAACCAAATTCAGTGTCTCCCACTGAGGCCTCGCAATTCCTGAAGATGCTGTTGTGAATAATGTTTAGGAACAATTTGAGTGTGTGACTCATAAGACTTATAAGTCATAAATTCTGTTAAATGGTGTTACTATTATATTTATGTTTGATTCGTCGATTAGTTTAAGAAGCTCAGATGGTAGGTCATCTGGGCTTGGAGATTTATTGTTTTTTTTTTTGCGGTTTTGTTGATTTTTTCCACTTCAGACTTCGTTGTTGGTAACCCAGATATTATATGTTAAAGTTATGTGTTAAAAATTCACTTTATATGGGAGGTGCTACGCACACTTGAAAAATATTAAAAAATATGGCGTATTTCTCCTTCCGGATGGGCAGTGAGCTACTGTAAAAATGCCATACGATCGGTTCAGTGGTATAGTCTCCTATAAACCACAGACAAACAAACATACAAAACTCCCTTTTTATATATATGGGGGGTTTCATGTCAAGTGCACCAAATTTTGAAACCGATATCTTCCGATCGGGATGGAATTTTCACCAAGGTTAGTCCTATTAGATATTAGTTTAGGCACAATTTTTCAACAAGATCGGTCAAGATCTCTCAGAGTTAGAGGGGATCAAAATTTGACATTTTGGCCAAAAAGGTGTTTTTTTCTCATCCATGTAACTTATTACCTATTGTTCTTAGAAAATTTTCTCCCAAATAGTTTAGATAGCTATTTCTTCAGTATTTGGAAAAAATTTTCGACTTTTGTTTTTGCTAAATCAAAGCATTTTTGCTTTTTTTCAAAAAGGGCATTTTTTTTTTTTTTTGTTTATTCATAAGAAAGCTTAGGATTTTTCCTTTAAGAGCTTTTTGGTCGCTTAGTGGGATGGGAGTGGGATATCTATCAAAATAAATGTTTTGTAACTCAAGACAACGGTTTTTCAATTTTTCACAAATGCACTATTTTGAATTTTTTCTTATTTTTGTGAAAAACCTTACAAATAAAACTTATACTGAGAAACTAGACAAATTAGCCTTTCCGAAGGTGTGTAACATACCTTCATAACATAACAGAAGAGAATGGTTCTCTGCAACCTGAAAGAGTTATTTGCAACATTTCAATCTGAACACGAGGATATTAAAATTGGCTTCACGAAATTTACCCAAATGAGGCCAAAGCATTGCGTTTTGGCAGGAAGCAGCGGAACTCACACAGTATGCGTTTGCATTTACAATGAAAATGTTAAACTGATGTTGAAGGAAATCAACTTAAAGTATTTAACAGATGATTCGGCAGAAGATTTACACGATTACCGCGATTGCCTTAAATTGACTATGTGTCCTAATGCAACAACTTCTTGCCACTTAGGTGAATGTACCAATTGCCCGAAAACCACATTCATCAAAGAAAATTTAATCAACTCTTTAGATCAAGAATATAGAGGAGGTCAAATTTGAATCTTGGATTCAGACTGACAGATGCACACTGAAAACAATCATTTTAAATGTGGATGATTTTGTGGAAGAAATGTGTACGGGATTGCTAAACATGAGATCCCATGACTTTTTAGTCACAGAACAATGGTTATTCGTCAAGTATTTTGATATGTTCCTAATGACCAGTGATTGTAATTATTTATTGTGATGTTAAGCTTCCTATGGTCGTCCTAAGCAGGAATGATTAAAACAAATATGCTCTAATTTTATTTGCTATCTGCGACGTTTCGACACTGTGGTTGGTGTCCTCATCAGGCGTCTAATTTTATTCAATAATAATTAAGATTACACAATAATTATCACTTTAACAAATTTTTGTGAATTTTTGTAAAATAATTGTTACCTTAATAGTATTATTTCAAACTTAATCTAGATTTTACATTTTAATTTTTTTTATTAAGTACTAAATTGTACGTGTTGCTAATGTGATCACTGTCGTCTTTAATGTTTACTCTTTTGGCAATATGTTTCTTAATATGCAAACTTTCAAGTGTTATTCTTTTATTTGTTTTGGTCTCTCTTTCCAAGACTTTGATGTTGTCAAAATCCAAGTTGTGTTTATTGTCAAACGCATGTTGAGAGAGAGCTGTTGTTGTTGTTCCTTTCTCAACTGTTCGTTTATGTTCTTTTAACCTAATCTCTAATTGTCTTTTCGTTTGTCCAATATATATTCCGTTACATTGTTGGTGGACATTACCATTGAATTTTAATTGGTATACTACATTGTGTTGTTTGTGTAAGTCTGGTTTCGTTTTTTGGGTGTTAAAAAGCTTATTCAATGTTTGATTTGGCTTAGAAGCTATTTTAATAGTTTCAGTGTTGATCAGATTTGTTATGTTTTTCCTATTCGTTATTGTTGGTAAATATGGTAGGTCGGCAAAGGTCGTTTTTTGTCCGTTGACTGAGTTAGATGTTGCGTTGTTATTTTGTGTGTTAATATTTTGTGTTTCATTTATTACTGTGGAAATTAATTTGTAATATATTTAATAGGATAATTATTTTTAGTCAAAATTGTTCTTAGTTTCTTAATGTTATCTTTTAGGAAAATGTTATCACTAATGTTTATTGCTGTTTTTATAAGATTTTTAGCTGTGTTTTTCTTCTGAATAGGTTCGTGGTTTGAAAAATAATTGATAATTCTACCAGATGAAATTTCTTTAGTAAACCAGTTTGTTATAAGTTTGTTAGTTTTATGTATGGTAACGTCTAAAAAGTTGAGGCTATAGTTTGTTTCCTCTACTATCGTGAACTTTAATTTGTTATGGTAATAGTTAAATTCTTGTAATAATATTTGTTTATCTTTCTGTTTTATAATGGCAAAAAAGTCATCTACATATTTGGTAATATATTTTATTTCGATGTTTTTGGATTTTAGATTGTCTAGTATGTAGTCTAATAGGTCATCTAAGACTATTTCCGCTATTATTGGAGAAAGGGGGTTCCCCATACTAAAGAATTTAACTAACACCAAATATAACATTAAAGACTCAACACAACTTAAGAAAGATATACAAGAAATAGACATAGAACACAAGGATTTGATGATATCTCTCGACGTCGTATCGCTATTTACAAATATCCCGATAGATTTAGCCATTAAAATAATTAAAAATGGAAAACAATAAAAGCTCACACCAGCATCCCAAAAAATACATTTATCAAAATACTTGACTTTTGTTTAAGAGACAATAATTATTTTATGTTTGACAACAATATTTACATAAAAAATTATGGCATACTGTGTGAGTTCCGCTGCTTCCTGCCAAAACGCAATGTTTTGGCCTCATTTGGGTAAATTTTGTGAAGCCAATTTTGACATCCTCGTGTTCAGATTGAAATGTTGCAAATATCTATTTCAGGTTACAGAGAACCATTCTCTTCTGCATTTGAACTTTCTTGCCATCGATTCGTGCAGATACATAGTCTTTCAACGCTGGCATCAGGCGACTCATATCATTTCGCTGATAAAACTGGGTTACTAGGGTTTCAGTTTCGCGCTCTAAAGTTTTTCCCTTCTTTTTGTTAGGGAGTGTGAGAATCCCATGCTCAGCAACCAATTTTTTTTAGCAATTCTTGCTTCTCGCTGAGATGTTCCAAACTCAGTCATTATTTTTGCACAACTCCATGTCGATGGAGCAAGCGTGAGAAGTTGAATTCTTTCAGCTCTGCTCTGTGACGTTTTGTATTTCTCTTTTATTTGTTCAAAAACTTCTAATGCAACCTTATGGTATTGGTTTTGACACTCACTCTTTGAAGTCATACCTTCTACTGAAAAGTTAGAGACACCATCATCATCAACGGTTCTGTCATCATTCTCAGAATTACTTTTGTCTTCATCTGGAATTTCTTCAACGCAAGGCTCATTACTACTGAAATCCGGTAATTCCTTCAACATTCCGAGTTCTTTTCTGCATGACCCACAAATTAGGAACCGTTTTGACAGCACAGGGAATTTTTTTAATATACCGGCGGAAACATCTGATGATCTGTGATTCCTTTTGTTAAAGAGACTAAAACAAAAAGAACCAATTTTTTTTTTCAAGTTTAGCCTTTTTAGAAGCCGCAATTATGTAAGAAATTATGTAAATAACACGTATAAACTTTAAGGCTGTTTCTAAAAAACTGATTTCCGAATGTCTTCAGAATGTCAATAAATAGTTTTTTAAGATCATATAGGTAGTATATTTTAATGAATCAGTCTAAAATCTTTTATTACGGTCAAAAAGGGCTTAGTGTCGGTTAACCGCATGTTACATAATAAAAATAATGAAGTACATATTTTAACCAAATGTTGCTAATTATAATAAAAATAAACTACCTGTTATTTTTTACCTTTTCAACATATTAAAATAAACTACCTTTTAACTTCTACCTCTCCATTCACTTTTTAAAGTCAAGTGTCATAATATAATAAATAATTTGGTATTTCTGAGAATGGCCATAATATATTTCCACCTGATACAAAAACTTGTATCTTGGGCACCTGTTATTTTGACAATAAAAATCACATTCAATATACGTGCGCTCAAAACCACCTATAGGATTGACAAAAAAACCGCAATGAAAGGGGGTTTAACATATTCTGGGTATTACAGTATCGAGGGTATGAAATTTTAGGTTGGTATGTTACATACCCTCGGAAAGGTTAATTTGTCTACTTTCTCAGTATAAGTTTTATTTGTAAGGTTTTTCACAAAAATAGGAAAAAATTCAAAATAGTGCATTTGTGAAAAATTGAAAAACCGTTGTCTTGAGTTACAAAACATTTATTTTGATAGATATCCCACCCCCATCTCAATAAGCGAGCAGAAAGCACTTAAAGGAAAAATCCTAAGCTTTCTTATGAAAAAAAAGCTTTTTTTGAAAAAAATCAAAAATGCTTTGATTTAGCAAAAGAAAAGTCGAAAATTTTTTTTTGTTTTTTAAAGTATTTTTTCCCGAAATATTGAAGAAATAGCTATCTAAACTATTTGGGAAAAAATTTTCTAAGAACAATATGTAATAAGTTACATGGATGAGAAAAAACACCTGTTTGGCCAAAATGTCAAATTTTGATCCCGTCTAACTCAGAGAGGTCTTGACCGATCTTGTTGAAAAATTGTGTCTAAACTACTATCTAATAGGACTAACCTTGGTGCAAATTTCATCCCGATCGGAAGACATCGGTTTCAAAAGTTGGTGCACTTGACATGAAATCCCCCATATCATTATATATGATTTGGGAAAAGTATGTGAACTTACTATATATGATCGGTCCTATATTTGACCTGGTATTCGTATTCATATTCTTTTGGATATCCAGATGCTGTCTCAGCAAATTTGGATCCACGAAACGCATTATATAGATATGGTGTAGCTGGTCGTGACCGACTATAATATTCTCACTTGTTTTTGTTGCCTTTGTTTGTTATTTAGCGTAATACTGCACTCATAATACTTTTACGTTGAGAGTCTGTTTTTCATCGAATAAAATAGTGTACCTTTTCCCAAAAAGGTGGTTTTCTTTAAAAACTGACATTCAGATAATTCATGATACATAAGCAGAGGCTTTGTTTAAATGAGGATCACACTCAGGCTCACTATAATGGAGCGTAGCTCATACTGGGCATAAAGTTTTTTGTTAGTGGTTCACTACATCTTATGATCGCTGTACGCCACTGTCATTTTATTGGCGTTAAAAAATGTTTATTAACATTAACACAAGCATTTCTTTATAAGAATTTTTATATATAGCATTGTAGCTCAAACTTTTTTTTATTAAAATGAAAAATCAATATAAAATTCCGTAAGATTTTCGTTGGAATTATATGAATTTGTAATATTTAACTCAATTACTTAAGCTTCCTACAAAAATACTTGATGATAAACTCTCATCAGAATATTTAAAATTTAGACAGCAAAACATTCTAATTTAGGGTATAAACAAACGAATGTTATGTTAAATCTTATTTGCATAAATTGGAAACAAAAACTGTTTTAATGCATAAATAACAGAATAACATCAGTTTCCTTTTACTTATAATTTAAAATGTTGTAAATTGTTTTTTGCTTTCTGTATTTAATCACCAATGATGTCTTCACCAACAAAAATGATTGCCTTGTTTTGTTATTGTACTCGTACATAACAGTTGAGATACAAATTCATCAGTTTTAAACAGAAAGTAACAAACGAAACAACAAGAAAAGAAATCACTGAAATAATAAAATTTGATTTAACTTTTACTACCAAAAAGATAGTGAATGAGTGTAGTTGATAAAGCGCAGTGTTATAACATAAAAATAAAAAACCTTGACAAACAAATAGCAGCATTATTAAAATGCTTTTTTCTTTTTACTTTTTTCTGTATAAAAATAAAGGAAGAGAACTACAAACGAATGTTTAAGCTGTTTCGTAAGATAAAATTAATAATATTTTTTTTTTTTGCTAACAAGCCAACAATGTTGATTGTCTTGAGAGGAAGTTCTGCCAAGTCTTCTCAAAAACAATCGGACCTGATAAAATAATAGAAAAATAATATTTTTTCCTTAAAAAAACTCTATTTTTTCTACATTATTCTCAAACAATAATTTTGATTTTTTTTTACACTGAGTTTTATGTCTGATTCGGAAAGCAAGATGTTATAAATCTAAAGGGAATGTTCTGCAAGGGATATTAAAACTTTAAACAATTAGCTGAATTTAATCTATAAAATTAATAGGCTAGGCGATTTCTTGTGACTGTTGTTTTGTTCTACCGTTTTATTCCGATTTTGACCAAACGTATATTATTTGAAAGCTATTTCTTTTTAGCCGTTTTGCAGATTTACAGAATTTTAAATTTTTTAATTCCATACATACAATTATACATATGCTATGCATGTGTTTATTAAATTTGTTAATGTGTTTGCTAATGAGTTTGTTATCTTCATTCACAATAATCATAAACTAAAAAAAGTGTTGATTTGTGAATTGGCTAAGTTGGAAAATAAAGTTGCCTAGAAAATGCACTCGACTTGCGAGCGCTGGAATCTCCTAGTTAATTATATTGTGTAAACTGGATGTCGGGTAGCAAAGCATCTTTGATTTGAATGAAAAATACATTGGCGCAGCTACGCTTCGTTGTGGTAAAATATTTCGCAAGTTTCCATCTTCCGAAGATATCTAAGTTTACTTTTAAATTGATTTGTGGTGACAAAATCTGCCTGATATTCAACAGGATTCGCGATAGCCGCAAAGCTGTTGGCTAACATAAGCTTACTGAAATATCTATAATATATCTGATATAGACGCATAATCCGAAGGGATCGAAAATATGGCATCGAAATGTCATATTATTCTGAGATCGTACCCAATTTCTTATATCCAATTTCCAGGCTTTCTGGGGTTTGAGCTGGTATAAGTCCTATTCGCACATTTTTGCGTGGACTCTATGCGCTCAATGGTGGTTTCCACGAAATATATTAATTTTTTTAAGTTGACATTATCAATGAACAGAAAAAATATAGAAGCAATATAACAAAATCTTAAAAACATAAACATTGGCAAAAAATAAATAAGAAAATTATAATCGGTTTAAGCCGAAAATACGATAACGTGTACATGAGTTTGAATAGGGAACAATAAGTCAAACTAATTGGACGTTGAAATCCCTATGATTAACCAAGTTTGAATGGCACTGTTAAAAATTTGAGACTAGTTCAAAAAATGGACTAATCTGGACCATATTAGGTAAAGCCATTTATTTTTCGGCTCTAGAAAATATCACCAAACGAAAAATCGACCAAAATTAAAACTGAAATATGGCCAAAAAAAAATCTCCCATACAAATGAAAAAAATGAAAAATGACCAGACTTTTTGGGCTATTTTCGTGTCTCGTTTTGCCCATTTTTCGTTTTCAAGGGTGCGTCATTTTTCATTTCTATGATTTTTGGGCCACTCTACGTTGGTTTAATTTTAAATTCCAGTCGAAATCCATAAAAATTAAGAAAAAAAATGTTTGTGTCGTTTTTGTTTTTGATCTTCAATCCACCTATTAACAGTTAAATTCATTTTCGTACTGTATGCATATAATACTTAGTATACAGTTAAAAAAAAAATAACCAAAACGTGTCTTGTTGATCTGCATGACAATATGGGCAGTGAAAAGAACTAAATTTTTTCGCAAAACTTGAGCTGTAAAGGAAAAATTGAAAAAGACTCTTTTCACTTATTTTTTATACCCTATATGTGGTTTGGGTATAATGACTTTGTGCTGCTGTTTGTAACAACCAAAAATATTTGACCTGGACCCATCTTTTATTATACCGATCGAATCAGAATCACTTTTTGAATCGATTTAACTATGTCCGTCCGTCCGTCTGTGTGTCCATGTAAACCTTATAGTCAAACTGCAGGTCGCAAATATGAATATATTTTGATGAAATTTGGTATATAAGCTTTCGTCGGCCATGGAATAAACGCTATTGAAATGGTGAGAATCGGTCCATGTTCCGACCTAGACCCCATACAAATGACCCCTATAAAATCGACATAAATTGCCATAAGATCCAAATTGTCGTGTATATCTTAGTCAAATTGGGTTTGTATGTGTCTATTACATCCATTAATGAATATTCCAAAAACGGTCTCTATGTGACAACTCTTGGTCATAGGCCCCGTATAGAGCTGCTTCCCGATCTTCACTTAAATCTATCAATAAACAAAAATATTGCACTGATTCATCTTAAATTTTGTTTTTATATATTTTCGCAAAATACAAGAGACTTTACCCACCATGGTCAGGATCGGTCCATTTCTGGACCTAGTCCCCATATTGGCAAAGCATCTGATATGAACTTTTTCATATCTGCAGCCAAAAAAATTAATAACAATACCACTCAAATTTGGTTTATGCTTATTTTCTATATCCAATTAGTTGGGACTAAGAGATAGGGTCTCTAAACGCATGGTACAAGGTATCGTATAGTCGGTCTAGACCGACCATAGTTTTCTTACTTGTTAAGTGTATACTAAGTATTTATATAAATGCAATACATAAGCAAGAACAATTCATTATAGAATTTTATGGGCTATTTTTCCATAACGAAAAATAAACTTCTATATAAATATATGGGCGATTTCATGTCAAGTGCACCAACTTTTGAAACCGATGACTTCCAATCGGGATGAAATTTGCACCATGGTTAGTCATATTGGATAGTAGTTAAGACACAATTTTTCAACCAGATCGGTTCAAATACCTCTGAGTTAGAGGGATCAAAATTTGACATTTTGGCCAAACAGGTGTTTTTTTCTCATCCATGTAACTTATTACCTATTGTTCTTAGCAAATTTTCTCCCAAAGAGTTTAGATAGCTATTTCTTCAATATTTCGGAAAAAAAATACTTAAAAAAAAAAAAAATATTTAGATTTTTTTTTGGTAAATTAAAGCATTTTTTGCCTTTTTTCAAAAAGGGCATTTTGTTTTTCATAAGAAAGCTTAGGATTTTTCCTTTAAGAGCTTTTTGGTCGCTTAGTTGGATGGGAGTGGGATATCTATCAATATAAATGTTTTGTAACTCAAGACAACGGTTTTTCAATTTTTCACAAATGCACTATTTTGAATTTTTTCCTATCTGTGTGTAAAACCTAACAAATAAAACTTATACTGAGAAACTAGACAAATTAACCTTTCCGAAGGTATGTAACATACCTAACTAAAATTTCATAGCCTCGATACTGTAATACCCAGAATATGTTAACCTCAGGAAAAAAATCGCTTTTTTTCTATAGAAATGTTGAAAAATTATTATTTTTTATTTATTTTTAATAATAATTAAATTAATGTATAATAATAATAATATTAAAAATAAAAAGATAAATAATTTATTAAAATTTAATGTTAATTGCATTAGATCCATTTATATCATAACTGTTTTTATACTTAATTTATTGTAGCTGATGAAGTATTTAAGTCTTGTAAATTTTTAAATACCAAGTCTTTCATCAGGTTTATTAATCGCTTTTATTTGCCGCTTTTTTGCCAACCTTTTCTTGGCGTTTCTAGGTTCAGCTGTTCATTTCGCTGCTGGTTTCTTTTTTGGCTTTAGAAAGAACTCGCATTGAGTGGAAACAGAAAACTTTTGTCTTCCATCGACAAGCGGTATAATAGCATGGTATTGAGCGGTGCCATCGATTGTTACCGTAGCATCGAATCTGCTGTTCAGTGTTTTCAATGTTTCCTGATGAACCTCTTTGCTACTAAAAACTATTTTAGTTTCTTTACAATAACTCTTTGCCCAATGGAATAAGGCAGTCGCAACTAAGATGCGATCTTGGTGAGAGCACTGGAGGCTATACTTCGCTGCATTTCTTTCAAGGTATACTCCAATACCATCACATGCTCCTTTACCATGAGCAGTAGGATGAAAATGCCACTCAGCTGGCATTCCAAAATCTTTTTAATGGGCCATAAGATTTGCCAAGCTCCTTTTTTTTTTTAAACGTTGACGGGCTCCGTCCGAAACGTAGTACACCTTCTTTACTGTAAATTTAGATTTTAGATATTTTAGTATTATCTTCTGGTACTCATAAACTACAACGGTATGTTTTAAATCGTCGGATATGATTGCCATACTTATGTGTTCCAGTTTTTCATCTTTCATGTAGTAAATAACTACTGTGAATATAGTTGCTTGGTCGTTATTGAAGTGGAATGCTTGTATGGCATCCTGAAGAACATATTTATAGTTTTCTGCGAAATCATATGAAATAACGAATTCACCAGACTTCAAATTTATGCTCAAATCCTTGAAGAATGACCATTGCTCTTTGACTAAAAATTCATGGTTTCTCAAGTTTAGCAATCCTGTACACATTTCTTCCACAAAATCATCCACATTTAAAATGATTGTTTTCAATGTGCAACTGTCAGTCTGAATCCAAGAATCAAATTTGACCTCCTCTATATATTCTCGATCTAGAGTTGATTAAATTTTCTTTGATGAATGTGGTTTTCGGGCAATTGGTACTTTCACCTAAGTGGCAAGAAGTTGTTGCATTAGGACACATAGTCAATTTAAGGCAATCGCGGTAATCGTGGAAATCTTCTGCCGAATCATCTGTTAAATACTTTAAGTTGATTTCCTTCAACATCAGTTTAACATTTTCATGGTAAATTTAAACGCATACTGTGTGAGTTCCGCTGCTTTCTGCCAAAACGCAATGTTTTGGCCTCATTTGGGTTAATTGCGTGAAGCCAATTCTAACATCCTCGTGTTCAGATTGAAATGTTACAAATAGCTCTTTCAGGTTACAGATAACCATTCCCTTCTGTTATGTTATGAAGGTATGTTACATACCTTCGGAAAGTTTAATTTGTCTAGTTTCTCAGTATAAGTTTTATTTGTAAGGTTTTACACACAAATAGGAAACAAATCAAAATAGTGCATTTGTGAAAAATTTAAAAACCGTTGTCTTGAGTTACAAAACATTTATTTTGATAGATATCCCACTCCCATCCCACTAAGCGACCAAAAAGCTCCTAAGGAAAAATCCTAAGCTTTCTTATAAAAAAAAAAGAAAAAAAATGACCTTTTTGAATAAAAGGCAAAAAATGCTTTAATTTAGCAAAAAAAAAAGTCTAAAATTTTTTTTTTTTTTAAGTATTTTTTTCCCGAAATATTGAAGAAATAGCTACCTAATCTATTTGGGAGAAAATTTTCTAAGAACAATAGGTAATAAGTTACATGGAAGGGAAAAAACTACCTGTTTGGCCAAAATGTCAAATTTTGATTCCCTCTAACTCAGAGAGATCTGGACCGATCTTGTTGAAAAATTGTGTCTGAACTACTATCCAATAGGACTAACCTTGGTGCAAATGTCATCCCGATCGGAAGACATCGGTTTCAAAAGTTGGTGCACTTGACATGAAACCCCCCATATATTTAATTTTACAAAATTTTAATTAATGTTTGAGTAAATTTTCATATGGAATATACTGATAAATTTTTTGATACATTTTTTTTTTAACTTTTGCAATTTTTTTTGGAAAATTTCTGATATTTTTGTTTATTTTTTGCAATTTTTTTAATTTTTCGGGTCATTTTTCATTGGGCCATTTTTAATTTTTTTATTTTTGGGCGATTTTTTATTGGGCAATATTTCCTAGAGCCTTATTTTTCACAAAACTATATACAAACCGAATTTGAGAAAAATATGTGTAATATTTTAATTTCTTGATAGATTACAGTAAAGATCGGGAAGCAGCTTTATTCAATATCAGAATGTTCCTACAGGATTTAATTTTGAAATGGGTGTAATAAACACAAATAAAGCAAATTTGACCAAGATGTATATGATAACTTGGATTCTAGGATAATTACGGCCGATCATTTGTATGTAGGCTAGGTCTAAACATACTTCGATTTTTATCAATTTCAAGAAAGAAAACATCTTATTTACCAAACCTAAAACATAAAATTTATTTATATTTGCGATCTGTAGTTGAGTCGATGTGTACAATTAAAAGTATGTCTAGGTCAAGTATTTTTGAAAGTTATAAACACCAGATATAAGTGCGGTCGGTAACTGGCCTTTTAATTTATAACACTCTTTAACCAATTTTAGGGTACTCATGGTGCAAGTTGGACAAATCTCTGTGGAAAACTCAACATCTTACACCAGTCCATGTTGCAAAAACTTATCTAATTCCAACTTTGTTGTACGGATGCGAACTATTTGTTAGCTGTGATTCTACTAGCTCTAGGAAACTATCAACTACGTTCAATTCTATATTAGGCTACATCTATAATTTGAAAAGCTCATCCCATATAACACCGTATACACGAAAACTTTACGGTGTGAATTTGTGCGATATCTTGAAGATATGGTCATCATTGAAACTGATGCAAAAGATTAAATTTACACAAAAGCCTATATAATTCAAATAAGGCATAAAAGTTTGATCTATGAATGGCAGTTATATAAATGTTTTTCGACCTTCCTAGTCCTAACTTTACAACATTTAAGCAACTCAGGACATTTTGGAAATAAGTTTTCCAATTTTTCAATATTATATAAATATTGTTTATATATTATATTCCTTTGTTTTGAATATATGTAAAATAAGTTTTGTATATTATTTTTAAAAAAATTATAAAATATATTTTATTTTTATAAAATTCATTAAATAAATTATAAAGCTCTTTGTCTTGTTGTGCAGAAACCAAATCAATAAGTTGGACAAATCGTTCTCTATCTCTTACCTGCATAGGTACAAATGCCAAAAACTGTTCGCCAAAAAGAAAAAGTACAAAAAAAATATTTTTAAGTATGTAAAAGTTTATCACATCAAGCGCCATTTTCGGAACAGAGGATATCACTTCGATAAATATTCGTAAGTTAAAAATCATTAAAGTTTTCATTTAAAAATATGCAAGTGTATACTTCACTTAGGAAACTTTCGTCGCAAGAAGTGTTTTTTGTTTTCATCTGTTTTGTATACAAAAGACAATGATAAAAATGTAATTTAAGAATTTTATGATAATATAATGACAATGTTTATATTCAAAAAGATTTGTCAAATTAAGGTCATTTACATAATATAATAGAATTACAATTTTGTTTTGTCGGTAGAAAAAATAGACCAAAACAAATGCTAAAAAAAAAACAAACGTAATGATGAACAGTAAATATGTATCTTAAATTTAAGAAAAAAATTTAAGCAGGCTGCAAAATATTTTCCTTAAGACAATGTTAAAAATTTTTCTGCTAAGAGACATATGTCTTCTGTTGCAAATGTCCACTGAACATTAATTAGTACCAAGAAAAGGCTTTATTTAGTAATAAAAATATTTAATGTCCACATATAGCGTATAATTGATATGTTTTTGAAAATTCAGATGCGGATATTTCGATAAAAATAAAGTAAACTAAAAGTGTAGTTACTTTTAAAAGTCGCTGAAATAAAAAACCCAAAAGTTTTTAGTCCTAAGGTAACTATTGCTTGATTAGAATTTGTATACCGAGCAATGGTTCTAAAAGTGATAATTAGGTTTAGCGAAACCAAATACATTGACAGTAATCCTGAATCTGGTCTAAAATCATGAATTTAAAATATTTAAATTAAAATCAAAATTTCGAAGATTTTGATTAATGTAGCCAATAGGTGATATGTAAATATTTTATATTTGACCAACTAAAATTTCTTTGTTCAATTAATATATTTTTAATAATATCATATTCATGATGGGATAACCTTGAAATGAATATTTTTAAAATATCACATGTATATAGGCCAAATAGATTAATACTTGATCGATTATAAATAAAGAAAATGAATAAAGCTTACAAACTGATTCAACGCTTTTATAATATTCCTTTCAAAAATGTTCGTTTCTTTATTACAGTGGGTGAAATATTAAACCAAACTGTAGAACCGTATAAAAGAACTGGTCTAATACTAGATATAATGAGTCTCATGCATAAAAACGAGTAAAAGCGCTGAGTTGAGCCAGGTAAGCAATTGCTCGTAAGTCGAGTTCGATCAAACAGCAACAGCTTTTGCTCAATTTCGTATGCATAAAAATGAGTTCAAACCAATTGGGATTACTTGAGCAAAGGGAGATCAAACGTCTAATTGTTATTGAAGTGCAAACATGTCGTCAAGTGAAAGTGAAGTAGAAGTAGAATCAAATAATAATAATAATAAAATAGAAACTGAAGACATTTCTAAAGTTTTAGTAGAAAAAATAAAACAAAATAAATATTTACTAGAAAAAAGTCAATTACCAAGCATTAAAAATAAAAAAATACAAACAATAGAAACATGTGTAACAGAAATTAAGCAAAAATTTGGCATTGAATTAACGGGGAAAAATATAATAAAAAAATAGCTATTATGAAATGTCGCATAAAAAATAAAATAGACATGAATAAAACAGGCAATAAAAAAACTATTTTAAACAAGTAAGAAAATTATAGTCGGTCTAGACCGACTATACGATACCCTATACCATGCGTTTAGAAACCCTATCTCTTAGGCCCAACTAACTGGACATAGAAAATAAGCAAAAACCAAATTTGAGTGGGATTTTTATTAATTTTTTTGGCTGCAGATATAAAAAAGTTCATATCGGATGCTATATCTATAAAGGGGCTAGGTCCAAAAATGGACCGATCCTGATCATGTTTGGTAAAGTCTCTTGTATTTTGCAAAAATATGTACAAACAAAATTTGAGAAGAATCAGTGCAATATTTTTGTTTTTTAATTGATTTAACTGCAGATCGGGAAGCAGCTCTATATGGGGTCAAAGGGATCATTTTTGGACTACTCATTAATGGATGTAATGAACGCATACAAACCCAATTTGAGTAAGATCTATATATGACAATTTGGATCTTATGGGAATTTATGTCGATTTCATATGGGTAATTTGTATGGGGGCTAGGTCTGAACATGGACCGATTCTCACCAATTTCAATAGCGTTCATCCCATGGCCGATAAAAGCTTATATACCAAATTTCATCAAAATACATTTATATTTGCGACCTGCAGTTTGATTAAAAGCTTTACATGGACACACAGACGGACGGACGGACGGACATTGTTAAATCAACTCAGAAAGTGATTCTGATTCGATCGGTATAATTAAAGATGGGTCTAGGTCAAATATTTTTGGGTGTTACAAACAGCAGCACAAAGTCATTATACCCAAACCACATAGTGGTATAGGGTATAAAAACTGGGAAACTGATTTGTCACAATTGCTTTGTGTTAATTCTAATCCCTCAGCAAACAAACTTCCAGGTAAGTGTACCGTTATCGAATTCAAATTTTGTTGTTGATTTCGCACTTCGTTTATTTTTTTACAGTTCATCTCTATCTTGGAACCAATGATGACAACTGTACGTTTGATACATAAGAAGAGACATCAGCAACAACAACATCAGAAACAAAAACAACAGCAACATCAGTAGCAAAACAGCAAAGAAACCGCCGCTGCACTGATAACGATGATCAACCTGTAATTTTTTTTTTTTATTTTATTTTACATTTTGCTATATATTGTTTATTTTTAAAGGTTAACAAAAAGTCAACAGCAGTTTTGAGTCGTTATGAAACTGATGAGACAAGGGAGCTGAATTTTCAAAGTCTGCAGAGGCCTGTTTTGCAAAACAAAATGCTTTCTACAAAAATACAGATTTTGCAAGAAAAACTTGTGGAAAGAAACTTAGAGTTCCATGAATTTTGAATTTTATTAATATGTAATTAATTACAGTCTAATTCATAAACACTTTTTAACAGCTTAATAAGCTGTTAATAAGAAACAATCGGAAAAACAGTATTCATAAACACAAAATAGCGTATCAAATGTTTAATAAACGTTTGTTAAATATGAAATTTTTATTGTAGGCTTTATCCTACTTCAAACCTTTAATAAAATGACATTTCTCAATGTTTATTTACATTAATTGGTCTAGTTAAAATAAAATTACCATTTTTGTTATTTTTTCAATAAAAAATAGATAAATCTGTTTTAAATAAATAAAAAAAAAAAATGGATTTGATTAATTTAATTGGAAGAATTGGTAAGTATAACAAATTCTACAACTTCTAGTTTTTTATATTGTAGCTAATTAAAAAGAAGTCCTCATCTTCTTACCATTAAGGTCTGCCCTTGATAGTTTATTTTCCGGTGAATTAAAAATAAGTTCAAATATTGGCAAACATTTTCTGTGACTCCAAATCACTAATAGAAACAATAATAGCTTTTCGGTATTGTGGAGTAAATTACTTTTGGCTTAAGTGAAATTTTGGGGCTACTCCCCAATCAGTTTCAAATTCTTACCAGTTATAAAACATTTTATTGCGGTTCTAGGAAAATATTTTTTTTCGGCGGTCGAGCCTATTTCCCTAGTTATGGACTTCCGAAGTTTTGACATGGACTTGTATATAACTGTGTTATTTAGTATCGGATCTCAGCGATATATATATATCATTTGAAAGCTTAAATTTAAAATCTATTAACCCATTATGAACCTGTTTAAAATTTTGTATTTTTGGAATAGAGTTTTTTTTTTCTTAAATATGGAATTATCTCGTAAACAGATATATATCATGTGTGGTTTTACGTAAACTGAATAAAAGCTGAGTCCACTAGCTTCATTTTGATATATATTTCGACCTATTAACCCTTTCAGGATCGGATATACTATCATTTTTTTACGGAAATTAACCCAGTAACTACTGTTGTCAAAATATTATGAAAATTTTTGATAAAATTTTCCTGCGGCGCTTAAAAAGAACTAAAAAAATATAGAGGAAAGGGTAAAAGGTCGAAATATATATCAAAATGAAACTAGTGGACCCATATTTTATTCATTTTACGTAAAAGCACACATGATATATGTCTATTTACGAGATAATTCCATTTTTAAGAAAAAACTCTATTACAAAAATACAAAATTTGAAATAGGTTCATAACGGATTAGTAGATTTTAAATTTAAAAATATCAAATAAAAGGCACTCAAGTAGGCTTTCAAATGATATATATATCGCTGAAATCCGATACTAAATAACACAGTTATATACAAGTCCATGTCAAAACTTCGGAAGTCCATAATAGATTTTAAATTTAAAAATATCAAATAAAAGGCACTCAAGTAAGCTTTCAAATGATATATATATCGCTGAAATCCGATGCTAAATAACACAGTTATATACAAGTCCATGCCAAAACTTCGGAAGACCATAACTAGGGAAATAGGCTCGACCGCGGAAAAAAATACTTTCCTAGAAACACCCCAAAAGCCCCTACTTCCCCCCAAAAAAAAATATAATCGGAGCGTTGCCCCAAAACTCCACTTGTTCCGTACTTTTTAATTCTGATATTCAATTAATATTTTCTGAAATTCAATCGTTGTTTTCTGAAATACAATTGATACTTTTTGAAAATCAATTGATATTTTTTCACATATAAATAAAAATTAATTCAAAACAAACCAGTGTTGTTAATTTGCTACGCCATATTCGTTATTCGACTAAATTTACTACAACGTCGAACAAATATGTGTAAAAATTTTTTTTTTTTTTATATTATTATCATTTGTTTACAAATATCTTTTGTTCCTTTATTGAAGTGAAGTTATTTTTCTTCAAAAAATAATATCTAATATAAAAGAAAATAAAAAAAATATTATTCAATTACCGAGTAGATGATTTATTTATTTTATTCATCACTACCAACAAACTGACAACTACAGAGGACTAGTGTTGCCACCAGAAAACTATAAATCAAATAAATCGTTTAAAGCTAATTTTCTGTTATTACATGTTTATGAATAGTGTTTTCTAATAATGGTTTATAAGAGAAAATCCGTGTTATAACAAAAGTATACTTTAGAGGCAAAATAAAGTTTTCTTATGAATTAGACCGTTAATATTTAATGCCTAAAAGTGAATTACATTTATATTAATTTTACATGAAAAAGAGAATTATATTTTTGTACATATATTATTATTATTTTTATAAATTAAATAATGAATTACATTTATTTTATTTTTGTATAAAAAAGTGAATTGTATTTACTTTTATTATTTCTATAAACAAAAAAAATTAAATATTTTCATTTATATTATTTTTATTATAAACTAATTCGATAATAAATTTGCGATCATCCTCCTTTTGTTTTTTCAGCTTCTGAAATTCTTGCTCTTTGTTGTTCGATATCATTTCTTAATTGCCATACATCATTATTGTTGTAATCGTCATTGATAAGGATATAAACGTCTTTTAAAAACTTTGCTATATTATGCAAAATGAAACAACTGGCTATTACGCGAGGCGCTAGCTGTATCGATACACGAGTTTTATATTGAAGTATCGAAAATCTTTGCTTCAATTGCCCAAAACACCATTCTATAATGACACATTCCCTTGTAAACACTTTGTTGATTTTTTTTTCTATGTCAGTTGTTGGGTTCCGGAATGATGTCGTTAGCCATGGGCATATTCCATAGCCCTCATCCCCGAGAGTAATGCATCGTTCGTTGCATTTTGAATTATTCTACATACATCGCTGTTTCGTAACATGCGTGAGTCATGAACTGAACCAGGCCAGGATATGTCAACGCTTGTAAAAAGTTCTTTTCCATCACAAGTTGCCTGTACATTTATAGAGTGGAAGCCTTTTCTACAAATATTTTCATCGCTTTGATTTGTGGTTTTTTTTAATTTTTATATGAGTACAATCAATCACTCCAATTGCAAATGGAAAGCAATAATTTGCTTGCCATTTTATTTGGGCATCTTTTATTTTATCTGCATCTTTCGGAAATTTTATCCACTCGCTTGCTTTGGCAGATGTAAGTTTCGCAACTTTCGCAGTAGTTCACGACACAGTATGGCTTTACCATTTTGGAATCCAGGATCTGCACAAAATCTTAAATAAAATCGAATATTATCAATGTTGCTGAGGGCATCACCACGTGTTTCTTCTGACCCCTCAAAAAAGTAATTAGCCAACCAGCAGATGCTACTATCATCAAACCTATGTATTTATCATTTTATTATTTATTATATAATAAAAAAATTAATAATTAAGAATACAAACCTGTATAATTTTTTATCCTCACTTGCTAAATTTGTTTTACGCTGTTGATAACATTTTGTATTTCTTTGTGGCACAAAATATTCAGCCATGATTCCTTTTTAGTGTACGCGAGTCAACTATAAGGCAGGCTCAACAAAATTTGATCAACAGCTCACAAAAGAAAGCAAAAGCTTGTTTTTATGCATATGAAAATGAGCACAAGTTCATCTAACTGAGTTCAAACTGAGCAAGACGAGATCAAACGTGAGCAGTGAGTAGAAGCAAATACTTTTATTCAAAAAATCGAGTCCGAGTTCAAGCTCAAGTTTTATGCATGAGACCAAATAAAATTTTCGATTTTAAAGATTTTTAAAGATTTTTTAAGATTTCTTCAGAATTATTCTGTTTAATTTGGGAAGATTGTTAATATTGATTTCTAAATACAGTCTGACAAGAAAGTGTTTTCACATAATACAAATGTTGTTCCTTCGAAATTTAAGTTAAAAAATACAACTCTCTTATTTTGTTTCAAATAGTTTTTTTTTTATTTATTTTATACTAGCAGACCTAGCAAACGTTGTTCTGCCAAAGATACTTATTTTATTTCCAGATTTGTTTTTATATGTATTGCAATTGCGGAAGAATTTTTTAAATGAAACTTAATATGTAATTTTCAATGCAGATTTTATTTTTGATTTAATAAATTTAATTTTGTATCACATAATACAATATTCGTCTGATCTTACTAATTATTTATTGTAAGGCCAATTTTTTCTATTTGCGGCATGTACACACTAGGGTGGCCCTAAATAAAAAAGAGTTCAAACTCTCGGTCTCACCCCTTAGAAATATGCGAATAGCAAAAAAAACTTAAAAACACAAAGTTTTGGGTCAATAAAAAAAAAAATTGAGAGGTGCCTCAACGCGACTGAAAATTTCAAGTGTGTGTTTATATGGGGAAAATATGACTTTTTTCAGATTTTACAAAAATTTCATTCTATAGTTTAATTTTTCCGACAAGCTGTTATATAATTCAGCATTAGTATTAAATTGTCCTTTCAAAAGGCTATAAAACTTCAAAATCGTATGAAACTTCGCCAAGAAATAGCAAATGCCCCAGACCACTTTTGTGCCAAAAAAAAAAACTAGGTCATGAAATTTGATGGCGTTTTTTTCAACTTTGAGAAATTGATTAAAGCCATCATTTTTTTTTGGTCTCAATACTTATAAGTACTCAAAAATGAAGTATTATTTTATTACCACGTTGATAACCTATTGCGCACTGAGACCGAAAATTGGAAATTTTTTGATAAAATTATTAAAACTCCTTTTTCAAGTTTGAAAAAATTTTCTTAAACAAAATTTAAAAAAATGAATCTATCACTTTAAGGTTTTATTAAATGCATATTGCGGATTAACTGTGTGAATTTTTAAGTAAATCCCTGTGCCAGAATTTATTTGACAAGGATTTTATTTTTGCGGATTTCGAGAAAAATTGGATTTTTGTGAAATATTCTGTAAATGTACTCTTTCTAAATACTTTGTATCAAAAATTCATAATTTTTCTACTTTTAGATGTTATATTTTATCTTAATAGCCTAGGGTTTCGGAAAAAAATAATATGACTCCATTAACCCTTTTGGAATTGGGTCATATATGACCCCAATCTAATAAAGGACGATTTATTAAAAAAAATCAAATATTATGTAAGTGCTATAGAATTTTTAGATGCGATGCTTAAACTATAATAACCAAAAGTGTAGAACTTCTATTTCTAAAATTTGGAATAAATGCGAGTACGCTAACCCATTATTTTCCAAGGCTAACTTTGGATTTTAAGATATTTTTAAATAAATTACCGAAAACGAGTTTTTCTATTACACACAATGAAACCACTATATAGAATTTAAGAGAAATAATTCGGTTAATTTTTATTTATTTAACCCTTCAGTATTCCTGAGATCAAAATTATCCATTGTGATATATCTCTGGTGCAATTATCTGCTTATTGCTCGCGAATATAAATTAAAACAACTTAAGTCATATGTCTAAAAAATAGGACGTTTTTTGAAATTCACTTTGATTTAATTTTGTAATTTATTCCATTAAGAGTAGTATTAATTTAATATTACCTTTTATATATATTATTATATATGAAATTTACTTTTATTTAATAAAATATTTAAAAATGGGAAATAAAATGGTAGAAGTTTCAAAAGATGTAGGTGACATTGACGATAATATAAAGCAACCGATTATAAAAAATCAAAAAATGTCAACCATTATTAGTAATGGCATCTTCAGCGATTGACCTGAAATTTTTTTTTGGCGTTTTTTATCAATATCCACCAAATTGGTGGGTGAGACAACAATAAATTCAACTATTACTTTATTACATAAAGTAATTTTATAACAAAATTGGTTAAAAGTTGTTTTAATTTATATTCGCGAGCAATAAGCAGATAATTGCACCAAAGATATATCACAATGGATTATTTTGATCCCAGGAGCACTGAATGGTTAAATAAATAAAAATTAACCGAATTATTTTTCTTAAATTCTAAATAGTGGTATCAATGAGTTTAATAGAAAAACTCGTTTTAGGTCATTTTTATTTTAAAATATCTTAAAATCTAAAGCTGGCCTTGGCAAATAATGGGTTAGTATTCTCGGATTTATCCCAAATTTTTGGAGCGAAACTTCTACGTATCTGATTATTATATTTTAGGTGTCGCATCTAAAAATTGGACAGCACTTACAAAATATTTGAATTTTTTGAATAAATTGTCTTTTATTAGTTTGGGGTCATATGTGACCCCAATTCCGAAAGGGTTAATGGAGTCATAGTATTTTTTTCCGAAACCCTAGGCTATTGAGATAAAATATAATATTTAAAAGTAGAAAAGTCATGAATTTTTGATACAAAGTATTTAGAAAGAGTACATTTACAGAATATTTCACAAAAATCCAATTTTTCTCGAAATCCGCGAAAATAAAATCCTTGTCAAAAAAGTTCTGGTAGAGGGATTTACTTAAAAATTCACACAGTTTATCCGCAACATGTTTTTAATAAAACCTTGAAGCGATAGAGTCATTTTTTTAAATTTTGTTTAAGAAAATTTTTTCAAACTTGAAAAAGGAGTTTAAATAATTTTATCAAAAAATTTACAATTTTCGGTCTCAGCTCGCAATAGGTTAGCAACGTGGTAATAAAACAATACTTCATATTTGAGTACTTATAGGTATAGAGACCAAAAAAGAATAATGGCTTTAATCAATTTCTCAAAGTTGAAAAAAATGCCATCAAATTTCATGACCTAGTTTTTTTTTTGGCACAGAAGTGGTCTGGGGCATTTACTATTTCTTGGCGGGGTTTAATACGATTTTGAAGTTTTATAGCCTTTTGAAAGGATAATTTAATACTACCGAATTATGTAACAGCTTGTCGGAAAAATTAAATTATAGAACGAAATTTTCGTAAAATCTGAAAAAAAGTCATATTTTCCCCATATAAACACACTTGAAATTTTCAATCGCTTTGCGCCACGACTAAACGTTTCTTGATTGGCCCAAAACTTTGTATTTCTCAGTTTTTTTCTATTCGCATATTTCTAGGGGGTGAGATCGACAGTTTGAACACTTTTTTTTGCCTCCATATAACGAAGGGCCACCTTAATGTACACACTAGGGTCGCCCTAAATAAAAAAGTGTTCAAACTCTCGGGTTCACCCCCTTAGAAATATGCAAATAGCAAAAAAAAAAACTTAAAAATACAAAGTTTTGGGTCAATCAAAAAACGTTTAGTTCGCGACTGAAAATTTGACTTTTTTCAGATTTTACAAAAATTTCATTCTATAGTTTAATTTTTTCGACAAATTATTATATAATCGATTTTAGTATTACATTATTTCTTTAAAAAACTACATAACTTAAAAATCTAATAAAAAATCGTCAGGAAATAGTACATGCCCCAGAACACTTTTGTCCAAAAAAAAAAAACTATGCCGTGAAATTTGACGGAAATTTTTTCAACTTTACCAAATTGCTTAAAGCCATAATTTTTTTGTCTCTATATCTATAAGTACTCAGATATGAAGTATTTTTTTATTACCACATTGTTAACCTATTGCCAAATGAGACCAATGATGGAAGCTTTTTTTTTTTTAAATTTTTTAAATTTTTTAAAAATTTTCTTAAACAAAATTTCAAAAAATGGGAAGAAATTTTTTTGCGGATTTCGAGAAAAATTATTTTTTGTGAAATATTCAGTAAATGTACTCCTTCCAAATATTTTGTTTAAAAAATTTTATCAGTTTTCAACTTTTAAATATTATATTTTATTTCAATAGCCTAGGGCTTCTGAAAAATAATAATCTGACGCCCCTACCCCATTTGGACATGGGGTCGCATATGACCCGAAGTTAATGAAAGACAATTTATAAAAAAAATAAAATATTTTGTAAGGGCTGATTTTTAGATGCGACGCTTAATATATAATAAACACGGGTGCAAGTCTTTCATCCTAAAAAATTGGAATAAATCGAACAATGTTAACCCATTCCTTGCCGAGGCCAAACTATGAATTTTGGCATATTTAAATAAATTAGTTCTTTGTCACAAAAGTGGTCTGGGGCATTTGCTATTTTTTGGCGAGTTTTTATTAGATTTTGAAGTTATGTTGCTTTTTAAAGAGAAATCGATTCATGTAATAACTTGTCGAAAAAACTAAACTATAGAATGAAATTTTAGTAAAATCCCAAAAAAGTAGGGGGAGGTTGGGTTGTGGCCATAGTTAGGTTTTCGGCTTATAACTTTTCACCAAGTGCAAATTATTCGGACAACTGGGTATCTATGGACAGCTATAGACCTTGGCTAACTGCTGGTGAAGGAACTGAATCAATTTCGTCAAATGGAAATTTTTTTTTCCTAAATTTTGTGAGGTGGCCATTTTTGGGGCAAATTTTTTTTGGTTGGGTTGTGGCCACCCTTGGAAAATCTGGTAAAAATAGGAAAATATGAAGAAAAACCACTAAGAATATAGAAAAACTTAAAGTTTATTTATTTTCAAAGCCTTCATTGGCATTATTATTGAGAAAAACTTAAATCTAAATATAAAATAATAATGATAAATAAATGGCATTATTCGTCTTCCGACTCACAATTTTCGCGTTTGAAGCAGCTGGCTCAAATGAACGGGCCGATCGCATCCGAAACAATTGATGGAGTTATTATTGCTTATATGTGTAATATTGCTTACTGGGTAGTTATTTTGACATCTGCGACGATATTTCACCATTAAAAAAAAGGGTGGCCACAACCCAACCAATTTTAGTGGCCACAACCCAATTTTGCAGCCAGCTTGAGATGTGATGAAAATTTTTTTTGCTGTCAACATATTGGTTGCAATCGATATTTACTCACAAAGAATAATAAATTTACTGAATAAAAATGCATTGCACTCATATTTTTGATTGATTCACTTCGATTTCTAACTCTATTGAAAAGGGGTAAATTTGTATTATTGGTCTTTTTCAACCACAAAAAAATAAATTTGTTCCCAGCACAAAGCAGACGCGTCTGCCCGTTTCGGTACTCGGTACAATAAGAACGTGCTGCCATGACACACAAATGACTTTTGCAAGAAAAACACATATGCTTTAGGTCAAAAGATACGCTGGGGTGGCCACAACCGAATCATGGCCACAACCCAACCTCTTCCCCTAATATTTTCCTCATATAAATTCACTTGGAATTTTCAGCCGCGTTGAGGCACCTCTGAATTTTTTTTTTGGTTGACCCAAAATTTTATATTTCTCAGTTATTTTGCTATTCGCATATTTCTAGGAGGTGAGACTTTAAATTCGAACACTTTTTTCCCCTTCATATAATTAAGGGCCACGCTAGTACACGCTGAGTGTTTTGCTACATATAACTGACCATGACCGAATCATGGCATTGAGATAAGTTGATTGGCATTGCATATGGCAGACAAATTGGTAATTGTAAGACCTTAGATGCAACTGGAGAATCTGTTGGGATCAACGTCATTCTTGGCCTCTGAATTGCCATTGATTATTGTCGACTCAATATTGTTACCCATTATTTTCTCGATAATGAACCGTTCATAAATTTGGTACATTTGGATTTCGTATTAAATTATGTGGTAAAATACTTGGGAAATCTAATGAATGTCAATTCGAAAATTTACTCCTATATTTTCTCCTCTAATAAAAAATAAGTAAGAAAATTATAGTCGGTCTAGACCGACTATATGATACTTTATACAATATATTAGACACCCTATCTCTTCGGTCCACCTAATTGGATAAAGAAAATAAGCATAAATAAAATTTGATTGGCATTGTTATAAATTTTTTTGCCTGCAGATATGAAAAAGTTCATATCGGGAGCTGTAATTATATGGGGACTAGGTCGAAAAATTAACTAATCCTGACCATATTTGGTAAAGTCACTTTTATTTTGAAAAAATATATATGAACCAAATATGAGAAAAATTTGTGCAATATTTTGTTTTTTTTTTTTGATAAACTTAAGTGAAGATCGGGAAGCAGCTCTATATGGGGCCTATGATTAAAATTGTCCTATATGCATTATTTTTGGACTACTGATTAGTGGATAAAATAAACACATACAAACCCAATTTGACTGAGATCTATATGATAATTTGAATCTTATGGCAATTTATGTCGATTTCATAGACGTCACTTGTATGGGGATTAGCTCTGAACATGAACAGAATTTCACTAATGTCAATAGCGTTTATCATATGGCCGATAAAAGCTTACGTACCAAATTTCATCAAAATATATTAATACTTGCGACCTGTATTTTGATTAAAAGGTTTACTTGGACACACAGACGGACGGGCCTAGGTCATTATCCCCAAACCACATAGTGGTATAGGGTATAATGACTACTCAAATATGAAAAGCTCTACCTATTATAGTTTTCGATATAAGTGATATTCAATAATTTTTTTGTAAAGGACTTTCACGGCCATTTATCCGACCCCATCCAGCCCCAGCTACGAATATTAATAACGGATGAGGTTTCACAAACTTACAGTATTCAAGATATGTGATATTGAATGATTACTTTGTATGGAAGTTGCCACGTCTACTGATCTGATACCACCCATTTTCATTATGGCTACTAACACTAATAACCTGTGAAATCAAGCACAGCGTCATTAGTCTATATCTTATATTACTCAAGAAATAGGATATTATAAATTCAATTTGTATGACATGCCCACTTGTTTTTTTCCGTTAATATTTCAGATACTTAATAGATATTCCGCTATTCATGGCGGACATGAATCCAACAAATCACTACGATCGGTCCAGCCGTTCTTCAGTTCTAAATAATGTAACTAACCCGACTTGGTTTTATATCTATAGATTATCTTCGTTTTTATAAACTGACGGAGAAAATATAATAAAATGAAAACAATTAAGTATGAAAAAGTTAGGGAAATAATTTTTTTTTTTTTTTTGTTGAGCCCCTTTTGAATTAAGTCACGGCATGTAGCCGTATTTTTATGGAATTAACTAGTTTTTGCACGAAAATCATTTAATCTTACATTATTTCTATATAATCAGTTGCCTTCAAGTCAGATTTCTTTTAAGCACGCCCTTTGGCTATGATTGTTTCAATTAATTCTCAGGAACTGAACTCCGAAAATAAACTTATCGCCAAATTTCGATACCAATAAGTTGATGGTTGAGGTCGCCATACGGCTCGTAGCGCCATCCTGTTTTAACCACATCTTGCCCAGATCAATGTTGTCCATATTTTCAAACAAAAAAATCATTGCTCATGGTGCGGTATCGATCTCCGACGATGCCACCAGCGTGTAAACCGCACTAAGGGATGCATTTTTCTGGATGTAATGGAGTCTACAGGATCTGTTCTAAATTATTTTCACTCTATATGTAACAATTTTGTATATTAGCATACCCGTTAAGCCAAAAATGAACATCATCGCTAAACGAAATTTCGCGATAAAACATCGGGTCACTTTCCACTGTTCTGGAGCCAAATCGAGAAAAGAACGTTGCATATGATGGTCTCGTGGCTTTATTTCCTGTACCAGTTGGATCTTGTTGACGGCTAATGTACCAATTCCTGCGACCGATATTTTTTTTATTGTATAAAGAGGTGTTCGAAGTACTGCGACCAAAGTGATCTATTGTACTGCCCTCTGCTAATAGGTTGTCCCTATAAACTCTTATCCAACCCTGAAGCCCTCAGGAATCCGAGGATGTTTGTTGGTTCTAGTAATTTTATGTCGCTACCTAGTATCTGGAAGGAACCCAGATGCTGTTTCCTTTTGTGCATTAGCGCTCCACAGTTCCCAAGTATGTGCTCTGGTGATTCGGCTTCCTCATCACAGAATCTGCACATAGGGTTTGCTACAATTCCCAACCTGCTCATATGTTCCCTGAGCCTGCAGTGACCAGTTAAAATCCCGGTTAGTATTCTCAGACCGTTCTTTGACAATCCAATGCACGACCCAAATCTCTTCTTGTTGTAGCCACCCAACAACATTTTGGATTGCCTTAAGCCCAAGTGGCTCGAGAAAAATTCCCTTCTAACACAATTTTCATGTTCCCTGAGTACTCCTTCCCATACTCCTTTTCCTATTCCACAAAATGGTTCCGGCCCTATTAATTTTGTGGAAGCTCCCCTTCTGGCAAGTTCATCAGCTTGCTCATTGCCCTGAATCCCAACGTGTCCCGGGACCCAACAAAGGCTAACCTTGTTGTGTTTACCTAGCTCATTTAGCTTCTGCAGACAGTCCCATACTAGCTTAGAGTCTACTTCATAGGAGCCTAGTGCTCGAATAGCAGCTTGACTGTCTGATAGTATGGTTATGTTCCTTCTTTTGTACTTCCTGTTCAAGTTGATTTGTGCACATCTATCGATGGCGTAAATCTCTGCTTGGAAAATGCTCGTATGTATTCCCATTGGCTCGAAGTATTTGGTTCTAGGCCCGAAGACTCCCGCCCCTGTTCCACTTTCGGTTTTTGACCCATCTGTGTACCATTTGATTGTATCTTCTCTTAGAGAATATGCTGTATTTAAACCGCTCCATTCTCTCTTATTGCTAAGTTCCGTAGTAAAGTATTTCCTGAAATCATACTTCTTCTCAGCTCTGTCCATGGGGCAATCTAGGAGGGAGTAATCATTAACTTGGCTTAACCGGTTCCATTGCCCTTCATAAAGCCTGGTTATAGGTTTCCCTCCCTTTATTCTGATTGCCGTTGCCAAAGCTTTCTTCTGCACCACTATATGTAGTGGGCTTAGTTCCAATAGTGCTTCAAGTGATGCTGTTGGGCACGTCCTCATTGCACCTGTTATCCCAATGCACGCTAATCTTTGAATCTTACCTAGCTGCATTTGAGTCGACTTCAGATCCGTTCTTTTGGCCCACGCTATAGCTCCGTAAGTTACTATTGGGCGGACCATCATCGAGTACATCCAGTGTAAAATGCTGGGTTTACATCCCCAGTTTTTACCCGCTACCCTTCTGCAAATCATTGTAGCTCGCTTGGCTTTTTCAGTGATTTGGTCGACATGTGCCTTCCATGTTAACTTGTTGTCTAGTACTATCCCCAGATACTTCACTTCTGCTTTTGGTTCAATGACTTCTCCCAAAATTTGAATTGCCCTCCATCTCGGAAGTTTCCTTTTCCTGGTAAATGGTACAATAGTGGTCTTCGTTGGATTGATGTTCAATCCTGTTGCCCTGCACCATTGACATATAATCCTCAACCCTCTTTGTACAATGTCACATAGGGTTTCCTCGAACTTGCCTTTTGCTATTAAGACTATGTCGTCCGCGTAGCCCTGGCATTCTATTCCTGCTTCCGACAGTTTCATTAGTAATTCGTCAACAACCAGACTCCACATCAAGGGCGACAGAACTCCCCCCTGTGGACATCCTCTGGTTGTGCTGACGGATATGGTCTCCCCCTCTGCTGTTGTTTCTACTGATCTCGTGTAGAGCACTTCTACCATCCATTTTGATGTCACTGGGTCTAGCCCTCTTTGGTTTAATGCCCTTTCTATTACTTCGTGTGAAGTGTTATCAAAGGCTCCTTCTATATCTAGGAAGGCACAAACGGCTATTTCCTTTTCATCTATTGATTTTTGAATAGTTCTTACCAGGCTAGTAAGAGCGGTCTCTGTTGATCTGCCCGCTCTATACGCATGTTGGTTTGGATGCAAAGGCATCTGCTGTAATATCCCACATCTTAGATAGTTGTCTACAGCTTTTTCAAGTGTTTTCAGCATAAAAGATGTTAAGCTTATCGGTCTGAAGGATTTTGGATGAGCGGTGTCCTTTTTCCCCACTTTGGGTATGAACACCACTCTTGCCTTCCTCCATGCCCTTGGTATGTACCCCAAGGCCAAGCTGCTATGCCCGATATTTAACATGAATGGTAATAGTTCCTTCAAGCCCTTTTGTAAGAGGGCCGGAAAAATACCATCCGTTCCAGGTGATTTAAAGGGTTGAAAGGTACCTAAGGCCCATTCTAGTCTTTCCCTAGAGCAAATTTCTGCTGCTATTTGCCTGCTTGTCCGACTAGGGTTTCTTGATCCGTTACTCGACCGCTCGTTGTCATCTGCCACACTTCCTGGAAAGTGTGTCTTTAATAACAGCTCCGCCCTGTCTCGGCCATTCTTAGAGTAACTACCGTCCTCTTTCTTAAGTGACATCGTCATTTCTGGCCCACATTTCGCAAAGGCTTTGTATAGCCTTGCTGTTTCGGGAAGCGATTCTATGTTTTCACAGAACTTCCTAAAGCTAGTGCGTTTAGCTTTCCTAATTTCCTTATTATACTCAGTCAGTTTGGTTTTATAACGCTCCCACTGCCCGTTGCGCTTTGCCCCATTGCAGAGCCTGCGAACTTCGGTTCTGAGTGTAGAGAGATTATTGTTCCACCAAACCGCGTCCTTCTCCTTGCCCCTCGGTTTCTCGGGGCAGCTACAATGGTAGGCATCCAGTAGAGCCCCATTTAGTTGGGTCACACTGTCCTCGAGCTCGTACTTATTTCGTATGCGTTTGCTCGATGTTATGCCTTGTAGGTTGTGGTGTAGGATTTCATTGTACTTCTCCCAATTCGTTTTCCTAGAATTTCTATAGGAAGATGCCTCAGTATTTAGGCCCTCTAGCGAAAATTCAATTATTCTATGATCGGATAATGAAACTTCATCGGATACTCTCCAATTTCTTGCAATCCTAGCTAAGCTTGGACTGGCTACTGTGATGTCTAGGACCTCCTCTCTAACTCTTGTGACGAATGTAGGTCTATTACCCTCATTTAGTATTTCTAGGTTAGATGCTACTAGGTATTCTAATAAGTACTCACCTCGATAATTTGTATCAGTGCTGCCCCATGCTGTGTTGTGTGCGTTAGCATCGCATCCCAGTATAAGCTGTAGGTTTTGCTCTGTACAGAAGTCCACCAGCTGCCGTACCTCTGCCGGCGGTGGTGAAGCTTCCTCGCCCGGAAAGTATGCTGATGCTATCACTATCATCTTTTGGCTGCCTTCGATGTCTATGAGAGCTTGGATAGGAACCAAGTCCCGCGTCATAAATTCTGTAAGACAAATATAATTAATATCTTTACTAATTAAAATACATGCTCTGGGCGACGTATGTCTATTGTCCCATAATACCTTGCCACTGCTGCAGCTCAATCCTCTGATTGCACCTTTATAGTGCCAGGGTTCTTGGATCAATACCATGCCCAGGTTAAATTTAGAAAATGTCCTAGCAATCACTGCGGATGCAGCTTTTGCGTGGTGGACGTTAACCTGGGCGAATTTGATACGTGATCCTTTATCTGGCATTGTGTTACTAGCCATAATGCTAGTTATTGTTCGGGCTAGTGCCCAAGCTGTTGTCGCTTAACAGCATCTCTTCCTCTTCATCATCTATTGGATCATCAGGACCAGGATGGCCAAGATCTATGCCCTCCATGTCGCTCTCAATGGATGGTGGCTGCTCCGTCTCCATTGGTTCAGTTGCCTTTGGTTCGGATATGGACGGATTTTGCGCGGCTATCGGCTCCGTCTCTTCTTTGGCTTCTGCGGGGGCTGGGCCGCTCTCTTTTTCTTTGCCCCTCGCTATTCCGTGAACCGGAACCTCACCAAACCTGTAGCTAATGGCATTGCCCGAATTCTTAATGGCTTCCAGCGATTGTTCGTCAATGCCTATTGTCATCAGCTGGCCGCTGCCTTCTTCTTTGGTTCTTATAACCTTCCAAAGATGCGTGTTGATACCTTCATTTTGCGCGCTTATCAGAGCCGTAATCTGCTCCGTTGTTTGGCCCGCGCTTCTGGGGAGGAAAATGGTTACTGTATGCATTCTAGGTACCTCATCTCCAGTGCATGCTATAAGCGGTGCCCCATCCCATGCTGAAAGTTGGGGGGCGGCTTGCCTAAGCCAGTTCGCTGTTTGGACATCCTTGCAGTCCACGAGTATGTACCCCGGTCGGAAATGGATGCCCTCAAACTTTAGCTTGTGGTCCCATCCCTTTGCAACATCTGTCAGGATTGCCTCTTCTAGTGCTGTCAGCTCCTGTGTGGTTAGGTTAACCTCAGGATATCCCTTTGGTAGCACTGCCATCTTAACCGCCTTGGAGACGTTCGCGTAGCTTTTGCTCGCTGTTGTGTTCGTCTTTGTTGTGGGGTTTCTTGTCTGATCTGCGAACCTCGGCCTTTTGCCTTCTGCCAGTTGCGGTGGTGAAATTTGCTTGTTACCGCGCTTGCCCGTTTGTTGGTGTGCCTGGGCTGCTTCCTCTGGCTTGGCCTTGTGTTCTTCGGCCTTTCTCCTTGCTTCCATCGGTTCGAGACCTTTCTCAAGGTACCTTAGGTACCATCTGCAGCCTGCCCCACTGAGACCTTTTCTTAGTGGGTCGTCGAAGGCTCCTGGTTGTCCTGGTGCCGGTACCCTTGGGACTTTGCGGGATTCATGCCCTCGAGGTTTCTGCTTTACTCTTGCAGTAGTAGCCGCAGTTTCCGTTGCTTTGACACCCAATTTCGGTCGCCACGCTAAATTGCCGGATGTTGACGGTATGTCGTTCCGCTTAGCTTCTGCCCTTTGGGTTGCCTCCTTCGACGTCGTCGCACCAACCATATCGATTGTCGCTGCCTCTGGTGTCCCGCTATCCTTCGATGGAGCTATTGCCCCAATCTTCGACGTAGCGGTTACACTTTTTGTAGGCGACATCAATATCTTGGTGTTCATGTTTGGTGCTTTTGCACCAGTTCTGACTGGTTGACTATTGTTGCCACCAGCTTTCTTCGCCGTTGCCGGCTTCTTGCGCTGAGGCAATAGATTTTTGCTCCTGCTAGCAGCAGCATTGCCCCGCTGACCATCATCACAGAGCTCATGCTCCATTCGGTCAGCTAGGTCGGTTGCGGAGAATCCCCGCATATTAATATTTTCAAATATTTTATTATTAAACTCCATCCGTTTCTTCTTTAAAAGGGGAAATCATATGGTCCGCCATGGCAGTGCCCCATACCATGGTAAGGCCACAGTTACTCCCCGATTCGGCCTGGTTTCGGAGAGGCGCCGTTAAGATACAGTCTAACGTAACCCCCTGACTGCAAAACTCATCCAATGGGCACGGTGACGCATGACACCCTGGATTAGGGGGTGGCAGTTTTTAGTCCTTCACTCATCAAAAGCCTGTCTGACAAGGGTGACCCCGCCAGGATACTACTACTATGTAGATCCCATCAGCATAGCCCTTCGAATCATTGTGAACTCAAGCCCCCGCACCACGTCAAGGTAGCTGCCAACGCGAGGGATGATAACGAATCAATAAATTTAAATCTGCTTCCATATTTTTGTATGTAGATTCCTTCGACGTTTTCGTGTTATTGAATCATTATGAAATCTATCCACAATTCAACCGATGGCTTGTTCAGATGGACGATTATGTGCGCCATAAAAACCACTAAGTTGTAGTGATTTTCCAGAGTATACTGACCATAGATAGCAAAAAGTGAGTGTAGTGTGGCAGTTCATTTCACAGCTTACCCTTTCGTAAGTTCTATCTAAGTAAAAAAACAAAAAACTCTTTAAATGATTTTGAGTAAAATGAGTGACTTTAGTAAATATGGTAATATTCTATCGAATTTTTAACATGATCACCATAAAACAGAATCTGATATGGATGTGTTTATATTTGACAGGCACAAATTAATAACAATGCCATAAAAATTTGAGTCCAGCAAAGTTGAATATAAGACCACTTCCAGAAGTTCATGGTATAGGGTATCGTATAATTGGTCTAAGCTGACAATAATTTTCTTATTTGTTTCCTATTGGACATAATATCAACTTTATTCACTATACAACTTCACCATCAAGAACACCGGAGGGCTGCATATATTTTAGAAATAACATCAATAAATGTTCTAATGTTGGATCTAGAGTCAAAAATTATGACACAATGGCTTTTTTAACTCTGAGCTAAAAACAAATGAGACTATGAAATTATAATAAATATCTTTTTAAAATTTGTTTAGTTGTAAATGTCTATAAATTGTTCGTCTAAATATTATCAATTTCCATGTAGAAAGCTACCGCTCGATATTAATTTAAATCTCTCGATATTTACTTCATTATACCCTATACCACTATGTGGTTTGGGTATATTGACTTTGTACTGCTGTTTGTGACTACCAAAAACATTTGACCTAGGCCTATCTTTAATTATACCGATCGATTCAGAATCACTTTATGAGTCGATTTAGAGATGTACGTCCGTCCGTCCGTCTATCGGTCTGTCCGTCTGTGTGTCCATGTAAACGTTTTAATCAAACTACAGGTCGCAAGTATGTACATATTTTGATGAAATTTGGTATATAATTTTCCGTCGGCCATAGGATAAACGCTGTTGAAATTGATGAAAATCGGTCCATATTCAGACCTAGTCCCCATACAAATGACCCCTATGAAATCGATATAAATTTCCATAAAATCCAAATTATCATATAGATCTCAGTCAAATTGGGTTTGTATGTGTTTATTATATCCATTAATCAGTAGTCCAAAAACAATAGGACAATTCTTAGTAATAGGTCCCATATAGAGCTGCTTCCCGATATTTACTTAACTCTATCAAAAAACAGAAATATTGCACAGATTTTCCTCAAATTTGGTTTGTATATATTTTTTTAAAATATATGTGACTTTAGCAAATATGGTCAGGATCGGTACATTTTTCGACCTAGTCCCCATATAAGTATAGCTCCCAATATGAACTTTTTCATATCTGCTGCCAAAAAAAAATTATTAACAATGCCACTCAAATTTGGTTAACCCTCATGTGTGTGGAAAAAAAACACCTTCTATAGGGTGGATAGGTACCTGGGTACCTTCATGCAAATTGTATGAGAAATGTAATTTTTTGTCTTGTATTGTACAAAAAATCGATGGTTAATGATATAATATTAGAATTTTACTCAATGTGGGATTCCCCTTTAAATATATTTTTAAATCTGAAGCAAAAAAATAAAAATCTTATTATGTGATTCCCCGTATAATGAATGAGCAAACACTACGTATTTTCTTTTGTTGCACATATGAGATACGCACATCTCCGCAGTTTTTATTGACATTTTGACATTGATTTTGCATGAAGAGTTTCATTCGAAATAATTTTTCACCAAGTAACGGTGCGTAGTTTTTTAAAAGTGCATTTTTTATTTCCGCAAAATGGATCAAAATATAAGAACACGTTCTAATAGATTATCGTCATCCGAAATTCGTGAGATGTTGTGTGAATGTGAAAGTGATGAAGACGAATTTTCACCATCTGATATCGACGATGAATACATTCCACCAGCTAACGACGCAGCATCGGAAGGTTCAGATGCTGAGCAGGTGGGATGCATTGAGGCTGCTGAGGATTCATATGATTCAGATGATAGTGAGGAAGAAGAGCCAAACAATGAACTCTGTGGTAAAGATGGCACTGTTTGGGATCTTAAACCTTTTACTGAATCGCAACCAATAAACCGAAACATTTTACGTCAGCGTAGCGGCGCAGCCCTTGGCAGCAATATTTTAACAGCACAGCAAATATTTAAAAGCTTTTTGTCGACCGAAATGTGTGACATAATTTTACGCGAAACAAACCGAAAAGGAAAAAAATTATTGATGATTACAATCTTAACATGACACAAAAGTTTCCAAACGTGGCCGACGGCTAAAAACAAAAATATTCCAACCATTTACGGAAGAATAACTAGACGCCTTTTTTGGAATATTAATTTTTTGTAGAGTGCACAAATCTAATAAGGAGCATTTGTCAGAATTATGGAAACCTATTCATCTACCACTGTTTCGAGCTGCAATGCCTCTTGATAGATTTAGAATGATGTTGCGTGTCATCAGATTTGACAACGATGCCACTCGTACTTCACGTGCCGCAACTGATAAAGCTGCAGCCATTCGAGATATTTGGGCAATGCTTAATGACAATTTACGTAGAAATTATAAGCCAGGCGAATGTATAACAGTTGACGAGCAGCTATATGGTTATCGTGGACGAACGCGCTTCACACAGTACATGCCGTCTAAGCCTGGAATAAAAATATTTTGGGCTTGTGACGCAAGTAATTCCTACCCCTTACAAGGTCAATTATATACAGGTAGACCAACAGAAGGCGAGCGTCAAACAAATATAGGGGAAAGAACAGTTTTAGATCTTGTTAGCCCATATAAAAACTCCGGAAGAAATATTACTACAGATAACTTTTTTACATCCTTATAACTGGCTCGAAAACTTAACTCGTGGAATTTAACTCTAGTTGGAACAGTAAGAAAGAGCAAAAGATTTTTACCAGCAAATATGCAGGCACATAAAGACAGGTAAGTTTAATTTTACACATAAAAAGAAATGCGTGCATGATACACTGACTATGCAAAAATAAAATTAAATTGACAAGCAAATATTAATATTTCAAGCAAATAAATTCCACCAACTTTGCCTTCAGAAATGAGGCAACTTTGTGCTCCTACGTTCCTAAAAAGACAAAAGCAGTAGTAATGTTATCTACTATGCACACAAAGCCTGTAACAGAACCCACTACAGCTGCTAAACCAGAAATTATAACTTATTACAACCAAACTAAAGGAGGTGTCGACAATATGGATAAGCTATTGGAAGAATATACTTCTAAACGTAGGACATGTCGATGGCCGTTAGCATTATTTTTCAATATTATCGATGTAGCAGCATTAGCAGCATACATCGTTTACATGGAGTACAATGCCCAATTTATTTCAACTGACCGTCGCAGACTATTTTTGAAAGATTTAAGTTTTGAACTTTGTAAGGACAACATTGAACGACGTGCCAAAAATTCAAATGTAATAAAAATCGATTCCACTCGATCAGCAATACAGGTTGTATTGGGGCGAGATATTTCAACAACAGCTGTTACTAATAAAGTTTTATTTAATGGTATTTCTAAAAACCAAGTCAAATAATTTAGATTATCACATGTTAGTAAAGCAACTAATTAATTTTTTTCATGTGCCTCCATATAAAACGTATACAGGTACCCAGGTACCTATTCACCCTATTAAGGGTGCAAAAAGCAAATTGATATAACACGCCCCCCCCCCCCCCCCCCAACTGATATTGTATATAAACACCTATGAAAATATAATAATAACAAAAAGTTAGGAGTTCTCATGAAATTGTAGAATTGTAGACTAAAATCTTATATAAAAAATTTCGATTTGAAAACGCAATAGGTACACAGGTACCTGTCCACACACATAAGGGTTAATGCTAATTTTCCATATTCAATTAGTTGAACCGAAGAGATAGCGTCCCTAAGCCATGGGATAGGGTATCGTGTAGTCAGTCTATGTCGACTATAATTATCATACTTGTTATATTATGACTTACAGCTATAACAAAGTTTATACAAATTTGGGTTGTGTACTTTTTCCAAATAAATAAGTCACCCCTATAAATAAAATGTGAATCATTTTTGGATCAGTCACCATATAATGTACACATTTAAGATGAACTTTTAAATATTTGTTATAAAAAAATATCTGACAATTTTACTTAAGTTCGGTGTAAGCTTACTTTTTATGCCGACTAATGTCTGCAGCTAAAACCCTATTCTGTAGCTCATACCAAGATTATCGAGTAGTCGGAATATACCAACTACAACTTTCTTTCAAATAGGCCATAACAAACACCAAAACCGTGAATTTACTTTTCCGCGGTTTTTAAAGGAGTTGCCGCATGAGATGTGTTGACGTTTGGAATAAACATTTTGTTGTTCAATTAACCTAAAAATAAATTTACAAAATTTTTTAAATAATAATCTTGCTTAAATTTAATAATCTATGGAGTTATTCTACGATTTGTGTCTCAAATTTTCGATCAGCATTTTACGTACAAAAGCTTTGGTTTATTACAACAACTTCTATGATGTTTTCGCTTTAGCTCACGGCCATTTATCACTATAGCCGAAATTGGAGTATATTGCAAAACATTATTTAACATCATATGGAAGATTTTTAGTCTAAAATGACCAAAATAGGAGATTTTATTTTTCAACGAAAGTAATATATATTTTTTTCTATTTACAGCTCATCGCATACGGTTGACGTATGAGCAAGAACCTTTCTAAAATCATCTAGTCGATTTTGGCATTTTATGCCGGTTTTGGAAACTTGCAAAAAATATTTTTAATTTTTTTGTCCTGGATTAGTGTATTACGAATAAATATGGTTTATACTGGAATTATTAAGCTGAGTGTATTAATATTTGGTTGACATCTAACCAAGGGACCCCTCCAATATCATATTGTCGATCAAGACATTTTATGCATGTTTGTTTAAAAATAGCAATTTTAAAAAATTATAATTTCTGATCTATTTTAAAGTTGTACAACTTCAGCTTTTTTTTTAAATTTATTTACATAACATAAGAAAATATTTACAGAGTAATATTAAAAAAAAATTTAAGAGTTCAGGCATTTAATTGTCCTTTTCTACTTAGAAATTTTTACCAAAGTATATACATTAGGGTGCCCCTTAATTAAAAAAGTGTTCAAACTGTCGGTCTCACCCCCTAGAAATATGCGAATAGCAAAAAAACTGAGAAAAACAAAGTTTTGGGCCAATCAGGAAACGTTTAGTCGTGGCGCAAAGCGATTGAAAATTTCAAGTGTGTTTATATGGGGAAAATATGACTTTTTTTTCAGATTTTACGAAAATTTCGTTCTATAATTTAATTTTTCCGACAAGCTGTTACATAATTCGGGATCAGTATTAAATTACCCTTCGAAAGAGCTATATAACTTCAAAATCGTATGAAACCTCGCCAAGAAATAGCAAATGCCCCAGAACAGTTTTGTGCGAAAAAAAACTAGGTCATGAAATTTGATGGCATTTTTTTCAACTTTGAGAAATTGATTAAAGCCATCATTCTTTTTTGGTCTCTATACTTGTAAGTACTCAGATGTGAAGTACTGTTTTATTACCACGTTGTTAACCTATTGCGCATTGAGACCGAAAATTGGAAATTTTTTTGATAAAATTTTTAAAACTCCTTTTTCAAGTTTGAAAAAATTTTCTTAAACAAAATTTAAAAAAATTAATATATTACTTTAACGTTTTATTAAATACATGTTGCAGATTACCTGTGTGAATTTTTAAGAAAATCCCGTTGCCAGAATTTTTTTGACAAGGGTTTTATTTTTGCGGATTTCTAGAAAACTTGGATTTTTGTGAAATATTCTGTAAATGTACTCTTTCTAAATACTTTGTATCAAAAATTCATCACTTTTCTACTTTTAAATGTTATATTTTATCTTAATAGCCTAGGATTTCAGAAAAAAATAATATGACTCCATTAACCCTTTTGAAATTGGGGTCACATATGACCCCAAGATAATAAAAGACAATTTATGCAAAAAATTCAAATATTTGGTAAGTGCTGTCCAATTTTTAGATGCGACGCTTAGAATATAATAACCAAATGTGTAGAAGTTTCGTTCCGAAAATTTGGGATAAATTCGAGAGCGCTAACCCATTATTTGCAAAGGCCAGATTTGGATTTTAAGATATTTTTAAATAAAAATTACCGAAAACGAGTTTTTCTATTAAACTCGTTGATACCACTATTTAGAATTTAAGAAAAATAATTCTGTTAATTTTTATTTACTTAACCCTTCAGTGGTCTTGAGATCAAAATTATACATTGTGATATATCTCTGGTGCAATTATCTGCTTATTGCTCGCGAATATATATTAAAACAACTTTTAACCAATTTTGTTATAAAATTACTTTATATAATAAAGTAATAGTTGAATATCTTGCGGTCTCACTCACCAATTTAGTGGATATTGATAAAAAACGCAAAAAAAAAAAAAAGAAAAATTCAGGTCAATCGGTAAAGATGCCATTATTAATAATAGTTGACATTTTTGATTTTTAATAATCGGTCGCTTTATATTATCTTCAATGTCACCTACATCTTTTCAAACTTCTAACATTTTATTTCCCAGTTTTAAATAGTTTATTAAATAAAAGTAAATTTCAAATATAATAATATATATAAAAAAAGTTAATATTAAATTAATACTACTCTTAATGGAATAAATTACAAAACTAAATCAAAGTGAATTTTAAAAACGTCCTATTTTTGAGACATATGACCTTAGTTGTTTGAATTTATATTCGCGAGCAATAAGCAGATAATTGCATCAGAGATATATCACAATGTATAATTTTGATCTTAGGAGCACTGAAGGGTTAAATAAATAAAAATTAACCGAATTATTTTTCTTAAATTCTAAATAGTGGTATCAACGAGTTTAATAGAAAAACTCGTTTTTGGTAATTTTTATTTAAAAATATCTTAAAATCCAAAACTGACCTTGCAAATAATGGGTTAATGTTCTCGGATTTACCCAAATTTTTGAAGCGAAACTTCCACACATTCGGTTATTATATTTTAAACGTCGCATCTAAAAATTGGACAGCACTTACCAAATATTTGAATTTTTTGCATAAATTGTCTTTTATTATCTTGGGGCCATATGTGACCCCAATTCCAAAAGGGTTAATGGAGTCATATTATTTTTTTCTGAAATCCTATAAAATATAAAATTTAAAAGTAGAAAAGTGATGAATTTTTGATACAAAGTATTTAGAAAAAGTACTTTTACAGAATATTTCCAAAAAATCCAAGTTTTCTTGAAATCCGCAAAAATAAAATCCTTGTCAAAAAAATTCTGGCAAAGGGATTTTCTTAAAAATTCACACAGGTAATCTGCAACATGTATTTAATAAAACGTTAAAGTAATATATTAATTTTTTTAAATTTTGTTTAAGAAAATTTTTTCAAACTTGAAAAAGGAGTTTTAAAAATTTTATCAAAAAAATTTCCAATTTTCGGTCTCAATGCGCAATAGGTTAACAACGTGGTAATAAAACAATACTTCATATCTGAGTACCTATAGGTATAGAGACCAAAAAAGAATGATGGCTTTAATCAATTTCTCAAAGTTGAAAAAAATGCCATCAAATTTCATGACCTAGTTTTTTTCGAACAAAAGTGGTCTGGGGCATTTGCTATTTCTTGGCGAGGTTTCATACGATTTTTAAGTTATATAGCCTTTTGAAAGGATAATTTAATACTGATCCCGAATTGTGTAACAGCTTGTCGGAAAAATTAAATTATAGAACGAAATTTTCGCCACGGCTAAACGTTTTTTGATTGGCGCAAAACTTTGTATTTCTCAGTTTTTTTGCTATTCGCATATTTCTAGGGGGTGAGACCGACAGTTTGAACACTTTTTTTTTCCCTCCATATAATGAAGGGCCACCCTAATATACATATATAATTACTAATAATAAATATAAAATTTTTTAATTTAGGCAAAAGTAAGAAAAACTTATTCAAAAGAAAAGAAAAAAAAAATTTAAACTAAGCTAAAACTTAGGACTAAGTGCTAACAGCAATTCGTTAATATGTTCATATTCAGACAATTGACATGTAATATTGTAATTATTTGTTAGTTTTAAAATGCTCTCTTCAACAATATCAATACAATTAATAGAATGTAGTCGCTGAGTGGAAAAATGCCATGGTTGGTTATATATCATTTTTAAAAGTTTATTTTGGCATATTTATATGAACAATTTGCAACATCATTCCACACTGGGGCTCCATAAAATATTATAGCCATAAAAATAGTTTTAAATATTAAAAGTTTGTTGTCACGACTTAGGGTGGACTTCCTATTTACAAACGAATTTAATAGTTTTCTGACATTATTTAGTTTGTTTATTACATAGGAAACGTGAAATTCATTTTTGAGTCTAGTATGACTCCAATATATTTGACTTTAGATTCCCCATTTAATATCAGTGTTATGAAAACAGAGATCTCTTTGAGGTGTGAAACATTGCTTACGCCTTCTAGTGAAATATATTGCCTTCGTTTTTTCCGTGTTAACAAGTATATTCCATTTTTTGAAATATGCCTCTAAACTTATTAAAGCATTTTGGAGTCTGTTGATAATATCCTCAGCAAGTATTGCATGACGCAACTTCAGCTTATTCCATGGAAAACCTTCTTATGTCCTAAATTAAATCGCATTTAGATCCTTTAACATTGTAATGTTGTCTGAAAACGAACAAAAGAATATTTTTTTTTTTTCAAAAAATTAAAAGGTAGACGAAGTCAGCCAAGCTGAACGACAACACAGTCTATGCAATAATGGACACAATGAATTAAATAGAACAATGGTTGCCACTTGCAATTGTACCATCATGTATAAGACACGATAAAATTCAGCGTTAAGATAAAAAGTACTATGAAATTTGTATAGAAATTAAATTTAAAGTAAAAATGAACAAAGATAAAATTAACAAGAAGCTAATTAAAGCGAGTAAGCTTGTAATATTTTATTTTTTTTTTATAATTATCACTACTTTGGTGTTGATAAAAGAGAGGAAACACATGTAGCCGAGATATTAAACACGGTGTCCCTAATTTGAAAGATGTAACTTAAAAATCAAAGTCTCATTGAAACTACAGTTGTTTGAATACTTTATTTAACCAAGCATAGTTAAAAAAGAACAAGTGAGATTTTATGTTCTCTCGGCCAAATTCCTGTTATGGTAAGGCATATTTCAATTGTTTTATTAGCCAACGTTGATCTCGTGACAAACAAGATTGAACGGCTTACAATAAACTTCAATTCCAAATGTGTTAATTCGGAAGTTATAACATTTTATCATAATTTTATCCTTAACCCTTAGACTTTTTGCCTTAAAAATAAAACCCCCCCAAAAAAAATCAATAAGGTTTTTTGAGAATTTTCACCTTACTTTGTAATATTATGTTAATTCAATACATTATATATTATTGTTGAATATATTTAAGCAGAAGAAGAATATGGATCCTAAACTCTTTAAGAAAAAAAATGTTAAATTAATAACTGATAAATCTATATACATATGTATGTAAAAGAGTTGCGAAGCTTGAAATTTGGACTGTAGGTTCCTCTATCGGCGTAAAGATCCACTAAGAACGGATTTTTAAAAATTCGAATATTATCGGGGTAAAAGCGGACAAAAAGGGGGAAAATGGTAACAAATTAATCTAGGAATATGAAGTTTGGTGTGTAGACTCCATCCGAGAAACAAATGTGGGCCCAGAACTAATTTTTTCGAATTTCGGCCACTTAAGGGGGAAAACGGCCAAAAAGAGTAAAAATTGTTCCTTTCTGCATCTTCTTCACATATTAATCTATACAGTCTCACCCGAATACGTGGGCATCAGTCAATAATGATTTTATTGCTAATTCTAACGTCTAGGGGAGGAAAAACGGCCAAAAATGGGAAAAATTGTATATTTGTTATCTTCTAAACAAACGAATATAGGAATATGAAATATGGTATGTGGATTCCACACTAGAGATAGAAACATCAGATGAGAGGAAAACTTTTGGAAATTCAGATGCAAAGGGGGTAAAAAGCGGCCCGTAAGTGTAAAAGGGTACCTTTTTGTATAGTCTTTACAAAGTAATTTAGGAATACGAAATTTGAGGCTAAACATGGCCAAAAAGGGGAAATGGTGTCTTTTTGTATCATCTTAACATATTAATCTATATACGTGCGCACAGAAAACTGATTCGTTGTGGCTTCCAAATATATTACCAACCGAATTGCGATGAAGTTAATAACCGAATTTTGAGTTGCTTGCAATTACAATTCTACTGTCCCATCAGTAAATATTTTATCACAATACAAAATGGTTAGTTTCTATACAATTTCTGTTGATATAATCAAAAATTCAGTTGTTAAGTTTTAGAACAATTCAGTTGGTGAATTATTTTTCTGTGTGTGAATTTTGTCATACGGACTCCACCGAATACATGGGTATCAGACAGGGATGAATTAATTGTTAATTCTAGCATGCAGGGGAGGAAAAACGGCAAAAATGGGGAATAAGTGTACATCTTCTAAACAACAAGCGAATATAAAATACTAGCTGAACCCGGTGTACTTCGCTACCCCTCATCGTTATAAAATAAAACAAAAAAAAAAAAAAAAAATATTTATACATTAACAAAATATTATTTATTTAATTTAGAATTAATTTTTGCAATGCTTTACAATTTACAATATTTTTAGTTTGTCCATATAGAGCATAAACATATAAGTAGGTGGGTTTCCCTACACGTGAGCATGCAACATAAAGCTGTCCATGCGAGAAACATGGATTTGCTAAATTTAAGCCGCAAACTTGAAGAGATTGACCTTGAGCTTTGTTAACAGTCATCGCAAACGCTAATCGAACAGGAAACTGTAATCGTTTGAAGTCGAATGGTAAATCAGTTGGGATCATTGGAATGCGTGGCAAAAGTACATCTGTTCCTTTGTATTTTCCTGTTATAATGGTCGCTTCTATTAAATAATTTAGCATTTTTTTACTGCAAGTCGAGAGCCATTGCAAAGCCGTGGTGGATCGATATTGCGCAGTAAACTAATGGGCACTCCAATTTTGAGTTGCAGCACATGTGGTGGAAAGCCTGGCACATCAATAATCGAATATAAAAAATTGGGTGTAGTGAGTGAAAGTTTCACACTGTGAAAGTTTAAGGAAGAAGGGTGTACAGGTCTGGCTTCCTACAAATCGGAAACACAGGGACGTGGCCCGCCGACTTTCGCATGGAATATATACCTATTTAAGAAAACACCTTATTAAGCAAATCAATCCATTCCCAATATTGAGTTATATGGGCGGGGCCTCGCCCCTTTGTCCACTAGCAACTTTATATAGTCACGAGCTTAATAGAAGTTATTATGGATTTTAATTTTTCTAAAACGGGCGTGGTCCCGCCCAGTATTCTTTTAGTACTATTTCTATTAATTTCAATACGATATATACCAAATATCATTTCCATAGGTTAAAAAATGGCCGAAATATGATAATTTTAAATTTTGGGTTATATGGGCGGGACCACGCCCCTTTTCCCACTAACAACTTTATATAGTTAAGGACTTAGTCTTTCTCAAGAATATACTTTTGTGAAAATTTCATGACGATCCTTCCAGTAGTTTAGAAGATATTACGATTTTTTATTTTTCTAAAAAGGGGCGTGGTGCCGCCCACTTTTCTTCTGATATGTATTTATATTCATGCCAATAACATGTGTACCAAATATAACCGCTGTAGGTCAAAAATTCCCGAGATATGACGATTTAAAGTCTTAGGTTATATGGGCGTGGCACCACCCCTTTGTCCAATCATATTTATATAGCCTATTATTCCTTCCAGAGTCACGGTAACATGCTGTGAAAATTTCCGGAAGATCGGTTCAGGGGTTTGGCCTCCTATAAAGCACAAACAAACACACATTCATTTTTATATATATAAGATAGATTGAAAGCAGATTAATTATAATTTAAGGTAAAATGGGGCGAAAAAGGGGGATTTGGTAATAAAAAAATGTATGGCTACCTTATCTGTAGATAAAAAGTGTATAAAACTTTAGGTAAATACATATTACAAAAAAAGTATTTTGTATAGCAAACATTGTTAGTGGTACCAGTAAGTATCTGAATTAAAAAAAAAGGGGGCTGTGAAGCGGGCGTGGTTCATAGTTATTTGGTGACGCTAATAGTACTAAGAGCAATATACTACCAAATAAAAAAAAATCCGTTGGAAGGAACAAATTTGTACAGAGAACAAAAAGTTTAAAACTTTCAAACAAAATTTGGCGTGAAGAGGGGCGTGAAAGGGGGCGCGGCGTTAGAAATGTAATGTGTATACAATTTGAAGTAAATCTGTTTAAAACTATATGGGAGCAATTACATAATTTTAAAAAAATGGGCGTAAAAGTGGGCGTGGTCGAAAGAAAGGTACCCTATTAATCATGGCAGAGTTCCAGTTAAATGCTGTGAAAATTTCAGGAAGATGGGTCCAGAGGTTTGGTCTCCTATAAGGTTTGTACAAATAAACAAATAAACAAACACACATTCCATTTTATATATGGGGGATTTCATGTCAAGTGCACCAACTTTTGAAACCGATGTCTTCCGATCAGGCTGAAATTTGCACCAAGGTTAGTCCTATTGGATAGTAGTTTAGACACAATTTTTCAACAAGATCGGTCCAGATCTCTCTGAGTTAGAGGGGATCAAAATTTGACATTTTGGCCAAACAGGTGTTTTTTCTAATCCTTGTAACTTATTACCTATTGTTCTTAGAAAATTTTCTCCCAAATAGTTTAGATAGCTATTTGTTCAATATTTGTAGACTTTTTTTTTTTGCTAAATTAAAGAATTTTTTGCCTTTATTTTCAAAAAGGGCATTTTTTTTTTCATAAGAAAGCTTAGGATTTTTTCTATAAGAGCTTTTTGGTCGCTTAGTGGGATGGGAGTGGGATATCTATCGAAATAAATGGTTTGTAACTCAAGACAACAGTTTTTCAATTTTTCACAAATGCACTATTTTGAATTTTTTCCTATTTATGTCTAAAACCTTACAAATAAAACTTATACTGAGAAACTAGACAAACTAAACTTTCCGAAGGTATATAACATACCTAACTAAAATTTTATACCCTCGATACTGTAATACCCAGAATCGCTTTTTTTCTATAGAAATGTGGAAACATTATTATTTTTTATTTATTTTTAATAATAATTAAATTAATGTATAATAATAATAATATTAAAAATAAAAAGATAAATAATTTATTAAAATTTAATCTTAATTGCATTAGATCCATTTATATCATCACTATTTTTATACTTAATTTATTGTAGCTGATGAAGTATTTAAGTCTTGTAAATTTTTAAATACCCAGTCTTTCATCCAGCTCTTTTATCGCCTTTATTTACTGTGTTTTTTTGTCAATCCTTTCTTGGCGTTACTAGGTTCAGCTGTTGATTTCGCTGCTGGTTTATTTGTTGTCTTTGGAAAGAAATCGCATTGAATAGAGGCAGAAAACTTTTTCAACTTGAGTCTTCCATCAACAAGCGGTATAAAAGCATGGTATTGAGCGGTGCCATTGATTGTTACCGCAGCATCGAATCTGCTCTTCAGTGTTTTCAATGTTTCCTGATGATTCTCTTTGCTACTAAAAACTATTTTAGTTTCTTTACAATAACTCTTTGCCCAATGGAATAAAGCAGTCGCATCTAAGATACGATCTTGATGAGAGCACTGGAGGCTATACTTCGCTGCATTTCTTTTAAGGTTTGCTCCAATACCATCACATGCTTCTTTACCACGAGCAGTAGGATGACAATGCCACTCAGCTGGCATTCCAAAATCTTTTTCATGGGCCATAAGATTTGCCAAGCTACTTTTGTTTTTAAAATGTTTTTAAAATGTAAATTTAGATTTTAGAAATTTTAGTATTCTCTTCTGGTACTCATAAACTGCAACGCTATCATGTTTTAAATCGTAGGATATGATTGACATACTTTTGTGTTCCAGTTTTTCATCTTTCATGTTGTAAATAACTACTGTGAATATAGTTGCTTGGTCGTTATTGAAGTGGAATGCTTGTATGGCATCCTGAAGAACATATTTGTAGTTTTCTGCGAAATCATATGAAATAACGAATTCACCAGACTTCAAATTTATGTTCAAATCCTTGAAAGTCATGGTTTCTCAAGTTTAGCAATCCTGTACACATTTCTTCCACAAAATCATCCACATTTAAAATGATTGTTTTCAATGTGTATCTGTCAGTCTGAATCCAAGAATAAAATTTGACCTTCTCTATATATTCTCGATCTAAAGAGTTGATTAAATTTTCTTTGATGAATGTGGGTTTCGGGCAATTGGTACATTCACCTAAGTGGCAAGAAGTTGTTGCATTAGGACACACAGTCAACTTAAGACAATCGCGGTAATCGTGTAAATCTTCTGCCGAATCATCTGTTAAATACTTTTAGTTGATTTCCTTCAACATCAGTTTAACATTTTCATTGTAAATGCAAACGCATACTGTGTGAGTTCCGCTGCTTTCTGCCAAAACGCAATTTTTTGGCCTCATTCGGGTTAATTTCGTGAAGCCAATTCTAACATCATCGTGTTCAGATTGAAATGTTGCAAATAACTCTTTCAGGTTACAGATAACCATTCTCTTCTGTTATGTTATGAAGGTATGTTACATACCTTCTGAAAGGTTAATTAGTCTAGTTTCTCAGTATAAGTTTTAGTTGTAAGGTTTGACACACAAATAGGAAAAAATTCAAAATAGTGCATTTGTGAAAAATTGAAAAACCGTTGTCTTGAGTTACAAAACATTTATTTTGATAGATATCCCACTCCCATCACACTAAGCGACCAAAAAGCTCTTGAAGGAAAAATCCTAAGCTTTCTTATGGAAAAAAAAAATGCCCTTTTTGAAAATAAAGGCAAAAAATGCTTTAATTTAGCAAAAAAAAAAAAAGTCTAAAAATTTTTTTTTTTAAGTATTTTTTTCCTAAATATTGAAGAAATAGCTGTCTAAACTATTTGGGAGGAAATTTTCTAAGAACAATAGGTAATAAATTACATGGATGAGAAAAAACACCTGTTTGGCCAAAATGTCAAATTTTCATCCCCTCTAACTCAGAGACATCTGGACCGATCTTATTGAAAAATTGTGTCTAAACTACTATCTAATAGGACGAAACTTGGTGCAAATTTCATCCCGATCGGAAGACATAGGTTTCAAAAGTTGGTGCACTTGACATGAAACCCCCCATAGATAGATGGTTTGTGGATTCCACTAGAAATAGAAACACCCGATGAGAGGATAACTTTTGGAAATTCGGATGTTAAGGGGGGTAAAAATGGTACCTTCGCATCTTCTTAACATATTAGCCTATATTTATGAATTTTGGTATACAGACCCCACCCAATAAGTGGGCATCAGTCAAGTGTGAATATATCGGTAATTCTAATAAGTTGGGGAAGTAAAACGGCCAAAGAGGAGAGAAATAATACATCTGATATCTTCTAAACAAACGAATACAAAATATAGTTTGTGGATCCCCCTAAAGAGAGAAACCTCAAATGAGACGAAATCTTTTGAAAATTCGGATGATAAAGGGGGGCGGAAAAAACGGCTCGTAATTGTAAAAGTGTACCTTTTTGTATCTTTTTACAAAATAATTTAGGAATATGAAATTTGATATGTAGGGGGGGGGGGGGCTGGTGGGGAAACTGATACTTTTCAACTGGTAAAGTTTAATTTAAAAGTTAATTTTCTTAAGAATCCAAGTAAGAAAAATGATAGTCGGTCTAGACCGATACCCTATACCATGCGTTTAGAGAATTGGTCTTAGGTCCAACTAATTGCATTTTACAAAATCATGAACCAAATCTACCTCGAAAATTTGACCGATCGTAACCTTGTGTGGTAAAGTCACCTATATTTTGCAGCAACATATATGGTTTATTTTAGGTCTACGGATTAATGGATGTAATAAAACGCACACAAACCCAATTCGTCAGAGATCTATTTGATAATATGGATCTTACGGGAAGTTAAGTCGATATCATAGGGGTTATTTGAATGGGGACTAGGTCTGATCATGCACCCATTTTCACCAATTTCAATAGCGTTTGTCCCACGGCTTGAGTTACTTCCTTTCCAAACTAAGCCATCGATATTACAAATAATATTATTTTTGAATAATTTTCGAACCTATTGTGAATAAAATAGTGGTACTTAAATATCGTAGGTGGCAATACATCGGAAGGTTTTACAAATTCAAAATTTGCCAATTTTGTTTTTAATAATTTCGCGCATAGTAATAAAATTATGTATATTTATACGAAACCACTATTGTGTGTTCTATGTTGGAAGATAACACATTTGTTAAAAAAGATACAATAAAAAAAAATAGATAAACGCAAAAGAAATATTTTTTAAGTGATGCAAAAACAGTGGAAACTTTTAAATTCCTTTTAAATATTTATAGATTTTGTTGTTTTCTTTCAATTATTATAAAATAATGGCAAGAATAAAGTGTTTTACGAACCAAACCAGAATAATGATGATTTTAGTGATGGTCGCAGGCAAAAGAATATTTGTGAGAAATTCTATGAATAAAGTCATAAAAGCGTCTGGCTAGCATTAATCTTGCTAAAGAATGAACTGGAATTAGTATATTGTTGGCGAATAGTGTTGTCTAGAAAATTATATATGGGGGATTTCATGTCAAGTGTACCAACTTTTGAAACCGATGTTTTCCGATCGCGATGAAATTTGCACCAAGGTTAGTCCTATTGGATAGTAGTTAAGGCACAATTTTTCAACAAGATCGGTCCAGATCTCTCTGACTTAGAGGGGATCAAAATTTGACATTTTGGCCAAACAGGTGTTTTTTTTCTCATCCATGTAACTTATTACCTATAGTTCCTAGAAAATTTTCTCCCAAAGAGTTTAGATAGCTATTTCTTCAATATTTCGGAAAACAATACTTAAAAAAAAAAATTGTAGACATTTTTTTTTTTGCTAAATTAAAGCATTTTCTGCCTTTTCTCAAAAAGGGCATTTTTTTTTTTCATAAGAAAGCTTAGGATTTTTCCTTTAAGATTTTGTTGGTCGCTTAGTCGGATGGGAGTGGGATATCTATCAAAATAAATGTTTTGTAACTCAAGACAACGGTTTTTCAATTTTTCACAAATGCACTATTTTGAATTTTTTCCTATTTGTGTCTAAAACCTTACAAATAAAACTTATACTGAGAAACTAGACAAACTAACCTTTTCGAAGGTATGTAACATACCTTAATAACATAACAGAAGAGAATGGTTATCTGTAACCTGAAAGAGTTATTTGCAACATTTCAATCTGAACATGAGGATGTTAGAATTGGCTTCACGAAATTAACCCAAATGAGGCCAAAACATTGCGTTTTGGCAGAAAGCAGCGGAACTCACACAGTATGCGTTTGCATTTAGCATGAAAATGTTAAACTGATGTTGAAGGAAATCAACTTAAAGTATTTAACAGATGATCCGGCAGAAGATTTACACGATTACCGCGATTGCCTTAAATTGACTATGTGTCCTAATGCAACAACTTCTTGCCACTTAGGTGAATGTACCAATTGCCCGAAAACCACATTCATCAAAGAAAATTTAATCAACTCTTTAGATCGAGAATATATAGAGGAGGTCAAATTTGATTCTTGGATTCAGACAGATGCACATTTAAAACAATCATTTTAAATGTGGATGATTTTGTGGAAGAAATGTGTACAGGATTGCTAAACTTGAGAAACCATGACTTTATAGTCAAAGAGCAATGGTCATTCTTCAAGGATTTGAAGATACATTTCAAGTCTGGTGAATTCGTTATTTCATATGATTTCGCAGAAAACTATAAATATGTTCTTCAGGATGCCATACAAGCACTCCACTTCAATAACGACCAAGCAACTATATTCACAGTTGTTATTTACTACATGAAAGATGAAAAACTGGAACACAATCATGGCAATCATATCCGACGATTTACAACATGGGCTGCATGAATAAAAATGTAGTTCTAGCTAAAACTAGCAAATTTTAAGTTTAATCTAGTATTGAGGTGAATAAAATTTTCAGCTAAAGTTAGTGCTTTTTGTAGTCTAGCACAAACTAGTTTTTCCAGTTTTGCTGAAAAAAAGTGTGAATAAAAAATAGTAAGTGCTTAAAGTAACTAGTTTTAACTTTAATTTGTATAAGCATGTCATTGCGGTGCTCAAAATAAGTTTATTGTTGGTTAGTTAGTCGAAAAGTGAATTTTTGTTTGGTTTTATTTGAATATGGCTGCATTTATGAACATTCGCCAAACAAAACAATTTCGTGTGCGGTGACATTCTCACCCAGCAGACTATTTTAACTTATATAGGTTTGAAAAAGAAAGTGTAAAATGGTTAACATTTTTTGGAAGAAAGCCATGAAAGCAGGGGAGCGTCCTTGTCACAAATAAAAAGGATGGAAATATTTCTGCGATTTCTAAGCGATCCTGGTTTCCAAATGCGAATTGCAAAAGAAGAAGGAATACATCGCACAACCGTTTGTAAAACAGTGAAAATGGTTTTAAAGAAGGTCACCGATAAAGCGCATTTGTGGATTAAATTTCCTAATAATAGTGACAAAATAAAAAGGCTCAAGAACTGTGGACATTGCGTTTTGTCTTTCCTTGCGCTATTGGAGCAATAGATTGTACGCATGTTGCAATACAAAAACCACCAAATTATGGCGATGAGTATATTAACCGAAAGGGTTTTTGCAGCATCAACGTACAAGCTACCTGTAATGCTAACGATGAGTTCACTTCAATTGATTGCAATTGGCCAGGATCAGTTCACGATAGCCGAATTTTGAAGCGATCTCGTATTTTCACTTATATGAATAGTCAGCGCAGCGATGCAATCATTTTAGGTGATATCGGCTATGGCATTCGACCATGTCTATTAACACCATTTAAAACCCCAAGGAAAAAAGTATAACAAAATACACGCAAAAAATCGTGTTATAATAGAGCGTTGCTTTGGACAGTTAAAGAGGCGATTCCCTATTTTGCAATACAAAGTGCGTGTTGCTCTGGAAAAAGTTGCATCAGTAATTATAAGCTGTGCGGTATTGCACAACATAGCAAAATTTCTTGGTGACGATTTTGATGAACCCGAAGCTTTTCAAGAGGATGAAGATGATGAAGAAGAGGAGGAAATTGTTACAGACCCGTCAGCTAACTTCACAGAATTAGGCAAAAGGAGAAGGCATGAAATTGTAAATGTACTCAGTTCATTATCACATATTTCATAAATTATTTTTTATTTTAAATTATGTTCTATACATTAAAAATAAATTTTATTTATTAAATTCAGGTCACTTATATTATTTAAATTAAAAAATAAATTATCACTCATAAATTAAAGCTTTCTGATTTCATTAAAATAAAAGAATAAAATTAAAATATTTAATCTTGAAAAAATTCATCTAGTATTTCAACATCCATTTCTTCTTGTTTTTTGATGCTTCCATCATCCAGATATTCTTTTTCTTTTTCCTTCTTTTGTTGTTCTTTCTTCCTTTCTTCCCGTTCACTTATATCTAAGTTTAAACATTTTAGCTGTCTTAACAGAACCAGCCTCTGAAGCTCTTGGTTTCTAAGATTTTTGGTCTCCTCTGTTTCATCATCAAATTTGTATTTTTTCTTCACATTTATCGTTTCCTCCATCTCATCACTAACTTCTCTTTCATTTTGGTTTGTCGCTTCTGGGTTTGTCGCTTCTAGCTCCACACAATCCGGCGTTTTGTTAGCCTCAACACCAAAGCTCACATCCATGGCACCTAGAAAAAATAATTGACACAATAAAATTTATAGTTCAATATAAAAAACTTACCAGGCATTTTATTAAAGACTGGATTTGATTCTTCCTCCATTATTTGCAGCAAACCTTTCTCCCAATCTTTCAAATGTATTGGTTTGATGCCTGTTGCACGCAAATCACTTTTCTTTTTAACATCATTTCGCATGTTTCGTATTTTTTTTTTTAGTTGGACAATTGTTATTTCCTGGCCAAACGTTAGGAGATAGTCCTCATGGAGTGAAGACATGGCATTCTCTTTTGCCACCCTCACTGACGGCACTTGCGACTTTTTAAAAAGAATTTTGTATTTTTTTTTTTATTTTATTTTTTTTTTATTTTATTTTTTATTTTACTTTTGTCGCCCATCTTGCCAAAAACTCAAAACAAACTGATAGTGTTACCATAATTTATAAGAAAATAGCCATATTTTTCAACAGAGGCAACTCTCAAACAGTTTTAATTTTCAAGTACTAGCTATCACTTTTCAGTACTAGCTATGTAGTACTAGCAAAGATTTATTCACACTTTTTGTAGTTTAAACTTTTCAGCATAGCTAATACTAATAAGTAAAAGCTAGTACTAGTAGCTAATACTATAAAGTATAACATACCTTTTTATTCACACAGCCCATGATACCGTTGCAGTTTATGAATACCAGAAGAGAATGCTAAAATTTCTAAAAACTAAATTTACAGTAAAGAAGGTATACTACGTTTCGGACGGAGCTCGTCAACATTTTAAAAACAAAGGTTGCTTGGGAAATTTTTTGGCCCATGAAAAAGAAATTGGAATGCCAGCTGAGTGGCATTTTCATCCTACTGCTCATGGCAAAGGATCATGTGATGGTATTGGAGGAAACCTTAAAAGAAATGCAGCGAAGTATAGCATCCAGTGATCTCATCAAGATCGCATCTTAGATGCGACTGCTTTATAGTTTTTAGTAGCAAAGAGGATCATCAGGAAACAATGAAAATACTGAAGAGCAGATTCGATGCTGCGGTAACAATCGATGAACAGCTGAACCTAGTAATGTCAAGAAAGGATTGACAAAAAAACGCAGTAAATAAAGGCGACAAAAAAGCTGGATGAAAGACTGGGTTCTCAAAAATTTACAAGACTTAAATACTTCATCAGCTACAATAAATTAAGTATAAAAATAGTTATGATATAAATGGATCTAATGCAATTAAGATTAAATTTTAATAACTTATTTATCTTTTTATTTTTAATATTATTATTATTATTATACATTAATTTAATTATTATTAAAAATAAATAAAAAATAATAATTTTTCAACATTTCTATAGAAAAAAAGCGATTTTTTCCTGAGGTTAACATATTCTGAGTATTACAGTATCGAGGGTATAAAATTTTAGTTAGGTATGTTATATACCTTCGGAAAGTTTAGTTTGTCTAGTTTCTCAGTATAAGTTTTATTTGTAAGATTTTAGACACAAATAGGAAAAAATTCAAAATAGTGCATTTGTGAAAAATTGAAAAACCGTTGTCTTGAGTTACAAAACATTTATTTTGATAGATATCTACAAATTTTTTTTTTTTTTAAGTATTTTTTTTCCGAAATACTGAAGAAATAGCTACCTAAACTCTTTGGTAGAAAATTTTCTAAGAAAAATGGGTAATAAGTTACATGGATGAGAAAAAACACCTGTTTGGCCAAAATGTTAAATTTTGATCCCCTCTAACTCAGAGAGATCTGGATCGGTCTTGTTGAAAAATTGTATCTAAACTACTATCCAATAGGACTAACGTTGGTGCAAATTTCATCCCGATCGGAAGACATCGGTTTCAAAAGTTGGTGCACTTGACATGAAATCCCCCATATTTAAATGGCCATAAAACGGCTAAACGGTTTGGCAGTTTTACTGAAATAAATTAATACAATCGTTCAGTATAGGGATAATCCACCCTCCAAGATCATGACCATCATTTTATTCCACAATGTTATTGAATAGTAAAGGTTTCGATTATTTTGTCAACATCATAAAAATGTTAATTGTTTCTGAAGTTATGTTAATATTTCTTCTTTGTTAAATAAATAAAACATACAAATGTGTAAATTAGTAAAAGAGTCCAAGTCGTCAAAAATATTTATTGTTATATGTTTCCATCGTATTGTCACTCACACTATATTTCTTATTGATTTTAAATAACTATTACTATGGCTTACTTAATTAACATAATAATTACGCTAACAACGTAGTGGGTATACTGCTAGTGTTACATAAATAAAGAATTGAAAATTGAAAAATTCAATTGTTTTGTTATAATAATGCTACTGCCAACAAATTTGGATGTAAAAACAACATTTTTATACCCCATACAAGTGATTGGTCAGGGCATAATGAGTTTGTGCTGATGTTTGTAAATGCTAATCACACTTTTCCTTAACTTACCCTTTATTATACCGAATAACTTTTCGATTCGATTTAGGAATATGCGTCCATCTGTCGAACTACAGGTCGCATATAAAAATAGTTTGCCCTCTCATGTTTCGCTACGACCTACCGATACTAATTGATATTTATGACTTCAAAATCAATTTCTCCTCCGAAGTTTGTATATCACAATTTAAGTATTTTATTTAATTTATTTTATATATATTTTTTTCAAGGCCTGCAGTCATTTGATGTCAAAAGCTGTATATATCCTTGAGAAAAAATAAATTTTCTAATTTATCTAAATCCGGCAACATTTAACGATAGTCCTTGAATTTGGAATATTATTTGAAAATTTAGTATCTTAGCAATTTTTGATTTTGAAGTTTTTTTGGGGGGATTTTTGTTTTTCGCGATTTTCTGTGTTTGCAATTATTGATTTTGGTGTTTTTTTAATTTGGCGGTTCCGCCCATACTTTCCACGACTACTTACATTGGAAATTATTGTACTTGTGAAGAGTGTTTAGACTGTGGCTTTCATAGTACCTCATATTTCTTGTATAGGAGGTGTTATTCCCACTAAACCTAACCAGCCCAGTTTTTTTTTTTTTTTTTTTGACTACTTACACTGAACTCGTACAAACGTCAAGGCTTTCCCTTTAGTGGTATTCCAGTTATGTGATATTAAATATTTACCAATCACATGAATAATTTTTGGACTTACACAAAGTCCCAATTCTCTCACTGTTAAGGTACTCCAGATATAGCCAATTGAATATTTACTTGGTTTGGAATACTCACATTATCGGAATACTCACATTAATATCTCTTTTATAGTACTACAGTTATATGCCACAAGAGTAACCCTGCCCGCGTTGCTGGATAACACAATAAAATACATTTACGCCTTTGTTTTAAAAATGAAATCTCATAGAAATAACTGACATTTTCCTGAAAATGTGACAATACAGGAACTTCTAAAGTTACGCTGCAAACTTGCAATGACTGACCTTGACTTTTTTAATGGTATTTTAGTTGCATATTTTGGCAGAATTTTTCAATTAGTTATTCTCTCGGTTGTGTCATGAAATTATCATTATCAATTGGCATTTTAACATCATCAATTAAAAGCAATTGCTTTGAAAATGTGGCAGCTGATGGATCGTTTTGCAATCGAACGCATACATGGGTGGTGAGTCTTAACGTATCTCCATAGATTTTATAGCTTCAAATACGTATTTATTTAATAAGCTGGCGTTGGTTTTGAGATACCAAGTAGTCTTTGTCTAAAGCTTCCTGCTAATAGTTTCAAAACACCACCAAATACATATTGATTTCCACGGAAATCTTTCATTGTTCGATCCAAAGCTTCAATTGTGTTCTAACGTGCCACTGTGCATTCTCTTTACAATAAAATATCAATTTATTTAAAAAATTTTAGAGGACCCCTGCTGCTCCGCAGCTTTATATTATATTATATTAATTTTTATAATATAATACCAAAATTTGCCAAGAGAAGTCGACGTACAATAATGCCAAAATATGCCAAGAGAAGTTAACGTACAGTAAAAGTAAAGTTGATTGTCCACGCATAACTTTCCTCAAACCCAACAAATTTGCCAAGTGAAGATTACGTACAGTAATGAAAAACAAGTAAGAAAATTATAGTCGGTCTAGACCGACTATACGATACCCTATACCATGCGTTTAGAAACTCTATCTCTTAGGCCCAACTAACTGGACGTAGAAAATAAGCAAAAACCAAATTTGAGTGGGATTTTTATTAATTTTTTTTGGGTGCAGATATGAAAAAGTTCATATCGGATGATATATCTATATGGGGACTAGGTCCAAAAATGGACCGATCCTGATCATGTTTGGTAAAGTCTCTTGTATTTTGCAAAAATATGTACAAACAAAATTTGAGAAGAATCAGTGCAATATTTTTGTTTTTTAATAGATTTAAGTGAAGATCGGGAAGCAGCTCTATATGGGGTCAAAGGGATCATTTTTGGACTACTCATTAGTGGATGTAATGAACGCATACAAACCCAATTTGAGTAAGATCTATGTGACAATTTGGATCTTATGGCAATTTATGTCGATTTCATATGGGTAATTTGTATGGGGGCTAGGTCTGAACATGGACCGATTCTCACCAATTTCAATAGCGTTCATCCCATGGCCGAAAAAAGCTTATATACCAAATTTCATCAAAATACATTCATATTTGCGACCTGCAGTTTGATTACAAGCTTTACATGGACACACAGACGGACGGACGGACGGACGGACGGACGGACATTGTTAAATCAACTCAGAAAGTGATTCTGATTCGATCGGTATAATTAAAGATGGGTCTAGGTCAAATATTTTTGGTTGTTACAAACAGCAGCACAAAGTCATTACACCCAAACCACATAGTGGTATAGGGTACAAATATGCCAAGATAAGTTAACGTACAGTAAAAGTAAAGTTGATTTTCCACGCATAACTTTCCTCAAACTCAACGAATTTAAGCAGTTAATAGCTCAAAAGAAGGAGCTTGACACACTGAGTGTTCTTAGACCTATGTCAACAGCCTATGTCAATTAGAACTCTAGCTATAGAGGTTTGAGAGAAGATAAATATTGAAAAAAATCTTGAATACAAAGTTTATTCATAAATTCTTTTAATATATAACAGGCATGGGCAAATGCGGCCCTATGGGCCGCATGCGGCCCACAAACGAATTTTATGCGGCCCCATATAAATTAAAAAAAAATTACAAAATTTAATTTAGATTTAATTAAAAAAAATCAAAACAATAATACCAAAATTTGAAAGTATTGTTCAAAAATAGCATGAATACGTATATAAATTTTCAATAGGGCCACAAAAATACAAATTATTTGAATGTAACGTCTGTTAGCATGCTTCATTTTTTCTATTAGAAACAATGTAGCATGTAAAAAAAATGCATTTTAAAAATTGTGTGTTTGCAAAACACACTCATGATTTGAAATGCAAACGACAGAGCATAATAATTTTTTAAAAAACGCACTAAGCACTAACTCGAAAAATTACTGTACCAAATAACAAACTTTACAATTTAAGTAGACACCATGAAAAATTTCACTCATAATTTGCCAAAGATTATCCCCTTAATACTAATCTTAGAGGGACTAAACTGAAGGCATTGCAGTCAAATACTGAAAAAGAACAGAACATTATTTCGTCTTTTAGACATGGATATGACAGATCCTTGATGCAAGTTACATAATAGCTTGGGATATTGCCCGTAATAAACGTCCTTATGGGGAAGCAGAGTTAAGAGAACACACTATGAAGAAGGTTATGAGCATTCTCGACCCTGATAACAAAAAGCTGCATAAAGCGATAGATAAGCTGTCTTTATCACGGCGCACAACCGAGCGTCGGATTGGAGATATCAGCACTTTAATTGAAACAAGTTTAAAAAACGATCTAAAAAATTCTGCAGCATTTAGTTTAGCTCTTGATGAATCCACAGATGTTAGCGACGTTTCTCAATTGGCGATCTTCATTAGGTCTGTTGAATTTAATATCACTGAAGAAATGTTAGACCTTGTAGCTTTTTCTGAAACAACGCGAGGCATTATGTAAAAAATGCGATTTCGAAGTAATTAACAAATTTGAATTGCCACGAGATAAATTTATTAGTGCTGCCACAGATGGAGCACCTGCAATGGTGGGTAAAAAACAGGCTTTGATTGTTCTTTTAAATAAAGATCCAGATATCCCACATTATCTACCAATTCACTGTATTATTCATCGGGAGCATCTTGTTTCAAAATTTTTGAAATATGAAAACATTTGTAAAGTTGTGGTAGAAATTGTAAATTTTATCAGAACGAACGCTAAAACTCATCGTCAGTTTAAAAATTTTATTATGGAGTTACAAGAAGTTGAGGAAAACAATGAGTTATTAAGCGATGTCACCATTTGGTCCATAGTGCGATGGCTATCCGTTTGTAATGTTTTGGATCGATTTGTTGAGCTGTTACCCACAATAAAGTTGTTTATAGAAGAAAAAGGAAAAATATATCCAGATCTGGAGAATGAAGTTTGGATTTCAGATTTAATGCTTTTTACTGACACAATGAACCATCTTATCTGAGTTTACAAGGCAAAGACAAAACAGTGCTTGATTTGTCACGATCATTGTTTGGCTTCGAAGCTAAACCTCTTTTGTTTATAAAAGACCTCGAAAGTAAAAAATTTAAATTTTTTCCTCTTTTAAAATTGAAGGTTAATAATATACAAGACGATGAGCTGGAAGAATACATAAATAATTTAAAACAATTTCATGAAAATTTTAAATGTAGATTTGAGGATCGCAAACATCTTCAAGCAACATTCTCAGTTTTTGTTAACCCATTTTTGTGTGATGGCCTAAATGATGAATTTTTATTATCCGATATAATACTTGCAAAACCAGATGTTGGAAAATTGGAGTTGTTAGAAATGGAGGATGATATTGTATTGAAAATGCATCACAAATCAACTTCTCTAGTTGGATTTTGGAGAGTTGTTAACGAACCCCAATATCCACAATTGAAAAAAGGTGCTGCTCGTTTATTTTCAATGTTGGATACAACGTATTGTTGTGAATCTCTATACTCCACCATGAAAAATGTTAAAAACAAAAATCGTTCGCGTTTAATAAATCAACATTTTACGGAACTCAGTACCTATATTTATACCCTATACCACTATGTGGTTTGGGTATAATGACTTTGTGCTGCTGTTTGTAACAACCAAAAATATTCGTCCTAGACCCATCTTTAATTATACCGATCGACTCAGAATCACTTTTTGAATCGAAACAGCAATGTCCGTCCGTCCGTCCGTCCGTCCGTCCGTCTGTGTGTCCATGTAAAGCTTGTAATCAAACTACAGATCGCAAATGTGAATGTGTTTTGGTGAAATTTGGCAAGTAAGCTTCCATCAGCCATGGGATGAACGCTGTTGAAATTGGTGAGAATCGGTCCATGTTCAGACCTAGCCCCTATACAAATGACCCTTATGAAATCGACATAAATTGCCATAAGTTCCAAATTATCATATAGATCTCAGTCAAATTGGGTTTGTATGTGTTTATTACATCCACTAATCAGTAGTTCAAAAATACTCCCTATAGGAAAATTCTTAGTCATAGGCCCCATACAGAGCTGCTTCCCGATAATCACTTAAATCTATTAAAAAACAAAAATATTGCACAGATTTTTCTAAAATTTGGTTTGTATATATTTTTTCAAAGTATAAGTGATTTTACCAAATATGGTCATGATCGGTCCATTTTTCGACCTAGTCCCCATATAGATATAGTATCCGATATGAACTTTTTCATATCTGCAGCGAAAAATATTAATAAAAATGCCACTCAAATTTGATTTATGATTATTTGCTATATCCATTTAGTTGGACCGAAGAGATAGGGTATCTTAACCATGGTATAGGGTATCGTATAGTCGGGCTAGACCGACTATAATTTTCTTACTTGTTTTATTTTATTTTGATATAATTCCTTTTTTTATTTTATTTAAAATGAAATTCTTGGATCTCAAAAAATTTTAAATTATAATATGATTTTCATAAATACTAATAATATTTCAGTACAAAATTTATTTGTAATGTGTATGAAATGAATTAATAAATTTTATGTTTGTTTAAAAATTGTTTTTTTTGCTTTTTTGTTTGAAAATGAATATTTGTACAGAAATAAACTAGTGCGGCCCACCGTTAGTAGGTGAAATTCCAAATGTGGCCCAACAAGCTATTTACGTGCCCACCCCTGATATATAAGATAGCCATGCCAGAGGTTTTTGATGGTTCCGAATGAGCTCTGCTACCATCACGCAATCAAATTGCTGCACTTCCAGAAGATGAAAGTGTCAAAGAAATTTTACCACGTGCTCGTATACTGGCTAAAAATAAAGATATCAAAAAATTCTTGCCAGTATCACCAGGTGCATCCAAAAAGTACATGCCATCATTACCATCATCAATTTCTTGCATATTTCATAACCCAATTTGCTGTTAATTTAATTTCGGTATATTTTCTAGAAAATTTGTCAATACATTTGGATGGTAATTCTGTTCGGGAGGAAAGTTTTGATTATGGTATACCCAACTGAGCCAAAGCTTCACTTGTCATCCCTAAACAAATATTCTCAATCAATATCAATGTCTCATTATACATTTCCGCTGTCTAAATAAAAAAAATTATATCTTCTGTAATTAAATCACAATATTTCATTCATAAATCATTTGGATTGGCTGGATTTCAAGTGGATAGAATGATAGAAAATATTATTTCTTCTGGATATGCTGATATCAACGCATCAGTTAATGCATTTTCCCAATGTGTATCGCGTTCAAGCAATCCTAATTTTTGACATGGTTCACGATAGGTGGCGCATAAGTGTCCGTCAAGAGGTTTCAAATAATTAAATGATGTTGGACCATGAAGATTTATCAAAAGCAAATTAAAATTAAAACAATCACTATGTGGGTGAACTGAGTAACTTCGACCTAAATCATTAGTTTCAAACACATTTGGATGACCTTGAATAGGTTTGTCTTGCTTTGGTGTATTTGGTAACGCAATTGCTCTTTGTGCTGAAGTTTTTTCATTAAAGCAAATAGGCTGATCATTTACCAAATGAACGGCTGATTGTTGATCGGTCGGGTATTTTACATGTATTGCAAAATAAAGTATACGCCATACTGCTTCATAACTGCTGATGAATCGACCAATTCGGTAATGTGTTATTTCATCATTTTCAACAACGCTACTTTTCGTGATATATTTACCAATATATTTGATCGCTTCAATTGAATTGCAGTATTCAACGTTAACGTGAGCCTTAAAATTTTGTGTGTTCCCACTTTTTATCAACATGTCCATTAACGGTTTCATCTTTTGCTTAAATACACGTGTAGTTATATCATGTCGGTCTGCTGGCTCTTGACCTTCAAATAAATGTTCTATAACTTGTTTCCATTGCGGATGGAACGTTATCCCTTAGAGGCCATTTGTATGGGGACTGGGTCTCAACATAAACCGATATTCACCAATTTCAACAGTTTTCATCATATGACCTATAGAAGCTTAATTACTCAAATTTCATCAAAATATGTTCATATTTGCGACCTGTAGTTTGATTAAAAAGTTTACGTGGACACACAGATGGACGGACGGACATCTGAGTCGGTCGGTATAATAAATTATTGTTCTGTGTTAATTTTTTTTGGAAGTTACAAACATCAGCACGTTGTGGTATTAGGTATAACAAATAGTTTTTTCATTGCCCGTATTGACATTTACTCGATATAAATCAGTAGCTTTCTATAAATATATGTGAAATCTTGCTCTTTTGTGTTAGATAGTTTTACAGAAAATTTTTCATGATGAATTGTTCAAGATTGCAGTTGCAAATATCTGCGGTCAAAATCAATAACCGCTTAAATCGACTTAAGAACGATTTGGGTTATATTTATTTAGTTTATTTATTTAATGTATGATTTCCCATACAACAAAATTTATAATCTTATAATTAAAGTATAGGAGTTTTACATTGCATTGAAATAGAAAATTTGAAAATTTTTGGTCTTAAAAAAATAATAATGGTAAATATAAAAATATTAAATAATTTAAAGAAAAAAAATAACGAATTATAACCAAAAATGTTAATACAAATATTAGTAAATGAAATAATATAAAAAAAAAATAAAAATAAACAAAATAAAAAATATAAAATATAAACAGATCAGCAAAAAAAAAAAAAAATTGAAAAAAATAAGAAAAAGGATCAGGTAAAAAATTTAAAAAGTTTCCTCTTAAAATGCATTGCGTTGCTTATAATTTTAATGGACGATGGTAGCGAATTCCAAAGACGTATTGAGGAGACATAAAATTGCCATTTGGATGCTAAATATAGGTATCTAATGTACATTATGTCATGATTTCTAGCCGTGCGCATAAACACGAGTCTGTCATACAGATATGTTGGCTGATGTGCACGTACAACTTTATTTAACAACAGTAGCGTTTTTATCTTTAACATATTTTCAAATGTTACTCCGTAAATTTTTTTGAGTAGTACAAAATCGGCTCATATTTTCGAATATTGAAAATATATCTTAAAATTGCATTGAAAATGGACTCAAGCTTTTTATAACTCTTAGAATCAGTGCTTGCATATATTTTGCAGCCATATAGTATAGTTCGCATAAGATATGTTTTTGCAAGCAAAATTCGAATATTAAGGGGGGGTTATATGTTGTGTATTCCATGATGTTCTAAGCATTGAGTAAGTTCTCCCAGCAGCAGAAGAAATATGGTTAGACCATGTGAGATTATCATTAAAAATAATACCTAGATTTTTAGCTGTTGATACGATTTCAATTTTCTGGTTGTTTAACATAATCAATGGTTCAAAAGGCAGTGTCATTGTTCCTCTTGTAAAAATCAAACACATTGATTTAGAGAGGTTGAGGCATAAACCATTTGCACTTGCCCATGTATAAATCTTATTATACCCTATACCACTATGTGGTTTAGGTATAATGACTTTGTGCTGCTATTTGCAACAACCAAAAATATTTGACCTACACCCATCTTTAATTATACCGATCGAATCAGAATCACTATCTAATTCGATTTAACGATGTCCGTCCGTCCGTCCGTCTGTGTGTCCATGTAAAGCTTGTAATCAAACTGTAGGTCGGAAATATGAATATATTTTGATGAAATTTGATACTTGATCTTTTGTCAGCCATGGGATGAATGCTATTGAAATTGGTGTGAATCGATCGATATTCAGACCTAGCCCCCATACAAATGACCCCTATGAAATCAACATATATTGCCATAAGATCCAAATTATGACACAAATCTTAGTCAAATTGGGTTTGTATGTATTTATTACATCCATTAATGAGTAGTCCAAAAGTGATCCCTATTGGACAACTCTTAATCATAGGCCCCATATAGAGCTGCTTCCCGATCTTCACTTAAATCTATCAAAAAACAAAAATATTGCACTGATTCTTCTCAAATTTTGTTTGTATATATTTTTGCAAAATACAAGAGACTTTACCAAACATGGTCAGGATCGGTCCATTTTTGGGCCTAGTTCCCATATAGATATAGCATCCGATATGAACTTTTTCATATCTGCAGCCGAAAAAATTAATAAAAATCCCACTCAAATTTGGTTTATGCTTATTTTCTATATCCAATTAGTTGGGCCTGAGAGATAGGGTCTCTAAACGCATGGTATAGGGAATCATATATAATTGTCTTACTTGTTAAGATCTGAATTTAATTATGCAACGCAATCATTTATGCTGTTTATACCAGTAGTTATATATAACTGAACATCGTCAGCATATATGTGTACATTACAAAACAATAATTGTTCTACTAGGTCATTCACGTAGATGGAAAAAAAGAGGTCCCAGTATTGATCCTTGGGGTACGACTTTCATAACTGGCAACACACGAGAGGTTTTATTGTTTGCAAAAACTGACTGGCTACGATTCAACAGATATGAAGACAACAAACAAATAGACCAAGGAGAGAAATTAAACATTTTCTGTAATTTAAAGCATAGAACCTCATGATCCACCATGTCAAACGCTTTATAATGGTCAAGTTAAACAAGAAAAGAAATGTCTCCAGCATCAATACTTTCTCGTATATACTCTGAAACATCTATGAGTGTTGATATACAACTATGCTTGGGTCGGAAACCTGATTGCCTTTTTGTCAGTAAATCGTTATCATTAATATGATTGCTAATTTGTCCATGAAGCAGTCGTTCAAAAACTTTGGATAGATAAGGTAGTATGGCAATTGGACGATAATCGTTGTTAGATTTTGGGGTGGGTATAATTTTTGCGTGTTTCCAACTTTGCGGGTAAACACTCTTTGTAATTATATTATTAAATATATACGTTATAAATGGCAGAACATACGGTAAAATAATTTTTAAAAATTTGGTATGAATATTATCGAACCCTACAGCATCAGATTTAATTGCAGCTTGAAAATACATCTTTTTGGTTTATACAAATAAAACAGAATGAGCTGCATTGAGGGGCAAAAATTTCTCTTTGATCATAAAAGTTCATATTTGAAGTAAAGTTAGGGAGATTCATGAAAGATACATTGAGTTAATCTACATCTATTACACTAGATACTAATGGCGATGATTTTGCAATCCCAATTTCTCGTATAGTTCTCCAAGTTTTCTTAGTACCAGCTGCAGATGAAAAGCGACATGACTAGAACTTGGATTTAGCAGCTTTGATCAGCCTGTTCACTTCTCTTCGTGCATTTACATGAGGGTGCCCCTTAATAAAAAAAGTGTTCAAACTGTCGGTCTCACCCCCTAGAAATATGCGAATAGCAAAAAAACTGAGAAATACAAAGTTTTGGGCCAATCAAAAAACGTTTAGTCGTGGCGCAAAGCGATTGAAAATTTCAAGTGTGTTAATATGGGGAAAATATGACTTTTTTCCAGATTTTACGAAAATTTCGTTCTATAATTTAATTTTTCCGACAAGCCGTTACATAATTCGGGATCAGTATTAAATTATCCTTTCAAGAGGCTATAAAACTTCAAAATCGTATGAAACCTCGCCAAGAAATAGCAAATGCCCCAGACCACTTTTGTGCCAAAAAAAACTAGGTCATGAAATTTGATGGCATTTTTTTCAACTTTGAGAAATTGATTAAAGCCATCATTCTTTTTTGGTCTCTATACTTATACGTACTCAGATATGAAGTATTGTTTTATTACCACGTTGTTAACCTATTGCGCATTGAGACCGGAAAATGGAATTTTTTTTTATAAAATTTTTAAAACTCCTTTTTCAAGTTTGAAAAAATTTTCTTAAACAAAATTTAAAAAAATTCATATATTAACTTACTGTTTTATTAAATACATGTTGCAGATTAACTGTGTGAATTTTTAAGTAAATCCCTCTACCAGAATTTTTTTGACAAGGATTTTATTTTTGCGGATTTCGAGAAAACTTGGATTTTTGTAAAATATTCTGTAAATGTACTCTTTCTAAATACTTTGTATCAAAAATTCATCACTTTTCTACTTTTAAATGTTATATTTTATCTTAATAGCCTAGGGTTTCGGAAAAAAATAATATGACTCCATTAACCCTTTTGGAATTGGGGTCACATATGACCCCAAGCTAATAAAAGACAATTTATGCAAAAAAATTCAAATATTTGGTAAGTGCTGTCCAATTTTTAGATGCGACGCTTAAAATATAATAACCAAATATGTAGAAGTTTCGTTCCGAAAATTTGGGATAAATCCGACAACGTTAACCCATTATTTGCCAAGGCCAGATTTGGATTTTAAGAAATTTTTAAATAAAAATTACCGAAAACGAGTTTTCTATTAAACTCGTTAATAACACTGTTTAGAATTTAAGAAAAATAATTCGGTTAATTTTTATTTATTTAACCATTCAGTGCTCCTGAGATCAAAGTTTTCCATTGTGATGTATCTCTGGTGCAATTATCTGCTTATGTATTTAACATGTATTTAATAAAACCTTAAATTAATATATTAATTTTTTTAAATTTTGTTTAAGAAAATTTTTTCAAACTTGAAAAAGGAGTTTTAAAAATTTTATCAAAAAAATTTCCATTTTTCGGTCTCAATGCGCAATAGGTTAACAACGTGGTAATAAAACAATACTTCATATCTGAGTACGTATAAGTATGGAGACCAAAAAAGAATGATGGCTTTAATCAATTTCTCAAAGTTGAAAAAAATGCCATCAAATTTCATGACCTAGTTTTTTTTGGCACAAAAGTGGTCTGGGGCATTTGCTATTTCTTGGCGAGGTTTCATACGATTTTGAAGTTTTATAGCCTTTTGAAAGGATAATTTAATACTGATCCCGAATTATGTAACGGCTTGTCGGAAAAATTAAATTATAGAACGAAATTTTCGTAAAATCTGGAAAAAAGTCATATTTTCCCCATATAAACACACTTGAAATTTTCAATCGCTTTGCGCCACGACTAAACGTTTTTTGATTGGTCCAAAACTTTGTATTTCTCAGTTTTTTTGCTATTCGCATATTTCTTGGGGGTGAGACCGACAGTTTGAACACTGTTTTTTCCCTCCATATAACGAAGGGCCACCCTAATTTACATATTCCGTATGTAGATCAGTGATTTTAAACATTTTATAGCGTTTGTATGCAAAATCCCTACGAGTAATAACTAATTTTATTTCAGTATTGAACCACGGTTTCTTCCTGGTATTTTTCTTCAAAGTTCTCACCGGAACAGATTTACTAAAAACTTGCAACAAATTTTCCTCTAGATATTTCAGTTGATTATCAACCGAGGGCATATAGTAGATGCTACTCCAATTTATTGCTGATAGCCCAAAGGACATATTGACATAGTTTATGTGATCAAAATCATAATAGGTAATAGTCTCACTTTCATGCTGCAGTTTGAAGTCATATGCCAAAAATAAAAGATCATGTTTGGAGAAACATGGTGCTGACAACTGATCATATAGGAAGACTTTATATATATTGCTGATATGTATGCTATCATGTTCTACTAAAGACACTTTATATTTCCGTGAAATCCCCATTTCTCTAACAATGTTTTTCAAAAAGGTATTAATAAAAACATACCGATCTAAGTCGTAATGAAGCCCCATTACATTTATGGGGGATTTCATGTCTAGTGCACCAACTTTTGAAACCGATATCCTCCGATCCGGATGAAATCTGCACCAAGGTTAGTCCTATTGGATAGTAGTTTAGACACAATTTTTCAACAAGATCGGTCCAGATCTCTCTGAGTTAGAGGGAATAAAAATTTGACATTTTGGCCAAACACTTTTTTCTCATCCATGTATCCTATTACCTATTGTTCTTAGAAAATTTTCTCCCAAAGAGTTTATTTCTTCAATATTTCGGAACAAAATACTGAAAAAAAAAAAAATTTGTAGACTTTTTTTTTGCTAAATTAAAGCATTTTTGCTTTTTTTCAAAAAGGGCATTTTTTTTTTCATAAGAAAGCTTAGGATTTTTCCTTTAATAGCTTTTCGGTTGCTTAGTGGGATGGAAGTGGGATATCTATCAAAATAAATGTTTTGTAACTCAAGACAACGGTTTTTCAATTTTTCACAAATGCACTATTTTGAATTTTTTCCTATTTGTGTGTAAAACCTTACAAATAAAACTTATACTGAGAAACTACACAAATTAACCTTTCCGAAGGTTGTAACATACTTTCATAACATAACAGAAGAGAATGGTTCTCTGTAACCTGAAAGAGTTATTTGCAATATTTCAATCTGAACACGAGGATGTTAAAATTGGCTTCACGAAATTTACACAAATGATACCAAAACATTGCGTTTTGGCAGGAAGCAGCGGAACTCACACAGTATGCGTTTGCATTTACCATGAAAATGTTAAACTGATGTTGAAGGAAATCAACTTAAAATATTTAACATATGATTCGGCAGAAGATTTACACGATTACCGCGATTGCCTTAAATTGACTGTGTGTCCTAATGCAACAACTTCTTGCCACTTAGGTGAATGTACCAATTGCCCGAAAACCACATTCATCAAAGAAAATTTAATCAACTCTTTAGATCGAGAATATATAGAGGAGGTCAAATTTGATTCTTGGATTCAGACAGATGCACATTTAAAACAATCATTTTAAATGTGAATAATTTTGTGGAAGAAATGTGTAAATTAATTGGGCAGGAACAATTCCGACAAATTATTAAAACATCGATTTAATGCTGGTACTTAACTTTTATTTTAATATTTTAATATTAAATATTTTAAATTTATTTAATTTTACTATTCATAAAGTTTATTATTTTAAAAATTACTTAAATTTATTTAAATGTTTTTACAAAATATTTATCTCGCTATGAGAAATTGAACTAACTCTTTAATCATTTTTCAAAACATATTTAAGGAGATCCACAACTTCAAATGCAAATAAAAAATAAAAACAATTATGCTTGTCAGCATAACCAGCGTCACACTTTCGTGTGAACGAAAGGTAAAAACAAAAATGCAAGGTAGCGTCTGGGGCAAGTTAAATATTTTAACTTATAAATTTTTTATTGCGCGTGCAGCGCTCATTTTTAGAGAAATATTTTGGGGTTCACATTTCATGTGAACGGAATGTTAAACAAAATGCAAGATAGCGTCTGCTATGAATTTATAATTTTAATTTTAATGTTTTTTGTTGCGCGTGTAGCGCTCATTTTGCAAATATTTTAATTTTGCCAGGAATTTGACATGGTTGCACTTCCGTACCTTAACTTGTACAGGATTGCTAAACTTGAGAAACCATGACTTTTTAGTCAAAGAGCAATGGTCAATCTTCAAGGATTTGAAAATACATTTGAAGTCTGGTGAATTCGTTATTTCATATGATTTCGCAGAAAACTATAAATATGTTCTTCAGGATGCCATACAAGCACTCCACTTCAATAACGACCAAGCAACTTATTCACAGCAGTTATTTACTACATGAAAGATGAAAAGCTGGAACACAAAAGTATGGCAATCATATCCGACGACTTAAAACATGATACCGTTGCAGTTTATGAGTACCAGAATATTTTACTAAAACATCTAAAATCTAAATTTACAGTAAAGAAGGTATACTACGTTTCGGACGGAGCTCGTCAACATTTTAAAAACAAAAGTAGCTTCGCAAATCTTATGGCTCATGAAAAAGATTTTGGAATGCCAGCTGAGTGGCATTTTGATCCTACTGCTCATGGTAAAGGAGCATGTGATGGTATTGGAGCAAATCTTAAAAGATATGCAGCGAAGTATAGCCTCCAGTGCTCTCATCAAGATCGCATCTTAGATGCGACTGCTTTATTCCATTCGGCAAAGAATTATTGTAAATAAACTAAAATAATTTTTAGTAGCAAAGAGGATCATCAGGAAACATTGAAAATACTGAAGAGCAGATTCGATGCTGCGGTAACAATCGATGGCACCGCTCAATACCATGCTTTTATACCGCTTGTCGATGGAAGACTCAAGTTGAAAAAGTTTTCTGCCTCTATTCAATGCGATTTCTTTCCAAAGATAACAAATAAACCAACAGCGAAATCAACAGCTGAACCTAGTAACGCCAAGAAAGGATTGACAAAAAAAACGCAGTAAATAAGGCCGACAAAAAAGCTGGATGAAAGACTGGGTATTTAAAAATTTACAAGACTAAAATACTTCATCACTACAATAAATTAAGTATAAAAATAGTTATGATATAAATGGATCTAATGCAATTAAGATTAAATTTTAATAAATTATTTATCTTTTTATTTTTAATATTATTATTATTATACATTAATTTAATTATTATTAAAAATAAATAAAAAATAATAATTTTTCAACATTTCTATAGAAAAAAAGCGATTTTTTTTCTGAGGTTAACATATTCTGGGTATTACAGTATCGAGGGTATAAAATTTTAGTTAGGAATGTTATATACCTTCGGAAAGTTTAATTTGTCTAGTTTCTCAGTATAAGTTTTATTTGTAAGGTTTTAGACACAAATAGGAAAAAATTCAAAATAGTGCATTTGTGAAAAATTGAAAAACCGTTGTCTTGAGTTACAAAACATTTATTTTGGTAGATATCCCACTCCCATTCCACTAAGCTACCAAAAAGCTCTTAAAGGAAAAATCCTAAGCTTTCTTATGAAAAAAAAATGCCCTTTTTGAAAAAAAAAAACAAAAAATGCTTTGATTTAGCAAAAAAAAAGTCGAAAAAATTTTTTTTGTTTTTTTAAAGTATTTTTTTCCGAAATATTGAAGAAATAGCTATCTAAACTATTTGGGAAAAAATTTTCTAAGAACAATAGGTAATAAGTTACATGGATGAGAAAAAACACCTTTTTGGCCAAAATGTAAAATTTTGATCTCCTCTAACTCAGAGAGATCTAGACCGATCTTGTTGAAAAATTGTGCCTGAACTACTATCCAATAGGACTAACCTTGGTGCAAATTTCATCCCGATCGGAAGACATCGGTTTCAAAAGTTGGTGCACTTGACATGAAATCCCCCTTATATAAAAAGTTATTTTTCTCCAAATCACGATTTTTGGCTTAGGCGGTTAATGCTTGTGACGACAGGTATATGGAAATAATCTTCTTAAAATTTCAAAGAAATCCGACAATAATGGCTCGAAAAAACTCGACAACTTTCCATACAATTGTACACACAGTAAACAGATTCGTTGTGACTACCGCATTTATTGCCAACCGAATTGTGATGACGTTAATAACCGAATTTTGAATTGTTTGCAATTACAATTCTATTGCCTTATCAGTAAATATTTTACCACAATAGATAATGGTTAGTTGCTATAAAATTTCTGTTGATAGAATCGAAAACTTTGTTGTTAAGCTTTAGAACAATTCGGTTGGCGAATTTTTTTCTGTGTGTATTAAAAAAATGCTTTCTTTTGAAATTTTGCATTGATTTACAGAAAATATTTAAGGAACACAAAGTTAAAATTTATATTACGTTGAATATTACAACCTTCATATTTCAAAGTAATGCGGCCAATATTGGGACTCGGAAGAATCATTGCATGGAAAAGATCAAGTCTTTCCATGAATATATGTGAAAATTCGTTATTTTACAAATATTAGCACAATCTATAATATAACCGGAACACAGAGTGATGTGGTGTTGAAAAAGTGTTATACATACATATGTACATATATATATATATATATTAATAAAATATGTAAAGTTTGAAACAGTTATGACAATGTTTTTAAATCATCTCCCTGGATGTGTATGATAGATTATTTCAAATGGCGGTACATTATTCAACATCATTAGAAAAACACTTGCTCTTTTCCTTTACGTACTATATGTATGAATGTGCGAGGATATCTTGGTACACAAATGTTTTATTTTTTGTTTGTTTGTTACGCCTTCATAATAAATAAGTATGATGATATATCATAACAACTCTGTTGTAACGCAGTCGTGTAACACTTTCAATTGTGACAGTAATCAGTTGCTACATGCTAGCACAAACAATTCTATAAACATACATATATACCAACAGGCTGTCATAAGCGAATGGCAACAAAAATATTTGCAATAGAACAGAACATCAGCAATATAATCAGTTTAAAAGCACAGTTTCACACTCTTTAACTGTTATAAGTACTCTGTAGCATTATTTTTCAAATATGACATATTACAAATCATATGACATTAGAACATAAGCGACTTAATCATATTTGATGAAGATGGAGATTATGTTGATGGTTGGTTCGTTTGCTAAACTTGTTCGTGTTGTTACTGCTGCTGTTGCTGTGGTTTAAGCAACTGTAGCTGTTGTAAGTGTGATTGTTGTTGATTGGTAAGTCACATTTGCATAAAAAAACGGTTTAATGCTTTCGTTGTTGTTTAAGTATGATTATTTTACTTGGTTATGCTGACAAGTTCTGCAAATATTTTTTTAAGTCACACCTGCGTTGTAAAGTGATAAATTTAGATGACTTTTTTTGAGATTATGCTCTGAAAAGCTTAGGGATAATGTGTTCTACTAGGCTTAGTAATTCAAATATGATGGCAATACTTAATAATCAATTTATTCGAAATAACTGCTTATATGAGTCAGAATGAAAATCAGATTCAATTTCAATTACAAAACAAGTTTGTAAAATATAATTTTTTATACCAAATCCAATTCTCTCTGAACAAAAAATAATTTACAGTAATATTTTTTTTTGGTTTTAGTATAACTTTACCATGATTGTAAGTACCCAGCAAAAAATAAACTTACCTAATTCTGTAAAATAACCCCAATTGGATCAAAGGAATTTAAGACTTGTTTGTAATAAATTTATTTTTTATAAAAATATTCACAAACAATTTTGTCAAATAAACCATATCAGGCTAAATTTTTATCGAAAATCATTTTTTTGGGGAGAAGCCGACACTTTGTTAAAAAAAAATGTTTTTTCTTATCCCTTCTACTATATGTTAAGTTTTATTTGATCGTCTCTACATAAAAATTATTATTTTAACTCACAAAAATTTTACAATCAAGTTGAGAGATACCATAACATTTGTATACCATACGTTAATAAATTTAAATGTTTTTCCACTGCGCCTAACCCCTTAAAGCTAAGGCAATGCTTAGTTGCGCTAGTTTAACAACAAAGAAGTAATATGATTAATCACAAACGTTTCAGTTGTAGCCACTCTTTGAATTTTTATCACTTTCTTTTCAAAATTATATAAAGCGTAGGTGCTAAATTATTTCTCAAATATTTTATTCTTTTATTTGTCTTAAAACAATTTTATTGTTTATTAGTCTTAAGGGAAAAATAAATATAAATGATAATGTGAAACACAATGAAGTAAACCAACCTTTAGCTCATATTACTTTCAAAAACTGCCTTTTAAAAAAGTTTTAATTTATAGTAGTAATTTATAAGAAATAACATATATTTATATAATACTATGCATGTCTCTTTATTTAGAATACTTATTAAAAAGTTGAAATGTGCAATAAGAATTTTTTATTTATTTTTTTTTTTGAAAACCAACCTATAAATTAACTAAATATAATAGTTTGTAAAACAAAAAAATGTACAAAGTGCCCTAAAATAAATTATACTGTGTCCAAGTGTTTATCGCGGTTTGTTCTATTTGGGCAAGTAGTTTTTTTTCAGGTGACAAATTTCATGCCAATACCTTTATTGGTTCAATAGTGCCTCTCATTTTTTAAAACAACTAAAATCGAGCTTGGCAATTTTAACAATGTCTGATTTTGTTCAACAACTAAGTTGTATTAAATTTTGTTTGTGAAAAGAAATTTCTGCTACAGAAACATTGTGGATGCTGCAGAAGGCTTTCGCTGACTAGGGGCCAATTTATCGCATTCGATATCGAGTAATATCAGTCGAAATTTCATATTTTGGTTTATTATTTAGAGGGGATGGACAAACATCAGCCCTCGTTTCACTTTTACTCTTAACTAGGGGCCATAATTCATTAACTCTGTCTTAGTAAAATTATTGTTAGTATTTTATTTTAAAAAATAAAAAAATTGTCTCGATCGAAAAATTTCGGTAGCGAATGCGGTGATTTGGCCACAGGCTATATCAATAAAAAAGTAAGAAAATTGTAGTCAGTTAGAGAAAGGGTCCAACTAGTTAGATATAGAAAATAAGCATAAACGAAATTTGAGTGGTTAGTGGTTTTGCTTGCATGAAAAAGTTCTTCTGGGATTTTATATTTATATGTGGTCGATGTCGAAAAATGGACCGATTCTGATCACATATTTTTTGCAAAAACGTACACAAACCAAATTTACAAAAAATCTGCGCAATATTTTTGTTTCTTTAAAAATTTAAGCAAAAATCGGGCAGCAGCTTTGTATGGGGGCTATGACTAAGAGTTGTTCTATAGAGTTTATTTTTGGACTACTGATTAATGGATATAATAGACACAAACAAACGCAATTTTAACGAGAACTATATGATAATTTGGTTCTTATGGCAATTTAAGTGGATCTCAAAGCGGTCATTGGTATGGCGACTAGGTTGCAACATGCACCGATTTTCACCAATTTCAACAGCATTCATGATATGGCCGATAAAAGCGTATAAGCCAAATTGGTTTACATAGATACACAGGTCGACAGACGGAAGGACAGATATCGCTAAATCGAAGATTCTGAGTTGATATGTATAATACGCCAAATATTTTTGGTAATTATGCATGAAACACGTAGACGACATCGTCTACACGGCTACAGCCTGTCAAAAATAAAATACACACGATTATATGGAAACGATTATTTTGACACCAACACAGCTACACGGCTACTTGACAACTGAATTACTTAATAATTTTTACGTTATAATAATGCATTACAAATAATTAATTGTATGTTTGAGTCAAGTTTATATAGAATCATGCATGTTTTTCTATTTTAATAAATTAAAAAAAAATATGTTTGGCCCTACTGAAATAAAAAAGCATTGGCATAAAAACAGCTGTTTATATTGCTGTTATATGTTGCTGTCGTTTTCAAAAAAATTAAGTAGCTGACTACACGGCCAGCAGCATTTGTAGTCGTGTTGTCGTGTAGCTGCAGTCGTCTATGGATTTCCTGCATTACAGTATCAGCACAAGCTCATATGCCCTGACACATAGCGGTATAGGTTACAAAATGTTCACAAATAGTACAAACAGTTCCAAGAACTCAGCAAAAGCGTTGAAGATGAACATCACGTAAAAGAAATCAAAGATTTAATGCCGAAATTTTTACGACTGATAATCAGAAATCTTGCTGATATTGTCGACATTTCAAAATAATCAGTAAACACCAATTTAAATAATATTTTGGTCTTCAAACGCGTCGATTGGTTTCAAAAGCACAATTTTTTTTTTATTTTTTTATTTTTTTTTTGAAAAACAATATTTTTTGAAAATTATTTTGTTATTAAAAAAAATAAGAGAAACTGATCATTATGGTTGATGTGATTTGGATCTGTGCCTAAGACCTCGAAACCATTGACCAATAAAGTGAATATCGTGCAAAAAATTAAACACTAACGAAAAGAGCAGTCCAAATCTGCTCAATAAGCAAAGATTTTCTTTGCCATTTGTGTAAATCTAAAAATCGCGAAAAGAGTCCAGAATTAAAGGTTGCTAGCTCTTGGTTTTTGCGATGCATTAAGGCACATTCTTACATTTTAAGTCCATTTTACACAAAATTCAAGATATATTGTTTCACAACCACCGTATTCGCCTGATATAGCACCGTGTGACTTATGGCTATTCAATAAATTAAAAAACAAACATGTATAGGGACTAGCTCAGAACATTCATAGATTTTCACCAGTTTCAATATCGTTCGTTCTATGCCTGACATAAGCTTATATATCGAATTTTATCAAGGCGAATGTTAAATTTATATGGGGACTAGGCCGAAAAATGGATTTTATAGGGGGTCAGTTGAAAGGAGACTGGCTCTGAAGAAGTGCCGCTTTTCACTAGTTTCATCTGGCGTTCTTTCGAAATGTTTTTTTTTTCACCTGAAAGTTAAAACTTACTTTTCTTTTGATTATTTCTACCTGAAAAAGAATAATTGGCTTCATCCGATCATTTTTATGGTCTTGCCGGTTAGAGGGTTAAAATTCCTAAATAGAATGCAGCTTAACATGTGTTATATGAGCAGCTTAGAATTCGCAATAATTTTTGAAATTTTAGTTTTGCACAATTTTCAACTAGCCGTTCCAAAATACCTTCGTTTTGGAAACCAAATGCGATTATTCGTCATTTCGAATCTAAGTATCAACAAACTAAATCGAATAAAACACATATAAGAATATATTGACATACTAGATGTAACCCGGTGTGCTTCGCTAGCCCTCCCCACGAATCCTAATGAAAGGGCTCACGCAAAGTCCCAAGGCTCTCGCTATTACAGTAAATCAGATATATCACATTTAATAATAAGTTTGTATGGGGGTGCCATGCGCATTTGCCCAATCCCGCCAATTTGTTTGTCTGAATACTCACGTAAATAATAGATGATCTGAGACAAATTTGCTAAATTCTCCCTATCATAGTACTTAATATATATGATATTAAAAATTTACTTTGTATGGGACTTGTCACGCTCACTAAAAATATTAAAAAACAAGTAAGAAAATTGTAGTCGGTCTAGCCCGACTATACGATACCCTATACCATGGTTTAGAGTCCCTATCGCTTCGGTCCAACTAATTGTTTATAGAAAATAAGCATAAACCAAACTGGAGGTGAATTATTTTTAATTATTTTGGCTGCAGATATGAAAAAGTTCATATCCGGTGCTATATTTATATGGGGACTAGGTCCAAAAATAACCCGATCTTGACCATATTTGGTAAAGTCACTTATATTTTGCAAAAATATATACAAATCAAATTTGAGAAATATCTGTGGAATATTTTTGTTTTTTTAATAGATTTAAACGAAGACCTGGAAGCAGCTCTGTATGGGGCCTATGACTAAGAATTGTCCTAAAGGGATTATTTTTGGACTACTCATTAATGGACGTAATGAACGCATACAAAACCCAATTTGAGTAAGATCTATATGACAATTTGGATCTTATGGCAATTTATGTCGATTTCATAGGGCTGATATGTATGGGGGCTAGGTCTGAACATGGACTGATTCTCACCAATTTCAATAGCGTTCATTCCATGGCCGACGAAAGCTTATATACCAAATTTCATCAAAATATATTCATATTTGCTACCTGTAGTTTGATTACAAGGTTTACATGGACACACAGACGGACGGACGGACGGACGGACGGACGCACGGACATCGTTAAATCGAACCAGATAGTGATTCTGATTCGATCGGTATAACAAAAGATGGGTCTAGGTCAAATATTTTTGGTAGTTACAAACAGCAGCACAAAGTCATTATACCCAAACCACATAGTGGTATAGGGTATAAATACAGCCTGTAGCACTTCCCATATCCGCAGTAAGACTCCGTGAAAGTTTGAGGAAGAGCAGATGAGTAGTTACGGATATTATCTCCTACAAACAAATAAACACACTTTACCTCTTTACTATCCTAGTATAGATTATTAGTATAGATTTTCTTATTTCGAAACTTGCTGATATACAATGTTTTTTGTTTTTTTCATTCGGTACAACAATTGTCAGATTTATCGGCGTACCTACCCTGGAGCAAGGTACATGTAGCCGCCCATGAGAAGAACATGGATTTCCCAAATTAGATCTGGCAACACTTAACTATTGGCCTTGAACTTAAAAAATCAGTTGGCAATTTTTCTTTTTAGCTTTTTTTGATTTTTGATTTTGAAGATTTTTGTTTTGGGCGATTTTTATTTTTCGTGTTTTTTTGGTTTGGAGATTTTTGATTTTGGCGATATATTTCCCACGGCAAATCACATTAATCACTAATGTACTTCTCAAAAGGCTTTCTCTTGCATAGTACTTCATATTTTTTTATATAGGAGGTGCCACGCCCACTAATCCCATCCCACCCAATTTTTATTGGACTACTCACATTAATATCTGATGGACTTGTGCAAAATGTCGAGTCTTTCCCTTTTATAGTACATCAGTTATATGATATTAGATATTTACTTTGCATTGGTGGTGCTACGCCCACTGCTTCGATCACTCCCATTTTTTTGTTCGACTAATCATACAAAGAACGTATGAGCTCACGCAAAGCCAGAAAGCTCTCTCTTTTACAGTACTCCAGATATATAACATTAAATAGTTACTTTGCATGGGGAGTGCCACGCCCATTGCTGTGAAGCCGCCAATTTTTTGTCCGACTACTCAAACTAAGATCTGATGGGGTCATGCAAAGTGTCAAAGCTTCCCTTTTTTAGTACACCAGTTATATGGTATCATTTATTTACTTTGTAAGGGCGGTGCCACGCCCACTGATCCGATCAAGCCCTTTTTTATATAACTAATCGCATGAATAACTTATGAGCTCACACAAAGTCCCAAGACTCTCACTATTACAGTACTCCAGATATATGGCATTTTATATTCACTTTGTATGGCAGGTGCCACGCCTATTGGTCCGATACTGCCCATTTTTTGTCCAACTACTCACATTAATAATAAATAGGTGACATCAGACGAATTTGAAGAGCTATCTCTATCACAGTACTCGAGATATATAATATTGAATTATTACTTATATGGGAGGTACCACGCCCACTTATCCGATCCCGCCCATTTCCGGCATAGCTATTAATATTAACAATAGGTGACCTCACACAAATTTGCAAAGCTCTCCCTATCATAGTACTCAATATAAATATATAATACTAAAATTTTACTTTGTGTGGAAGGTGCCACGCCCACTAAAAATATTTAAAAAATTATAGCCTATAGCACTTCTTATATCCGCAGTAAGACTCTGTGAAAATTTCAGGAAGAGCGTATGAGTAGTTACGGAGATCACCTCCTACAAACAAACAAACAAACACACTTTACCTCTTTATTATATTAGTATAGACTAAATGCAATATAAAATATTTACCGAAGTCGAGCACCGGAATATGGAGTGGCTGTGATAATTTTTTTTTCGAATTGGGATAAAAATAAACTGATTTGAGACTAAAAAGTTGTTTAACAAGACAAGGAAGACTAGTAATGAATCAGCTGCAGATAATGACAAATACGCCGTAGTCAAACGCCATAGCTTCAAATGAGCAATTGCTACAAAAAAATTGGCAATAAATTTTACAGATTTCTCAAACGTACAAAATTACAAAATTATCGCTTTTAATGTTTATAAGAACATGTACTTAAATGCTTTCTTAAAAATATTTAGAGCATCATTGATAAATTGGCAAGTTGGCACTGAATAATTAATACACACATACAAATATATTAAAAATTTTTAAGGTTTCTTGAAAAACTATATATGTATATAATTCTTAGATTTATTTTTTATACAATATTCTTTTAAAAGAATGATCTATATGCGGTTAACAATAAAAATTCTTTCAAAACCTCATAATTTGTTATTTAACATTTATGTTATTAAGGGTAAGGGTGTCTAGAAACATTGCGACTTCTTTAAGCAGTGAATCACGTCCGAAACATCATTGTTAACAGTTGTCTTTAAAATTGCTAAAAACGAAAAACAATGAAAAGGGAAACACAAGAAACATTTACGCGTTTTATTTTTATAGTTGGAGAGCAGAACATAAATCACAGTTAACATACAATACGTGGTGCTAGTAAAATAAATGGAAAATATATGTAAATTTTATTTAAAGCGACACTCTTTTTTACACCGGCAGCAGTCAGGGCTGCCAGATACATTTCTTCATTATCACCAAACTCTTCGAAAAAAAAAAAATTCTCAAAAAGTCCCAAACGAAAAAAATTTAACAATATATTGCCCATTTAAAAAAATACAATTTCTAAGTGCAATGTTATTTAGATGTAATTTTTTTATGATAAAAAGAGATAATTTTTATCAATAAAATATTGCAATTATGCATAGTGATTGAGTAAAAAGGATATGACAATATTACTATTGTTTAAGGATCCATACTTGGTACTAAGAGACAGTATCCATTGTTGATTTTACAACGGTCTTCACTCCACTAAACATCAATTTTGTATTCAATATCAAAGGCTTATATACGCTAGAACATCTGTATAGATTATAAACTAATACTTTTTAAGGATATAGTTTAAGACGGATTGAATAAGACATTCATAATGAGTCACTAAAATGGATTTTTTTGTTACAATATCTTCAGCCCAACTTTCCATTTCTTATTTTTTTTATTTCAAAATCGCTTACAACTGATATCAGTGGTTTTTGTAATCCCCTTTATTGTAAGGTGCGTGCCAGCAAGATATGAACTTTATTGGACTAACAATACGTCTATAGAACAGTATTAACAAAACTGAAAATTTTTTAGAGTTACAAGAGTTACTAAATTCATAAAAATGCCACAAAGCATTTGAGCAAGGACAAATTATCGCTTTATATGCTCGCTGAGTTACAATGAAAGAAATCGGGACTCAAATTAATTATTGTTATTTGGTACGAACAAGCGTCCTGGCCCCAAATGAAAGCTTGATCTGCTATTTCATACAAAGCCAGCAACTCGTCCATGTCACTTATGGGCTTGAGAATGTGAGAAGTAGAAGCAAATTCCTAAGCTAAGAAAGCGCCACAAGGAAGCTGTTAGAAATATGTACAGCAATTGCGAAAAGGAGCTTATTTTTTAACCCACTTTTCGATCTTAGTTTATATTGAATCACTTCAGGTTATATTTTCCGATGAAAAAGGTAGAATCTGAATGATCAGATGATTTTAAATCCCATTGGCATAATGTCTAGAAGGAACCATTGCGTTTTAAAAAACGTAATTGGGTAGTGAGGGTTACTTGGAACTTCATATAAAATCTTGCTGGATGAAGGGCATAGACTACAAACAACTCCTCGAGAAAAATCTGCTGTAATTTTTAAAGGAAAAATATGACACATAGTTGCATTTTCAACAGGATAAAGCTCGAATACATGCAAGACACAAACAGGCGTTTTTATTATATCCATAAAGGGTAAGCCAATTAAAGTGTATGATTAAAATTTGGCGATATTTTTTTGTTCGCAGGTTGTTGCTCTGAAATTTGACAGCTGTCATCAATGCTTATTCCGAATTTTTAAAATAGAGCTCTACACAGCACCGGCGATTCGTTCAATGGGTGACGGAGTAAAATGAAGTAAATGTATTTTATTCGCAACAAATAAACTCACCGCTGAAGCGCATTTTAATCTGACTGGGCTCGTTAACAAACAAAACTGTGGTATTTGGGGCTTAAAAATCACGCGTGATCCCCGCGCAATATATGTATGTACAGGGAGTAACTATGTGGTATGGATTTTAGTCAGGCAGCGGATTTAAGCCTTACTACTTTGAAAATGAGGCCGGAAATACAGAGACTTTGAACGCAGTTCACTACAAGAATATGAGGAAGGAGTTCTTGTGGCCTCAACTGGATGGTAAAGATCTGAACGACAAGTGGTTTCATCAGGACGATTTATTTCAAGTTATCGCAGTGATAGTTTCCTGACTGAATCATATCCTAAAATTCCAATCCTAACTGCCGCCAAGATCGTGCAATTTAATGCCAAGCAAATTGTTTCTTTCTAGTATTTGAAATCTCAAGGCTATGTAAAAAACCACAAAAAGTTTCTTAGCTCAAGGCAGAGATCCAGCGCGTCATTGGTGAGCTAGAGCCACATTTTAGTCAAATTGCTATAGAAAGTTTCAGGAAAATATCAAGGGCCTGTGTTGGGAGCCGCTGGGGCCATATGCCATAAATAATCGGAACATATCTTCTTTAGAGTACAATAAAACATATCATCGGATCACTCAAAAAAACACATTTTATTTTAATGTTAAATTGTACACTTTATTGGGTCACAATAAATTTTGACATTACTTTTTTTTTCATTTAAAAACCTTGATGTGAAACGATTTTATTATTCAAATCGATAATTAACAAGTAAGAAAATTATAGTCAGTCTAGACCGACTACATGATACCCTATACCATGCGTTTAAAGACCCTATCTCATAGGCCCAACTAACTGGACATAGAAAATAAACATAAACCAAATTTGAGTGGGATGTTTATTAATTTTTTAGGCTGCAGATATGAAAAAGTTCATATCGGATGCTATATCTATATGGGGACTAGGCCCAAAAATGGACCGATGCTGACTATATTTGGTAAAATCTCTTGTATTTTGCAAAAATATATGCAACAAAATTTGAGAAGCTTCAGTGCAATATATTTGTTTTTTTGATAGATTTAAGTGAAGATCGGGAAGCAGCTCTATATGGGGCCCATGACAAAGAGTTGTCCCATAGAGATTATTTTTGAACTACTCATTATTGGATGTAATAAACGCATACAAACCCAATTTGAGTAAGATCTATATGACAATTTGGATCTTATGGCAATTTATGTCGATTTCATAGGGGTCATTTGTATGGGGGCTATGTCTGAACATGTACCGATTCTCACCAATTTCAACAGCCTTCATCCTATGGCTCATAGAAGCTTATGTACCAAATTTCATCAAAATATGTTCATATTTGCGACCTGCAGTTTGATTACAAAGTTTACATGGACACACAGACGGACGGACGGACGGACATCGTTAAATCGAATCAGTTAGTGATTATGATTCGATCGGTATAATAAAAGATGGGTCTAGGTCAAATGTTTTTGGTAGTTACAAACAGCAGCACAAAGTCATTATACAAAGTCGTGGTCCTACGTTTTACCGAGTCCATATTATGGACTTTTTGTAAATGACGATTTTGGGAGTGTCGGCATTCAGTTTGTTTAATATCCATATAAAACTAATAAATGTGAAGTTTGGGGACAATCGCGTAAAGAAAAGCCGCGCCAAAAATCGATAGAAAACTTCGTGTGTTTATATGGAGAATTATGCTTTTTTTCAGAATTTACAAAAATTTCGTTATAGGTTAACTTTTTCGACAAGTTGTTATATGAATTAATTTGGTATTAAATTATCTTTGCCAGAGGCTATATAAATTAATAATCGAAGAAATACTCGTCAAGAAATAGAAAATGCCTCAGACCACTTTTGTGCCAAAAAACACTAGGTCATGAAATTTGATGGCACTGTTTATACCCTATACCACTATGTGGTTTGGGAATAATGACTTTGTGCTGCTGTTTGTAACAACCAAAAATATTTGACCTAGACCATCTTTAATTATACCGATCGAATCAGAATCACTTTCTGAGTTGATTTAACAATGTCCGTCCGTCCGTGTGTCCATGTAAACTTTGTAATCAAACTGAAGGTCGCAAATATGAATATATTTTGATGAAATTTGGTATGTGAGCTTTTATCGGCCATGGGATGAACGCTATTGAAATTGGTGGGAATCGATCCATGTTCCGACCTAGCCCCCATACAAATTACCCCTATGAAATCGACATAAATTGCCATAAGATCCAAATTGTCATATAGATCTTACTCAAATTGGGTTTGTATGCGTTCATTACATTCATTAATGAGTAGTCCAAAAATGATACCTTTGAGCCCATTTAGAGCTGCTTCCCGATCTTCACTTAAATCTATTAAAAAACAAAAATATTGCACTGATTCTTTTCAAATTTTGTTTGTATATATTTTTGCAAAATACAAGAGACTTTACCAAACATGATCAGGATCGGTCCAGTTTTGGACCAAGGCCCTATATAGATATAGCATCCGATATGAACTTTTTCATATCTGCAGCCAAAAAAATTAATAAAAATCCCCCTCAAATTTGGTTTTTGCTTATTTTCTATATCCAGTTAGTTGGGCCTAAGAGATAGGGTCTCTAAACGCATGGTACAGGGTATCGTATAGTAGGTCTAGACCGACTATAATTTTCTTACTTGTTTTAATATGAAGAAATTTATTAAAGCCATCATGCTTTTTTAGTCTCTATACTTATAAGCACTCAGATGTGAATTATTGTTTTTGCTACCACCTTGTTAATCTATTGCGCAATGAGATCGAAAATAAGTAATTTTTTCGATAAAGTTTTGAAAATTTTTTTTTCGAGTTTTAAGAAAAATTTCTTAAACAAAATTTAAAAATATGTATCTGGCACTTGAAAGTTTTGTTAAATACATGTTAGAGTGTAACTAGAATTTTTTTATAAGTTTTTTTCTTTTTGTGGATTTCGAGAAAAATGAGATTTTTGCAATTTTTTCCAGTAAATGTTATCTTCTAAATACTTTGTACCAAAAAATAATCAGTTTTGTACTTTCATTTTTAAAGACTACTCTATTATGTATGTAAAGATCTAATTGGGGAATATTGGAAATTCTCTTTCCTAAAACTGTATTATAGTCCAAAATGGTTTCGACCGTTTATCAAGTATTTCTAGTCTCTCTTTCTATTGCCGATTTCGATGATTTCATAAAGCAGTCGAAAAGTTTATAATCTTCAAGGCCTTTTGTGCATCTATATCTTTACCACTGCCATCTATAACACTGTGGAGCAAATTCTGGTTAGCAAAAGTTAGGTCGATTCTGAGAGTGAGGGGTGAAAATAGAGGCTAAATTAGAAGACCGGTATCGCGGCGTTTGTTTATGTTAGTTCGAATTTTTTTTTAATCGACCTTCGAACTTTGCAGTCAAATGCCGATTTTCAGCATTGTTTATATGGTTTTTGTTTGGCTATAACTCGTCGACTAATTGATATTTTTTCAATCTGTAAAATCCAAATTATTGCTAGAGGCCTGTGCAACAATCGAACGTTTTTAAAAAATTGATTTAAAAAATTTTTGTGATGCTCATGAAGCAAAATGTTGGAAAAATTATTTTTTTTCATGCTTTTTTAAAATATTTTCCACAAAACTAAGTCTTTCTTGCTTTCTGTTTGATCTATAATATGCTTCTCACTTCCTTCAATAAATTTCATTTCAAAAGAAAATGATCTTGGTGGATAATGTGCGTTAAAAATCCCAAAACCATTAAATAAATAGCGATTTAGGTAGAAGTAATTAAAAAGGGAAGTTCCAAGAATTAGGAATTAGTAAAACAACTTTTTTGTTTTCAACCACCGCACAGGTAGCGATTTTTTTTTTTTATTTCGTACAAGCCAACTAATTTCAAAAATGAAGATTCAGTTAAGACTCGAAACTCAGCCGAAGCTGATGTCTTTTAATTTTCGTTTGGTCGTGATAAAATTCGCTATTAATTTTTTTGGAAATTATTTCATTTTGTGAGTGATTTAAGTTAAGTGCATCGGCTTCATAAAAATAACAAAAAAAAAAAACATTGTATAATATATATTGTATTAAAAACGTCGGAACCAAAATGTAAAATGTACCATTTTTGTAATGTTTGTGGACGTTTCATAGCAAGCGATGCAAAATGTGGCAATGCGAGTGATTTTTTTTTTTGGAAGTCTATAAACAATATTTCTCGCAAGAGTTTATCACTGACGTGAACTATACCCCTAAAAAAGTTTGCTTTAATTGCTATTCAACTCTTATGCAATGGAAAAGTGAAAAGAAGAAAGCTATGCCTTTTGGTATACCAATGATGTAGTTAGACAACAGCCCGCATCAATAAGAAAATTGATATGGATGTATCAACTACCATAAAACTTTGAATAGAAGGAAAGCAAAGAATAAAACTTATGTAGCAGTGCCAAGTGTCCAATTACCATTACCGCACTCAGAATTCGTTCCAGTACCAACATACCGAAGTACTGATCTTCAAACAGATATCAGTACTACAAACGCCGCTGTTACATCCATGGTTTTCTTCTCAGAATACGACCCTGGTGAAGGTTCATCCTATGAAACATCAAAGAACCCAATCCTAGTTATATAAAACTAATTGGATGGAATTGTTGCAAATTTGTATTTGACTCAGAAAAAATCAGAACTACTGGCTTCATTTTTGAAAGGAAATAATTTGCTGGCGAAAGGTACCAAAGTAATAGCATATCGAAAACGCCAAAAAGAGTTAGAAAAGTTCTTGAATGTGAATGATGCAAAAAATTTCGCTTATTGCAACGATATTGAAAAGTTAATGGAGACGATGGAGTTAACCTATAAAAAAGATGATTCATCGATAGTTCGCTAATCAGCTTAAAAGTTGATGATGACCAAGATATTAGAGAGAGCAGTGATGTTGATACACAGCAGCCTGCTAAACGGCAACTGGCCAAATCATTAATTTAATTTATTTAATTTTTTTACTTAAAAATTTTTATAACTAACGTTTCAAAAATAAATTTTTACCCATATTTTTACAATTTCTTTTTCAATGTTTCTTCAAAACCAACACTGAACAAAATTGGTTCATAAAAAATGAGAAGTAAATTAATATTAAGCTGGAAAACGCAAGTTTTGTATAATGATTGTTTTCTTTTCAAATGAAGTTTATTGAAGAAACTGAAAAGCATATTATAGATCAAACAGAAAGCAAAAAATCTTAGTTTTGTGGAAAATATTTTCAAAAAGCATAAAAAAAAATAATTTTTCTAATATTTTGCTTCATAAGAACCACGATTATTTTCTAAATCAATTTTTTAAGAAATTTTGATTGTTGCACAGTTCTCTAGCAATAATTTGGCTTTTACAGATTGAAAAAATATCAATCAATCGACGAGTTATAACCAAAAAACCATATAAACAATATGCTGAAAATCGGCATTTGACTGCAAAGTTCGAAGGTCGATTAAAAAAAAAAATTTTAACTAACATAAACAAACGCCGCGACAAGGGTCTTCTAATTTAGCCTCTATTTTCACCCCTCACTCTCAGAATCGACCTAACTTTTGCTAACCTGAATTTGTTCCACAGTGTAATACTTTCTTTCCCTGATAAGCTTAATAATTTCATCAGGAAATCTAATAAAATTCTTATGAGTATTTGGAATGCTAGGTGTGCTTATGGATATAAAAGTGAGGAGAGCTTCTGAAAAATTTTTCTCCAATTCATTTATATTGTACATTAAATATATGCAAAAGACAACATTCTATTATGAAATGAAAATTATACATATACTTAGTATGTAGAAAGAATAGGTAAGACTGTCACACTCCCAACTGCGAAAAACTATATACTTCGTATTAATATACAAACACATCCATCGCATTAAAACCAAATGTCCGCTAGATGGGTGCCGTTGTTGTTGACCAAAAATACACCATAATAAATTTTTTTAAATTGGGCTACGAATTACTATTCCATCTGGCATATTCTCCTGATTTAGCCTCCAGTGAACCTAAAGAGATAGATCGGTGGAAATAGATTTAGTTCCAACGATGAAATCATTGACCAATGATCACTGAGAAATCGTATAGCTTATAAGTAATACAAAATTGGGGTAACGTTGGTAAAAATGTATAGAGCTAAATTTAACACGAATATATTGCATTTAGACCATAATCATTTTTCGGACTTATTTTTTAGGAATATGTTTTTTCTGTAACAAATCATTTTCGACTTGAGCCCAATTACGTTACTACTAGCAGAGCCCAGCTCTCGAAATTTGAGTGCAAATTCTAGTCAATTTTATTTTTTCATTTAATTAATAATTTTATAAGAATATAATCAATTTTATCCAATTCACACTTCCACAATTTTTAAAAAAAAAATTAATTAAATTCAATTACAAATATTAGTTGAACACACAGAAGATACATAAATGGGTTTTTGAATAAATAATTTTAAAGGATCATAAAGATATGCTAATCAGTTTTTGGCCAATTCACAATTCAACACAGGCTTTTGATTTATAGTAAACACATTCACAGTTTGTGTTTTATGTATGAGTTAGTATCAACTTTAAGTGAGCATTACTCCAAAAAATATTCCAAATGGTGAAAATCTGTAAATCAAGCTAAAAAGAAACACCTTTCGAATGAGGTAAGTTGGTGAAAATCGGTTATTAACTACAATATTTAAATCTGTTAAAAAAAAAATCGCCTTGATTGTTAATATTATAGATAAATAAAATTGCATTTAACTTATCTGGAAAATAAATGTAATGAAGATCGTGTAATATGTCGCGAAAATTTGAAAATATGATCTAATTTGAAGACAGACACACTTAAGTTGATATTTCATTTTGCTTTTTATACCCTATACTACTATGTGGTTTGGTTTGTGGCCATCGGATGAGCGCTATTGAAATTGGTGAGAATCGGTCCATGTTCAGACCTAGCCCCAATACAAATGACCCCTATAAAATCGACATAAAATACCATAAGATCCAAATTGTCGTATAGATCTTAATCAAATTGGGTTTGCATGTGTGTATTACATCTATTAATGAATAGTCCAAAAAAGGTCCCTATGGGACAACTCTTGATCATAGACCTCACATAGAGCTGCTTCCCGATCTTCACTTAAATCTATCAAAAAACAAAAATATTGCACTGATTCATCTCAAATTTTGTTTGTATATATTTTCGCAAAATATAAGAGACTTTACCAACCATGGTCAGGATCGGTCGATTTTTGGACCTAGTCCCCATATAGACATAACATCCGATATAAACTTTTTCATATCTGCAGCCAAAAAAAAATTAATAAAAATGCCACTCAAATTTGGTTTATGCTTATTTTCTATATCCAATTAGTTGGGCCTAAGAGATAGGGTCTCTAAACGCATGGTATAGGGTAACGTATAGTCGGTCTAGACCGACTATATTATACCCTATACCACTATGTGGTTTGGGTATAATGACTTTGTGCTGCTGTTTGTAACTAACAAAAATATTTGACCTGGACCCATCTTTTATTATACCGATCGACTCAGAATCACTTTTTGAGTATATTTAGCAATGTGCGTCCGTCCGTCCGTCCGTCTGTGTGTCTATGTAAAGCTTTTAATCAAACTATAGGTCGCTAATATGAATATATTTTGATGAAATTTTGTATATGAGCTTTCATCGGCCATAGGTTGAACGCTATTGGTGAAATTCGGTCCATGTTCAGACCTAGCCCCCATACAAATGACCTCTATGAAACCGACATGAAGTGCCATAAGATCCAAATTATAATATATCTCAGTCAAATTGGGTTTGTATGTGTTTATTATATCCATTAATCAGTAGTCCAAAATTAGTCCCTACAGGGCAATTCTTAGTCATAGGTCCCATATAAGCTGCTTACCGATCTTCACTTAAATCTATCAAAAAACAAAAATATTGCACAGATTTTTCTCAAATTTGGTTTGTATATATTTTTTCAAAATATTAGTGACTTTACCAAATATGGTCAAGATCGGTCCATTTTTCGACCTAGTACCCATATAAATATAGCACCCGATATGAACTTTTTCATATTTGCTGCAAAAAAATTAATAACAATGCCACTCAAATCTGGTTTATTCTTATTTTCGATATCGAATTAGTTGGGCCGAAGATATAGAGTCTCTAAACCATGGTAAAGGGTATTATATGGTCGGTCTAGACCGACTATAATTTTCTTACTTGTTTAAAGTATAGCTAGTATAGCCCAGCACTCGAAATTTGAGTGCGAATTCTAGGAAATATTATTTTTTCTTTCAATTTTTGTCTTCTAATATTTTTTCAATCTGTATATAAAAAAAATCTACGAATATTTAAATGAGCCTAAAGGTATGTTAATCAATTTTATCAATTCAAAATTCAATACTGAGCATCTAATATATAATTTAAATCATTCGCATTAACAAGGTGTAACGAATTATTCTTCTTCTTCTTCTTCTGACACATGCGATGCTGTGTCAATTCCAAACTGAAACGCGTTTTCTGTTATGCGACATAATAGAAGCCGCTAGGCAACCTTTGCTCGATGGATGGCAAATTGAAACTCGTAACGAATTATTATAAATATTTTATTTTATTTATGCCGTTTTCTTTTCCGACAAAAAATGTCGCATTTTATTTGCACTTTTTTGGAAAAGTGAATTTTTTTTATATATTTTAAATTAAGAGTAACTTAATTTTATACATTAGTCGAAACGTCTCAAAGTGCTGTGTTCATAAAATGCAAAAAAATTTGATTATTATCCTCTTTGAAGTTATGGGGTGAAAATATTCAAAAAAGGGGAACAATGTGGAAATATTCTCACACTATGACCTAAAACAAGTCAATGGCTACCATTTTTTGCGATTTACGATCGCTCGATTTTGAGACCTTTCCAATGATGTATAAAATAAGGTTGCTCTTAATTTAGAATATAAAAAATACACTTTTGGAAAAAGTGTAAATAAAATGCGACATTTTTTGTCAGAAAAGAAAACGGCATTAGTTTAATGTATTTTTAAGACAGATTAAACATCAGTTTTCTCATTCTCAGCTTCTCCTCCATATGGGTGTAGTTATATGCCAATTTTCACACTCCTCCGTGACCGCGTATTGCTTAAAAAGGGAACTAAAAATTTACCTTCACGTATTAATATATACATGTTAAAACAAATTCTTAATATATTGACAGTCTTTCTAATATTATTTGCTTATTATCTAAAGGTCATTTTAAAAACTTCTATATGACTTTAATTATACTATTCAAAGAAAAAAAATTTTTTTTTTTTGTTAGCTTGTAAAAACTTAAAGTTTTTCATCTTGTTCTCGTTAGAATGACGATAAATATTATTACTTCAAAAATAAAGAATATTGTGGATAAGGATATTCAGCATCATTTTTATGACTTCGAAAACAGCAGTAGCTTACCGGTCATTCATGAATTTTTTTTTATGCACCAACTGCTTTGACTGCTGTGTTTGTAAATAAAAAGAAAATCTTAAAAAGGAAACAAAACGAAGAAAATTTTCTAAACTTTAATATTATTATTACTTTTTTTTCAAAAAGTTTTATATTGCTTTGAAATTAATTTTTAAGTGTTTAGGTGGTTAGGGTATCTCTCCATATCTACAGCAAGCGAAGGCGTATATGTATGTGTGGTTTTATCAAAATCTTTTAGTAGGAAAATAAAAATAAATTTTGTCAGGGTTGAAGATTTCTGCTGTTGATTTTATAATCTTGTTGAAGATTATTTTTTTTTTTGTGGATTTCTCTTAACAATGAATTTATTATTGTCATAGAGCAATCAGTATTTTTTTTTTTTTTTGTTGAAAAAGTTATAGTTGAAGATTTAGAAAATGTCAAAGAGAAGACGCTAATATTAAAAAAAAACAATTCTTTAAAATATATCAAAGAATGAAGGACAATACTATACAAAAAAAAAAAAACAACTGACAAAGTTTTTGTCGGGCTAAACCGACTATATACAACCCTATACAACCCTATAAAGGATCTTAGGAGTACAAGTGGTCAGATCCTAACCATACTAGGTCAGATATGTACATATAATGCATGTATACTAAGGTGGGTCGCATTTGTATGGGGTAAAAATAATTATCGTATTTTCCTTTGGAATAGTGATAAAAAGTTGTATTTAATCGAAAAAATCCATTCGGTGAATTTTTACTTGAATATAATGTAATCTTCAATCCGCGCAACACATATAAAGGTTCTAATAAATTTAAAAAAATGTGAGTGTCCAATTTATTGTTTTTATCATATAAAATATTAGAGAATGTAGATGTAAGTTAAAGTAATATGCATTTTTACATTTTTCCTACAAAATCTTTTTTGCTTTCGAATTTTGGCATAAGTTGTCTTGAAGTAAAGTAGCTTTTATGGATCCATCTTTTGATTCTTTGTCACATAACGTTGAAGATACTTCCGTCACCAGTTTGACTGTTCGTTCAACGGCCTGCGTATGACAAGGCAGTTCTATAAAATATGGCGTCTTGTTCTCAATAAACGTGTGTAATTCTTCATTTACAATTTGTCGAAGAACAGGTGGCTCTGCAACAACATCCTCCCAAGTAATGATGTCATAATAATTTTCTGCATCGAAATTAATCTTAGGCACAGTAAATATACGCCGATTCTTGCCTTTATCTGTAGAACTTCTAGCTTTAATAATCCTTTCGACTGCGATATCTCTCACTTTTTTTTCATCGTCGCATAACATCGCCAAAAGAACGTTTTCTGTATGTGCAAAGAATGCGTTACGTTGAATTACTGGGTCAATAATTGTTTTTAATTGGAGCGGAAGATATCGAGAGTATTTAATTAGTTTCCAAAAGTTTTTGGAGCCATGAATTACTTTTGAATGAGTTTTTATTTCAAACCAGATAGGCCCGTATACTTTAATCACAAATTCTGCCAATATCATCAAGTTTTCTGACGGGTTTTGTGTTGCTACATAAAGACGCAATATTCTATTCGCCTTTGTCAGCCATCGTGCATTTGACAACTTTCCTGGAGCTCTTAATGCTAAATCTTCAGGACAATTTCCATTTATTATAGCGTTTGTCATTTCATATAGATATTTTTGATCAGTGCTGATGTTTTCTGATTGAAGATCTGGAAGTTCACTTTGTATTATTTTATAAGATATAACTGGTAGTTTTCCACAGTTTTCTATCAATTCCCCGATGGGGCCAATGGAAGAAGGTCCAATTGTAGAACCATTTAGTTTATTAAACAGGTGCCTAAGAGGCAATTCATTCAAATGAAACATACAAATAATCCACTGCAGGGGGCGCTGAATATTTTTTTCAAACAGCCTTATCACGCCATTATCTTTTCCTGTATTGACCACAGTACCATCACATCCAATGGCCTCCAATTTATTAAGATGAATTTTTTTTTTAGAAGTAGATCTTCCATGGATTCTTCTATACCTTTAGCAGTTCCTACAGCTGGAGAAGTATAACCAAGGTAACGCGAGCCAGGTTCGATGAGAACCGTAATATGTTCCTCCTTCAGTTGCTGCCTATAGTTTTTTGCCCCATTTCGTACTATCTTCAGGGTTTTGTCCTATTGTTACAATAAAAATATAAAAAGAAAATTCATGGAGAATTTTATAAAATAATTAAATGCATGAATATTAAAATACCTTCCGCCCGTCTAAATATAATGCATTAATATCAATGCGCTCTTCATTACTCGAAAGCGCAGCACGATTTTTATCCTTCGCCCACCGAAGTCTCGATTTATCTATAACACCAACATCAGCTGATATGTCGTGTAATACAGCTGAAGCTATAGCTGACGCTGCTCTGTCTGAGACACCATAACGGTCGCAGGTGAGAGCCAAAGTTAGAAAACTGTTGTACTTTGTTGTTTGAGATTTCACATTTGGAAGATCAACATTTGGAAGCTTAATTTCTTCTAAGGAGCTGTTTGACTTTTCTGTTTCGGATGATTCATCGAAAGATGAAAATTGCTCCTGCTCTTTCATTGATTGATTAACGGCTGATTCAACGGTAGTTTTAATTGAGCGTCTACTTATCCTCTTTTGCTGTTTTGCTGTTTGCTTAGCATCGATACCGCCAATTACCATCTTTCTCTCAGTGCGTTGATCAATCAGAAACTGACGCTCTAGTTGAGGTACCTTTCTCTCCTTTGGACAGCAACACGATTCAATTTGTTTGCATTTGCAAGAACATATATCAAAAATAAGTTTGATTTCGTGTAAGAATTCTTCTTTTGTGTTCTCACTTTTCAGCTTTAAAAACTTCTTACACTTTTCATGGTAATTTTTAATCATTTGGAGCACTCGTTTATGGCTAACTGTAGGAATTGAAGCCTTTGCCCATATATCCTCTATTTCAAGCGCAACTATCTCACATATTTCCAAAATCAAAGGCTCTTTCGTCGTTTGTTTTGACTGCTTTATATTAAATCTATGAAATTCATAACATTGCATCACATCTTCAAAAGCTGGTAGTTCATTGCTAATAAACTGTTTTGCTTCACCAAATAGTGGGCAAATATAAATTTTTTCTTTACAAGCTGCTCTTGTTTCCATTATTTACAACCGACACTATCAATATTTATTTCACACTAAAATAGCTAGAGGCAGAGAAATGTCTCGTGGCAATAATAAATTCAAAATAGTCCATAAAGTACCGCATTTTTTGGTTCTTTTCTCGTGTAGTCGAAATTAACAGTAAGCATTTGCATTCATATGTATGTATGTAATTATTAAGAAAAACGAATAAAACTTATTTGTCCATACATATGTACATATGTTCTTGCATACGAAAATCTTTCACTTCTAAATGCATTTTTTCAAACTTTTAAATAAAACGCGCGGCATGTTAAACCCAACAGAATCAAAAAATATTTTGGCTACGATAATTTTTAATCATTTCACAAAAAAATTTTACTATTCCAAAAGAATTTTCGACAAAAAAATAAAACGACCCAAGCTTATGTATACGTATTTCATTGTGATTATCAGTTCTTTGTTGTCTGCAGAAATGTTATGCAAAATATGCTTAACGACCCACTCAGGACCATATATAATCTACAACATCATGCACTGATTTAAATTAATTTCAATAGCTTTAATCGCTGAAAGCTTATATAGATATTTATTTTTAATATTGGTCAAGTAATTTTTAAAGTTACAAACAGAAACAAAATCTAAATATACCATGACCAAAGAGTCTCTTTAACAAGAATTTTTTAAAATTAAAAAAAAAAAAATGAGTCTTATAATTTGCAAAAACCATAAACAACGGTATATTTAATCTTATTTCCTTGTCTTGTATATACAAGTTTTCTATATATAGTTTGTACAGTGGGCATATACATATTTTTGAAACTTTGCAAAAATTTCATAGCCTAGCCTAATAGAATATAAAAAAGTATGAAACTACAATAGTTATTTTTTGCGAAATTGCAAACACACCAAACCAGAACTGCTTAAAAACAGAGTTTTGTACACGCGCCTCAGCACATGAAAATTTAGAGTGTATTGAAAGTTTTTCGGTAGAAAGTAGGGGATGGTCTGACCATATGCCAATTGTTTTAACTATAAATATTAAAGGAAGAAATTTAGAAGAGCCAATGAAGTTACTACCAAAGCTAAAGTGGGATGAAAGCAAAATAGCGATTTATAAAGAAAACCTTAATCAACAGTTAAATATTTATAAACAACAAAATGATGTATTAAATTTGCAAGATTTCATAAACGTTATCAACATATCAAACCCTTATAAACACAAAAATGAAGTACATATTACAACAGAAAACAAATGGTTTAATTTCAAGTGCTAACTATAACATGAGGGAAAAGTCTTTTAGAGCTTTTACCACATTTCGTCAAAACCCAACAACAAGCAACAGAGAAAAATATGTTATGGAAAATAAAAAATATAAAGAAATTTGTGAGAGAAGTAAATACGAATATTACAGAAAGGTAGAAAATCAGATCAATTTAGTAAAAATTGGCAAAGATTGGAGGAAAGAAAAAACAAAGAAATGCAGTCAAAGCCTGATATAGCGGCAAATGTGTTTAAACAATATTTAATATTTTTCTACTCTTTTGAATACGCCTGATATTTCACATAATATAATGAATGCTGCAATGAAATATACGGATGAAGATCTAGATCAACCTATTAAAACTTTTGAAATAAAACACGTACTAGCCAAAGCCAAGAAAAACAAAGCCCCTAGAGAGGACCGCGTCAGCTATGAATTCTTTAAGAACTCAACGGATATTTTTGTGGAAGAGCTGGCAAACACATACAACATTATATATGAAATAGCAAATTTGGATGAAAAATTTACGACAACTATACTTTTTCCAATTTATAAGAAGGGAGAAAGGAATACTGTGAGTAATTATCGTGGTAAATCTTTTATAAATACAATTGCAAAAATTTTTATGGACATTCTAAATAATCGTCTTAACTCGTGGCTAACTAAATACAATAAACTCTCCGAATACCAAGCTGGATTTAGAGAAGGATACTCAACGGTTGATAATTTATATAGTTTATCCGCAATTGCTCACCTTAAGTTCAAAGAAAACAAAAAATTGTATGCTTTTTTCGTTGATTTCAGTGCAGCTTTTGATAAAATCTCAAGGAAATCTTTTGTTTATAAACTTAATACAATTGGCGTATTTACAAAAATGGTCCAAGTGATCGAAACCATATATTCATAGTAACACTAAATTTAAGGTATGGGATGGAGAGGAGGCTCAGATGAGTTTGAAACTGGTTCTGGATTTAAACAAGGCTGTTTACTTTCACCAACACTTTTTTCAATATATCTAAACGATTTGCACGAATATATAGGAGGTGGAATAAGTATAGGTTCTACACATGTAAGATTACTAATGTATGCTGACGACATCGTAATTTTAGCTGATGATATCGTAACAATGCAACAAATGATAAATCAACTTGAAAGATATTGTGAGATGTGGAACCTGCAGGTCAATTTAAGGAAATCAGAAATTATGATATTCAGAAAAGGAGGAAGAATCGCAAGACGGGAAAGATGGACTTTTAATGGTGAGCCTGTAAGAATCACAAATGAATATACATATTTGGGAGTTACTTTATCACCTAAAATGTCTTTTAAAAGACACGCTGAAAAAAGAAATTTATCTGCAAAAAACAGCATTAATGCAACATGGAATGATTTTTTGGCGAAAAAAGAGATATGCTTAAAAGCAAAATGGAATTTGTTTAAATCGGTATGCCGTGGAATTTAGTCTTATGCCGCCCAAATATGGGGATTTTCTTCTTTTGAAGAAGTAGATAAACTTCTACGTTTCTTTTTAAAAAAAATTTTAAGACTGCCACCTTTTACACCCACATATATATTGATGCTGGAAACTGGTGTAGAGAATAATTTTATATTTACATTGGATTTACATCTAAGATATATTATTAGAACATTACATGAATACAACAACGACCGTTTACCAAACCAGCTTACAAGAATTATAATGCAAAAAAAGTGTATTGGTATGAGCAAATAGATGCACTAGCTAACGAAGTAAATACTTCCAGAGCTTCAGAATGCTCTACAAAAAAGAAAGCTGGGAACAATTAAGATTTGATATTTTATCAGGTTTGAAATTTAAAAAAACTACAAAATCATTTACAAAAAGCAGCTACTACAAACTGGTTTTACTCTAAACTCAATTATACGAGGCCTCAATCATATTTTGAAATTTCAAATAGCACGACAGCTATTAGCTACATATTCAAAGTTAGAAGTGACCTGCTTGAATTAAATGGAACAAGGTTTCAGCAGCAAAGATCCCGTGATTGCTCGTTATGCAATCTTAATCAGATTGAAAATATTTTACATTTCATAGCCATATGTCCTATTTTGCGTCATATCAGATATAAACATTTTAAAAAGTTGAAAATGAGTTAATAACTATTGTAAACAACCCTACAGAAAATTTTAAAGAAATATATGGATTCATTATACATGCGATAGGTTACAGGAAGGATCTCTTAAATGAGTTTAACTATTAACCTTATTATATAATACACAAAAACATTATCATATTTATCTCTTTCCGACTGACGACATTAAGTAATAGTCGTACGTTCTTATTTTTTTATTTTATTATTATTTTATTTATTACTAGATGTAACCCGGTGTGCTTCGCTACACCCTCCCCCTCCCCCGCCCTTCCGAATTGTTATGAAAAGGCTCACGCAAAGTCCCAAGGCCCTCACTAACACAGTTATTCAGATATATCACATTTAATATTAAGTTTGTAAAGGGTGCCATGCTCATTTGTCCAATCCCGCCCATTTTTTTGTCTGACTACTCACGTTAATAATAGATAACCTGAGTTAAATTTTCAAAGCTCTCTCTATCATAGTACTTAACATATATGATACTAGATGTAACCCGGTGTGCTTCGCTACACCCTCCCCCTCCCCCGCCCTTCCGAATTGTTATGAAAAGGCTCACGCAAAGTCCCAAGGCCCTCACTAACACAGTTATTCAGATATATCACATTTAATATTAAGTTTGTAAAGGGTGCCATGCGCATTTGTCCAATCCCGCCCACTTTTTTGTCTGACTACTCACGTTAATAATAGATAACCTGAGTTAAATTTTCAAAGCTCTCTCTATCATAGTACTTAATATATATGATATAAAAAATTTACTTTGTATGGAAGGTGCCACGTCCACTAAATATATTAAAAAAAATACAGCCTGTAGCACTTCCGATATTCGCAGTAAGAATCAGTTAGAATTTCAGGAAGATCAGATAAGTCGTTACGGAGATTACCTCCTACAAACAAACAAACACATTACCTCTTTATTATGCTAAGTATAGATCATTAATATAGATTCATTTATTTTGATACTTGCTGATATAAAATGTTTTTTGTTTTTTTTAATTCGATACAACAATTATCAGATTATTCGGCGTTCCTACCCTGGAGGTACATGTAGCTGCCCATGAGAAGAACATGGATTTTCCAAATTAGATCTGGCACCACTCAACTATTCGCTTTGAACTTAAAATATCACTTGGAAACTTTTATTTTTTTAGCGATTTTTGATTTTGCCCATTTTTGATTTTGAAGATTTTTGTTTTTGGGCGATTTATTTTTCGCGATTTTTGAGTTTGGCGATTTTTGATTTTGACGATATATTTTCCACGACAAATCACATTGATAAGTAATGTACTTGTCAAAAGACTGTTGCTTTCGTAGTACATCATATTTTTGATATAGGAGGTGCCACGCCCACTTATCCCATCCCGCCCAATTTTTATTGGACTACTCACATTAATATCTGATGGACTCGTGCAAAATGTGGAGCCTTTCCCAATTATATGATATTTTTTTGTTCGACTAATCACACAAAGAACCTATGGGCTCACGCAAAGCCACAAAGCTCTCTCTTTTACAGTACTCCAAATATATGACATTAAATAGTTTCTTTGCATGGGGAGTTCCACGCCCATTGTTGTGAACCCGCCAATTTTTTATCTGACTACTCATATTAAGATCTGATGGTGTCTTGCAAAGTGCCAAAGCTTCCCTCTTTTAGTAAACCAGTTATATGATATCATATATTTACTTTGTACGGGCGGTGCCGCGCCCACTGTTCCGATCACGCCCATTTGTTGTTTAACTAATCATATGAATAACTTATGGGTTTAGACAAAGTCCCAAGACTCTCACTATAACAGTACTCCAGATATATGGCATTATATATTTTATTTGTATGGCAGGTACCACGCCTATTGGTCCGATACTGCCCACTTTTTGTCCGACTGCTCACATTAATAATAGGTGGCACCAGACAAATTTGAAAAACTCTCTCTATCATAGTACTCGAGATATATAACATTGAATTATTACTTGTGTGGGAGGTACCACGCCCATTTCTCCGATCCGGCCCATTTCCGGCGTGGCTACTAATATTAACAATAGGTGACCTCACACAAATTTGCAAAGCTCTCCCTATCATAATACTCAATATATGTATATGATATTAAAAATTTACTTTGTGTGGGAGGTGCCACGCCCACTAAAAATATTAAAAAAATTATAGCCTATAGCACTTCCCATACCCGCAGTAAAACTCTGTGAAAATTTCAGGAAGATCAGATGGCTAGTTACGGAGTTTACCCCCTACAAACAAACAAACAAACAAACAAACAAACAAACACACATTACCTCTTTATTATATTAGTATAGATTATAAACGTGTTCTTTTAAGTGTAAATATTCTTTGAGTGTAAACAAATTTGCAAATTTGACAACAAAAAATTTCTAACTTTCCAGCAATAGCAAAATCTCCAGTTGATTTTACTATTTTTTTGAGTGTAAAAATGTTTTTGAGTGTAACATTAAAAAAATCGCATTATCACAAAAAATGTTTATAAATTTTTGAATCCAAATATTAAATTTTTTAATAAATAAAAAAATAATAAACACATATTTCACTCTAAAAATAAAAAAAAATAAAAAGTTCAATATTGACCTAGAAGTCCTTAAAAAGTCCTCAATCAATTTTAATGTTATTAAAACTTAAATATTTTGATCCGTTCACAAGTTACAGAACTTTGGCCAATGAAAAACGATTTTCAGCCACTGTGCCACGCACCATTGAAAAAAATTATCATTTGTGCACTTTTAGTTTTGTGGGATAAACTTAATTTTAAACAATTAAGAAAATTATAGTCGGTCTAAACTATGCGTTTAAAGAAGCTATCTCTTTGGTTCAAGATATAGTAAATAAACATAGACCAAGATTGGGTGGCAAGTTTTTTCGCTTTTGGATATGAAAAAATCTCATATCGGATGCTTCATTTGTATGGAGAGTAGGTCGAAAAATGGACCGATCCTGACCATATTTGGTATGGTCACTTATTTTTTGAAAAAGCATATAGATTTGATAGATTTAAGTGATGATAGGGAATTAGCTTCATATGGGGGCTGTGACTAAGAATTGGCCTATAGGGTTTATTTTTGGACTGCTTTTAAATGGATGTAAAAAACTTACACAAACCCAATTTGACTGCGATTTATATGATAATATTGCTATTATGGCAATTTGAGCTGATATCATAGGGGTTATTTGTATAGGACTATATCTGAACATGTACCGATTTTCGCCAATTTCAACACCGTTCAGCTAGGGCCAATGGAAGCTTACGTACCATTTTTCATCAAAATATGTTCACATTTGCGACTTGTAAAGGGTCCGCCAAATAACTTTTTTTTTTTTGAAAATGTTATAAAAAAAAAAACTGCTGAATATTATCTCAAATTTCTTCTTTTATTTGAAAGTACAATCCTTCCGGTTAATAATGGAAAATAACTTCATTCAAATGGCTGCCTCGGCTGGCCATGCAGTAGCCTACACGATCGGTCTAATTTTTAAGCACATTATCGATTGTGTGCAGCTGTATTTCACCAATGGCTTCACGAATATTGTCCTTTAAAGCATCAATTGTCTCTGGCTTCTTGGCGTAACACTTATCTTTGAGGGCACCTCACAAATAATAGTGCAACGGTGTCAAATCGCAGCTCCGAGGTGGCCAAACGACATCAGCCCTGCGGCTGATAATGCGATCTTCAAAAACAGGGCGCAAAACATCGAGTGTAGCTTCGGCTGTGTGGCACGTAGCGCGGTCCTGTTGAAACCAAATATTGCCAATATCCTCCTCCCCAATTTTTGTGAACAAATATTCGTTCAACATGGCCCGATAACGATCGCCATTTACTGTAACGGCCACGCCTTGCTCATTTTCGAAGATAAATAGCCCAATTATGCCTCTGGACCAAAATACGCACCAAACAGTGACTCGTTTTGGGTGTATCGGCTTTTCAATGTATGCGTACGGATTTTCTGTGCCCCAAATGCGACAATTTTGCTTGTTTATATACCCGACAAGATCAAAATGAGCTTCATCTGAAAAGATGATTTTATTTGGCAAAATCGGCATCTTCTGTAAGTCGATCGCAGGCCCACCTAGCGAACTAATTGGACTTTGTGTGGCGTCAAACCAAGGTCTTTATGCAAAATTCGTCTCAATGATGCCTCCGAAATGTTCAGTTCTTGAGAACGACGGTGAACTGATGTTGATGGCGCTTCACGCACACTTTCTGCCACCACAGCAATATTCTCGGGTGTACGCACTGTTTTTGGCTTTTCACGCTTTGGTTTATCGATGAGGATGCCAGTTTTTTTTTCACTTTTTTCACAAGATAACGAACATACGGAGCTGGCGGTGCTTCTCTTCTTCCAAAATACATACGCTATTTTCGCACATATTCTGCAACATTACCATGATTTTCAAAGTAATGTCGCAATATTTCCCAGCGTTGTTCAAGCGCATACACAACCATATTCGTTCAGCGGAAGAGAAAACTAATTATCTGTCAAGTCAGACATGAGCTAAGTGTTACCATTCACGAAATAAGCACTAGTTGAAAAAAAAAAAAACGTTAGATGGCGGACCCTTGTTTGATTAAAAGGTTTACATGGACACACACAGACGGACATCGCTAAATCCACATAGTGATTCTGAGTCGATCGGTATAATAAAAGGTGGTTCTATTTCAAATATTTTTGGTAATTACAAACATCAGCACAAAGTCATTATACCCTGACAACATAGTGTTATAGGATATAACTACTGATGCATGTTTGATATAATATAAATAAATTACTCATACGCTCTACTAAAAAATAATAATCATACGTCCTGAATATGCACTTATTAAAAAAAATTTATTGTATTGTATAAAGAGGTGCTTGAAATACTGCGACCGAATGATCTATTGTACTGCCCTCTGCTATAATATCTCATCCAACCCTGACACCCTCAGGAGCTCGAGGATGTTGGTTCGTTCCAGTAATTTTATGTCGCTACCTAGTATTTGGAAAGAGCCCAGGTGCTCTTTTCTTTTGTGCATTAACGCTCCATAGTTCCCAAGTATGAGCTCTGGTGATTCGGCTTCCTCATCATAGAATCTGAACATGGGGTTTGCTACAATTCCTGACCTGCTCATATGTTCCCAAGGCCTACAGTGACCAAAAAATATATTAAATAATTACTAAGTAAAAAAAAAATTTTTTAATATTCAACGTTTTTAAAACGGACTAAAAAGTAGAAAATAATTTTTCATTGCCATAGACAAATTTCGAAACCAATATAGATGGTCCGGAGAATGTTTGATTGTATATTTTTAATTTATGGAAATACTAGTAAGATTTAAAATCAAAAACGTTCGGCGCATACATTGGGTAATTGATATGTGGTTGTTCACCTAAGTCACTAAAATTTGATTGTACTGCCTTTTCTTTGATTTAAACTTGTTTCGACTAAAAAGTAGATTAAAATTTAACCGTAGTATGAATTTTGTTGCATGCTTTGTGTTTCTATCCCAAGTATTTTATTGATGAATTTTAGTTAAAAGTCTTAAGTTTGACTATTATTAATTAATCACTTAAGTACAATTTTATTGGAGTGAAAATTATATGAATTGTTATCTTAACCCTCTAACACTTAAGTCATCCTTAAGGACGATATAGCTTAAATCGACATTACTTCAAGAAGAGTAACATTTTGCAAAAATTTAAAAATTAATTTGGGGAAGAACACTCTAGAGAACATATTTCTACAATATTGTATTGACGTACGATTTTTCGCTTAGAATCTGTAGTTGGATTTTGTCAGTGACTACCAAAAGTTTGCACAAACAAGTGCTTGTTGTGAAGTGGCATCTAAAAAAGTGAATTAAACTAATTAAAAGTAATTAAACGAAGACAATATTTTTTTTCAATAAAGGTAAGATATTGAATGTACATTATGTGAAAAAATAAAGTGAAAATACTTGATAGTTTGGTTTTTATAAGTAAAAAACCTATATCATCCTTTTGGATGGCATGGGGCTTAACGCATAAATTTAGTATTTGATTTTATTAGATTAGATTCTTTTAGATAATCATGAATGTTAATTTTCGAAAAGTATACAAGTTATCGGAACTGACAGAAGATCAGGTGTTGGATTTGTTAGATTCAGTACAAACGGACGAAGAAGTTAATTCAAGTTCCGATGATGACTTCAGCGATTCAGAACTATCCCTGGTTGAAATTACTCCAAAAAATGAAATTAGTTCATACAATGAACCATGTCAAGCAAATGAAATAAATCAGAACAATAAAATTAATGCAGAAGAAGATAGGTGCATCTCAGAAATATTAAAAAATTTGGATGATAGCGATGCCTTTTTCAATAATGAATTGGAATTATCTGTAAATTTAAGTGGACTGGATTGTCATTCAAAATCTTCTTCAATATCGAAAGCTGTACCTGTTAGCATGCCAATAGCTGAAGTTTTTGCATCAACCCCAAGCTCATCTACACCAAAGTCAAAAAGACCACGCTCACTATTACCAATTATAGAAAATAGTGGACCATCTAATCATCCTTCTGCAGGTGGCTTCAATGGAGTTGGTAAGAAAAAAATCTATTTTTTTTTGGCATTAACATTCTCGAGTCTGTAGATATATTTATTGCTTATTAAATTTCTAGGTTTGAGTCAATACAAAAGGACTCCAAAGAGTGGTCTAAAATCACATGGCGGAAGCGAGCATTGCAGCTTCACGTAAATGATGTAGCATTCCGGGGAGACTCGTCGCTTCCAACGGAAATAACAAAATTAGCCACACCTTTGGAAATATTTTGTTATTTCTATACGGAAGATATAATGAAAATAGTGGCGGAAGAAACTACATGCGCTGCTTTGACAAAAAATATCAACAGCCAATTTAAAGTTGATGTTGACTAACTTTATCATTACATTGGTATTCTCATATATATGTATGTCCGTTTATCGTTACCCAAACCTAACTAGTTATTGGGCCAAAAACGCATTCACACCTATTAAAAACATAATGTCCCGTACACGCTTTGAGCTGATAAAGCAGTATCTTTGTTTCCAAGATGAGAGTACAAGAATCCAGAAAGGACAACCGGGTTACGATCCCTTGTTTCGTATCCGTAATTTAGCACTCCAACTTAATACGCGATTTGATTCCGTACCAAAGCAGGCTCGACTGTGTGTTGACGAACAAATGTGCAGCACCAAACTAAAGCACCATTTACGACAATATATGCCAAACAAACCACACAAATGGGGAATTAAGTTATTTGTGTTATGTGATTCATTCGGATATGCGTATCGTTTTGAAGTGTATAATGGCGCAGGCGACAATGTTATACTGCCAGATAATCCTGATCTTGGGAGCGCAGCTAACGTTGTGGTTCGGTTGCCGGAAACCGTTCACAATTTTAAGCATCACATTGTATACTTCGATAATTTTTATACAACATTACCACTTATGATCTATTTGCGTGCTAAAGGTATATACAGTTTGGGAACTGTGCGAGTTAATCGAATTCCAAATTGCAAGCTGCCGCAAGATAGTATAATAAAGAACGAACCAAGAGGGTTTTCAGCGGAATATGTTGGTTCTGCCTATGGCGTGGATATCAGTAACGTTTTATGGAAAGACTCCAAGAGTGTAAGGTTATTATCAACATATATTGGGGTAAAACCATTTGCTAGGTTGAATCCAGCTTCACAGGTGTCTAACTCTTCCCGTTATGACAGGAAAATAAAGAAATATATTGATATTGATTGTCCACAAATAATACGGAAGTACAATAGACACATGGGTGGCGTGGATATGATGGACGGTCTTATGGGCCGCTACCACATACGAGCAAAGACTCGCGATGCAATGACTTGTCTCTTTTATCATTTTATTGATATGGCCGTCACAAATGCATACGTTTTGTATCGAAGAATACATTCACAAATGATTGATAATGGCGGCAATGCACCAAAAATCTTGCTTCAGTTACCTGAGTTCCGAGAAGAAATAGCCTACAGGCCGACCGAGAGTATCTACACCTACAGACCCTGACTTCAGTAGTATAAAACGAGGTCATAAAGCTAAGCACCCATCTGACAACATTCGTTATGACAATACGGGTCACTTCCCGAAGTGGCTAAGCAGACAGGACGGCAGAAAAACTTGCAAATATTGCAAAAAATCTCAAAACCAATGTTTTTGCTCAAAATGTGGAATACGTTTATGTGCCTCCAGTACAAAAAATTGTTTTTATGAATATCATCATACAAATTAACAAATTTTTTAAAATTAGTTAACTAACTTTAATTAAAATGCATGAACTAAGTCATTATACATTATTTTATTCTCATTATTTAGCTAGTTTTAAACAAAAAAAAAATGAATTTTGAATTTCTGTTATGTTTTCTGCTTGCTTGTTTTTTTGCGTAAACCCCCAAGCCGTCCAAAAGGACGGCATTACTTATATCGGCTATAGTGTCTAAACGACAAATGATAATACAAATCTGATCACATATTTAAGCTTAGGAGGTCATAATTACTATAAAAAAAATTATTTGAACATATTTCATTCAGTATTTTAGAATCCAGTGTTAGAGGGTTAAGACAACTACTCTCTTTTATGATTTTGCGCCCAACGTTTTTAGTTTTAAATATTATTTCCATCAATTATAAATTCACAATTAAACATTCTCAGGTCCATCTGTATTGGTATAGAAATCTGTTTATGGCAATGAAAAATTATTTTATACTTTTTAGTCCGTTTTATAAACCTTGAGAATTAAGAAATTTTTTTTACTGAGTAATTATTTTCTGATTTTTAGTTTTGTACTAAGTGTGGTAGGTTTGAGTAAGTTGAGTTTGATTGTGGTGAGTTTAAGTGTGGTGAGTTTAAGTCTGGTGGGTTTGAGTTGGTGAATTAAAGTGTGGTGAATTTAAATGTGGTGGGTAAGATCATGCCGCATATGAGAGGAATGTAGGTAAAGACTATTAATAACTTTGTACCAAATTTGATTTATATTGCTGCAAAATTAGCCGAGATAAAGCATTCCAAATGTTGGAGTTGTATGGGCGGGCCCACGCCCCGATGTACAAGGTCAACTGAATTTAGGAAAAACGTTGGAAACTAATGTGTGTATCAGTATACTAAAATTCTTTAACTTTGCTAATACAAGTGCCGAGATAAAAAGTATTTCATTATCTGTGGGCGGTGCCACCTCACACATAAAAAGTTTTGATATAATATTGCATTGCCATCCAGTTCCGAGCTACAGTCATGGACAGTAAATTAGCACAAAACTTTGTCATAAAAATAATCATATTTTTTATTATATATTAGTTCTAGTTACAAAAAACTTTAAACATAAAAACTTGAAATACATATTCTTCTTAAAAAAAAAAAACAAAATTTGACGAAATTTCCAATCAGCTGCACCTTAAGGCCAGCAACATTTTATACATCATATTTTAGCTGGACAGTAAAATAGCACAAACTAAAATTTTTGGAATAAAAAGTATTTATTTTAACAAATAATAAAAATATTAATGTTTTTAGTTTACCTGGTCAATATTTAGTAGTGTAGCCTTTATTATAAAGTACCGCTTGGCATCTACTGGACATGCTTTTAATCAAATTCTGGGAATCGAGTACCAAGCATCCTATATTCCAGTCCAAAGTTCATCCAAGTTTTTGTACTTATGTTGAGCAATCAATCGTATATTTCACATCGTTCCAGAGGTTTTATACAGGTTTCAAGTCGGGACTATGAGCCGACCAGTCTAAAACCGGGATGTTTTCTTTAGAAAACCACTCCTTTACCAACTTCGACGTGTGTTTGGGGTCATTGTCATGTAGGAAAATGAATGACACTGGCATGTGTCCAAATGCATAAGGTTCTATTTGGTTCTTAAGAAAGTCCAAATACTGATAACGGTCGATTTTTCCATTAATTTTTACACACCATGAGAGTGCATTCGTGACTGTCATGATCGATAGACGTTTAGCGGAGATCAACATATTTCTATTATCGTTTATTTTTTGCATTTTTTTCATTAACGTATATATTGTGTTGATGTTCTTTACATATAATTTTTTGTTTAAAACACATACAAAGAAAGAGACTCTTTAAAAAAAAAAAAAATAAGTAAAAAATGAGTGAGCTTGATGCTCTAAACTCAGATCTAGACAATGACAATTATAACACAAGTAAATTTGCAAATCTAAATAAAACAAGTAAGAAAATTATAGTCGGTCTAGACCGACTATACGATACCCTATACCATGCGTTTAGAAACCCTATCTCTTAGGCCCAACTAACTGGACATTGAAAATAAGCAAAAACCAAATTTGAGTGGGATTTTTATTAATTTTTTTGGCTGCAGATATAAAAAAGTTCATATCGGATGCTATATCTATAAAGGGGCTAGGTCCAAAAATGGACCGATCCTGATCATGTTTGGTAAAGTCTCTTGTATTTTGCAAAAATATGTACAAACAAAATTTGAGAAGAATCAGTGCAATATTTTTGTTTTTTAATAGATTTAACTGAAGATCGGGAAGCAGCTCTATATGGGGTCAAAGGGATCATTTTTCGACTACTCATTAGTGGATGTAATGAAGGCATACAAACCCAATTTGTGTAAGATATATATGACAATTTGGATCTTATGGCAATTTATGTCGATTTCATATGGGTAATTTGTATGGGGGCTAGGTCTGAACATGGACCGATTCTCACCAATTTCAATAGCGTTCATCCCATGGCCGATAAAAGCTTATATACCAAATTTCATCGAAATATATTCATATTTGCGACCTGCAGTTTGATTACAAGCTTTACATGGACACACAGACGGACGGACGGACGGACGGACGGACGGACGGACGGACGGACGGACATTGTTAAATCAACTCAGAAAGTGATTCTGATTCGATCGGTATAATTAAAGATGGGTCTAGGTCAAATATTTTTGGTTGTTACAAACAGCAGCACAAAGTCATTATACCCAAACCACATAGTGGTATAGGGTATAACAAGTAAGAAAATTATAGTCGGTCTAGACCGACTATACGATACCCTATACCATGCGTTTAGAAACCCTATCTCTTAGGCCCAACTAACTGGACATTGAAAATAAGCAAAAACCAAATTTGAGTGGGATTTTTATTAATTTTTTTGGCTGCAGATATAAAAAAGTTCATATCGGATGCTATATCTATAAAGGGGCTAGGTCCAAAAATGGACCGATCCTGATCATGTTTGGTAAAGTCTCTTGTATTTTGCAAAAATATGTACAAACAAAATTTGAGAAGAATCAGTGCAATATTTTTGTTTTTTAATAGATTTAACTGAAGATCGGGAAGCAGCTCTATATGGGGTCAAAGGGATCATTTTTCGACTACTCCTTAGTGGATGTAATGAAGGCATACAAACCCAATTTGTGTAAGATATATATGACAATTTGGATCTTATGGCAATTTATGTCGATTTCATATGGGTAATTTGTATGGGGGCTAGGTCTGAACATGGACCGATTCTCACCAATTTCAATAGCGTTCATCCCATGGCCGATAAAAGCTTATATACCAAATTTCATCGAAATATATTCATATTTGCGACCTGCAGTTTGATTACAAGCTTTACATGGACACACAGACGGACGGACGGACGGACGGACGGACGGACGGACGGACGGACGGACGGACGGACATTGTTAAATCAACTCAGAAAGTGATTCTGATTCGATCGGTATAATTAAAGATGGGTCTAGGTCAAATATTTTTGGTTGTTACAAACAGCAGCACAAAGTCATTATACCCAAACCACATAGTGGTATAGGGTATAAATATACCAGAGAACCTAAGAAAAAGAAAAAGCAATATGCAAAGTGAACAACAAAATAAAATACTAAAAAACAATTATTGGGCAATTCTTGATAATGACAAAAATTGTGACCAAGAATGTTTAAAACAATTCGAAAAACATGTACAAGAAAAACCAACAACAACTGCTCAAGCAGCATCAGCAACAATAAATAGTGCAAATAAAGTCAATATTAATAAAGAAAACACATTAAATAAACCGAGTAAAAATAAACAAAACTACAAAAGTACAAAAGTTCCACCTATTAATATCTTTGATGTGGATCCGAAAAAACTTATTGAATTCATTAAAGATAGACTGAAAATATCTGAATTTAAAATAAAAGAATCAATAAAAAATCTCGTTATTTTTTACCAACCTTAGACGATTATTTTAGAGTAAAAGCATATTTAGAAAAAACCAATACAAAATTTTTTACTTTTACACCAAAAGACATTAAAACAAAATCTTATTTGCTAAAAGATCTAAGTGCCAATACTGACACTAATGAAATATTGCAAGAACTATTTAAATTTCAAAATGAAAATTTAAAATTTATAAAAGTAAATCCATTCAAAACCGCAAAATCAATAAACGAAAATTATAATCTTCCAATATATTTGGTACAAATAAGCAACGAAAGCAAAATTAACGATCTGAAATCTATCTAAACATTTCACAAGCAGAAATGGGGGTTGGTTTTCCGAGAACTTTGGAACCAACAAGCAAGCTATGGCTACCAAAAAATAGTAAAATAAAACACAAAAATTAAGGTTTTCTATAAAAGTTCTAAGTAATTTCAAGATTACTCTCCTTTTAATTTTTTCCAATATGGCGATACAAGATACATGTAAATACAAAATAAATTCATTACAATATAACACCAAAAACACGATCCTTAAGGTTGAAGAGTCAAAAAACGATTAAAAACGAATACAATGTCGCGGTTAGAAATTTAGAATTTAGAACGAATTTAAAAGCGAATGTCACTAAGGAAAGACTTAAATAACTACAGCGCACTCTGGTTGTCAACATCCATTTTAGTCCGACGTCAGCTGAATACGGTGGGTCCCCTTTAACGCTCACGTAAACACTATCAAAGGACTTCTTTATCACTGTGTCCATTGGGAAGCCCTAAGAAAACCTGAAATCCCTCAATGCAGGAATTGTCAACAATTTTTTCACAGTGCATCTAATTGCTATCTACCACATAGATGTGTAAAATGCAACATAGGACATGAGGTTGGTAAATGTACCCTAAAAGAGGTTCCTGCAAATGAACGTGAAAGGCTGTTTTGTGTCCTATGTAACAAATATGGTCATCCAGCATCATATAAAGGTTGTGAAAAATACAAGGAACTACAACAAAAATTACGCGCCAAAAAAGAGCACTTATCCCAAAGACGAACAAATGATCCAACTATACAAGTCAACGATGGTACTTCTTTTACTGATATGGTAAAAAACAACAATATACAAAACGGAAACAACTCCATCCAAAATGCATTGGAACTAGTTAATAATTCAATGCAAAACCTGGCAAATCAAATTATAAATTTAAACAAACAATTACAACTACAAACGTCGAGAATAGATACTATTTTTTCGATGCTAGCAGCTTAAATGAACACAATGGCGGAAACAATTGCAAAAAAATTAAATATTATCGAAATTAACGTTAATTCATTAATTAATTTAAGTAGAAGGTACGATTTAAGTAACTTTTTAGATAAATATAATCCAGACGTAGTTCTATTGAATGAAACGAAACTTAATGCTAGGCACAAAGTAAACTTTAAGGATTATTGCCTAATACGTAGATATAGAAAGGACGCTAAAAGAGGTGGAGGAACCGCAATTTTGTTAAAAAAATGGCATCAAATATATTACTTGTGACAACAAGTCTACTGGTTCATTTAAACATTTGGAAACATGTATAGTAAAAATACCTCTGTTAGCCAATAAGATGTTGTTTATAATATCAGCATATTATCCATCAGGTAACAATGATAGTTATTTTAAAACTGAAATTTTAAAACTCTTTCAATCCTTAAACTTACAAGATACAAATCATTTTTATGTACTAGCAGGAGACCTTAATTGTAAGCATAAGGATTGGGGTAATGATTCGAATAACACAAAGGGAAATAAATTAAAAGAATGGCTTTCTTACAATGAAACTATATTTAGATGTAACTTTTATGCTTCTGTTTCACCTTCATATCCGCGTTGTTGCTCATATCTAGACATATGTATCGCTGACTCTCGTTTAGTTATCCATAAAGAAAACAACTCACTTAATTGTCTTAAAACTCTTGACTATGAAAGTGATCATAATGCCTTACAAATTCAAACTTTAAATGTTAAAAATGATCACCCTCTTAGTTTTTTTAAAAGAATTGCCTGATTCAAAATACAACTACAAAAACACTAATTGGAAAAAGTTCAGGAATAATATGTTAAATGAATTAAACAGTGTTCAAATTATACCGAATGATAGAAATCTCACAAATTCGGAAATAGATTTTTATTTATGTAGACTAAATAAATTTATAAACAATTCCATAGAAAAATCAGTTCTGAAATTTAAGAATAATAATTCAGTTGAAAAATTTATTAATCCAATTTTAAAAAAACTACAAGCTGAAAAGAGCAAAATTGTAACTATTCTAAAAAAAAATAATAGATTAGAAGTTTCTTGACACAAACTGAACTAAATTCACTTAAAACAAAATTAAAACTAATCAAAAAACTCATTACCGATAATTTTATTTTATTTGTTAATAAACTTTTTCAGGAAAAAGTCGCAAATATTGATCAAAAAATCCGTCAAATATGTTTAGCCAAATCAAAAAACAATTTAAAAAAACACAACCTTGGCATAACGATGTTGTTAAAATTCCCCAAGATAAACAATTTATGCTCAGAAAGGCAGGAATCAATGCTGATGAACTGGAAATAGAAACCAATAGTAATGGCTTTATCATAAAAGATGGGGAGCAAAAATTAAAAATAACTGGTTCCTTTTTAGAATCAATTCACTCATTGAAAGAGATTGACCTGAATAATAGCTTACATATTGAAGTGGATAATTGTTTTTCCAGATTTTTGGAAGCTAAAAATGAATATATACATAATAATTCAACTATTACTACATTTAGTGCAATTAGAAAGTCCAATCAATTAAACGAAGATTTTTTTTACCTCAAAAGACACAATCACATACATTTTCAGACACTTAAGAAAAAAATTATCATCAAGTACTGATAACATTCCTAATATCATATTGAGAAACATGCCAGAAGAAATCATTCTTGAATATTGCACCTTATTTAACAATATGCTTAACAATGCATATTTCCCTTATGACTGGAAAACTGCTAAAGGAATAATTTTGCCAAAAAAAGAGAAAGACACAAGTAATCCAGAAAATTTGCGTGCAATTAGCTTACTTCCAAATATAAGTAAAGCTTTTGAAGTTTGTATCAATAACAACTTAACCGAATACTGCAAAAAAAGTAACTTAATAAATGATAATCAATTTGGGTTCAAATATAAACACTCAACAGTTCAGGCAATACATTTACTGGTTTTAAACGTCTTTTGGAACCTTAACAAATCATTTTGCAAAGGCGCTTGTTTAATAGACTTTGAAAAAGCATTCGATAGTATTTGGTTCCCAGGTCTGGTTTACAAACTATTCAAATACAAATTTCCTTTACATCTCATTATTCTTATACACAATATGTTAAATAACAAATCCTTTTTAGTCTGTGATAACAGCAAAGTCAGTACAAAAAAATTCGTTATTGTTAATGGTTTACAACAAGGTACTATAAACTCTCCGATTCTTTTTAATCTATTCATTTATGATCTATTAAAAGAAATTGATAATATTATCGGATTTGCTGATGATATTATTATTTATCATGCGGATAACAAAATTGAAAAAATAAATGAAAAATTACAATACTATTTTAATATAGTAGAAAAATATGCCTCTGATTGGCAAATGAAAATTAACATAAATAAATGTGAAACAATACTCTTTCGCCCGCCTGTTGGAAAATGTAACAGTAACATTAAAAAGAATTGGAAAGCCTTTGGAATCAAATCCAATAACAATATAAATATCCCAAACAAATCAATTGTCAAATATTTAGGTATTCACATATCAAATTTCTATATTTCAATGATCACATTAATTTTCAACTTTTAAAAGCGAGGAAGGCATTTTTCATGTATAGAAAATTATTCTATTCAAAATACATTAAGTCAAGGGTTAAAGTAATTATGTATCAATCTCTAATACGACCAATTCTAACATATGGTTGTCAAATATGGTTTAATATTTCACCATCTTATATGGAAAAAATTAGAATTTATGAAAGAAAATATATGAGAGGATGTATGTCTTTTTATAGATCCGCAAACAGTAACTACATAAAATATATATCAAATAAAAGACTATACAATGAAGCAAAAATCAGTAGAATCGATAATTTCATTATTCATGTAATAAGAAATCATATTACAAAAAGCCTTGAATGTAATGAAAATAATTTAATTATGGCACCTTATTATGTTAATCTTGAATATATATGTAGAACATTACAAAATGGATACGTACCACCTGAGGCCTTTTTATACCTGGATAGTAATGGTTTTGTACAAAACTGGCATTCCTATATTTTGCCACATTTATAGACGAGCCAATATTAAAGCTATATTTAGCAAGGAACTGACAATAGACAATCGCAGGTTCGACACTAGTGTTTATCCAGGAGATAAAAATATGATCCCAAACAAAAATATTAAAAAATATTGGTGGCTCTCTGATCAATTGTAATTTTCTTTCTTTTATCTTTTGACTATAACTTTTATCTTTTGTAATATAAAAGTAAATTTTTTTTAAGTCTTTTCTTTACATTAACTTATAAATAAATACATATATTTTGTATAAAAACAACTATAAAATATTATCAAAAAAATAATGTAATGCATATTATATAAAACTTACTTGAGAGCCCGTTTAAGGGACTGTGTATGAAACGTAAATTATATTTACCACTATTTGTTTATTTATAGTTTATTATATGAATTTTGTTTAAATAAACGTAAAAAAAAAAATAAATTACACACCATGATGCTTCCTCCACCATGGTTCACGGTCTTCTGAGTGTAGCGTGGATTCAGCGCCTGGCATTTTGGCAGATGAACGAACCCTCTACCTCCGGTCCCATACGATTTACCTTAGTTCCATCACTCCAAAATATTTTTTTCCAGAATGAGAGGTCCTTAGACTTGTGGGTGCGAGCAAATAATAAACGCTTTACAATATTTTCTTTGATAGAAGTGGCTTCTTTCGGCTTGCGCGTCCAAACAGCTGTGCGTCATTCAGTCGTCTTCGGATGAGCCTGTCTGATAACTTTAATCCAATTCGCCATATCGCGTGATGACATGAAAGGGTTCTTCGTCGACTTCCGGACAATAGCACGCTCCACTAATTTTGTGGTTTTTTGACACGTGGCTTCTGTTTTTTGTTTCCTGTTGCATTAAATGTGTTTATTTTCATTGAAAAAAGCACATTATAAACAATTTTTCGCGAACGATGCAAAGTTTCGGCAATTTCAGGCTGCTTTTTTCCATCATTCCACATGTTACTTATAATTTGCCTCTCCTCTGGCGTGCAATCTTTCCCGCGTCCCATATTTTCGCCACAATTAAGTGAAGCAACAGCAAATTAAAAAAAAATTAACGTAAGAGAAAAATTTAGCGAAAAAAAAGCTTTTATAACACTTCTACGCACGTTGTGCTAATTTGCTGTCCAAGCCAAAATCAGCTATCAAAACAAAAAGAAATCAAAATAACGGCAACAATTTTTGTTAGACAAAAGTCAGATGTTCTTGTGCAACAGTGCATACCAAAACAATTGGTCTAATTATGCAAAAAATTAGAAAAAAAAAAACGTAATCAAAATTTACAGTAATATTGTGCTAATTTACTGTCCATGGCTGTATATTGAATATTTCAAGTCTCTACCTTATCGGAAAATTATTTTAGAATCTATTGCAAGATTCCTGCGGAACATACAAACACACAAACAGACAAGAAAGCGACCTAATAAAAACGTTGTAAAATAAAATATAATAATTTCTTGAAGACTTCATTCCATAAAACAAGTTTAACTTGATTTTCCGAAGCTATTTGCTAAAGAGAGAAATAAGGAATTATCAGTCATTCTTGAGTTACAAAAAAAAAAATAAATATATGATAAGTTACGGTATTGTATTCGGTTCATTATTGGATTGCAGGAGTTGATATTTTCGGACATCTTTGCTAAACTCTTTATCCACATCACACCTAAAGTTGTATCAGTTTTTTTCAACAAAATAATTTGGTTGCCAACATATGCGATTTCAGAACAGGAATTGTATGGTATAACTATCATGTTGAAGGATATAAGATGTTGTAGGATTTGTAGGAGTTGTAGGAGTTTCCTCTATCCATAGCCTGTTAATAACTCCTGTTATTTTGTTATCTCCTTCCGATGCAAAGCCTTTCATATTTTTAGTTTTATTATTTATAGTCTTCAGTTAAAAGAACAGCAACCATTTGCCTGTCATGTTGCTTGCCTTCTTTTTTCAATTTCTTCGCTATTAGAGTTAAGCCACTCAGTAGAATTTACTCAACTAATCTCTAATATTTTATGTACATATGTATGTGCTTCGCGGGCATTTATTGAGTTTGTTTTAAAAGTCCAAAGAGGAGTTTTTAATTGCAGCCCTATCGCTTAATGTTCTAGGGTGGATTATTTTGACACACATATTTTAGTTCAACAAACCGATTGTTTTTAAATATACGCCAGAAATTATTTAATGATCCGCCGATCTAGTCCAGTGTTATGTATACAAACATACATAAATTTGTGCATACATGATTCACATATGTTCATGCTCCAATACTTTGTTCACGCATACACTACAATTGTTACTATCAATTAGTTCATAAATCCTGGAGTGTAAGGTTCGTTCCACCTTGGTGAGCAAAAAAACAAAACAAAAAATCATATAATAATACCAAAAATGCTTATAAAAATATACAATTTCCTTAAAGTATATTTGTATAACCTTTTCATTGCTATGAAAACCTAATTGCAGCACAATGGGTTAAATAAAATTTCTTGTTCTTAAATATACATAAAATCTGCAACAAAATCATGCACATAGTTATTCTTAATCCCCCTTTTGTTTACGATCAAAGATAAAAATCCATATCAGGGTATATTAATGAAATAATTATTTTTATTACAACATAAAAGTCGACATAACCACACACATTTAGCTTTCTATGACATTTCATAGCACTTTTGGTTTGTCAGTTGAAGTTTAAGAAAGTTAACCATAAATGTGTTCATGGTTCTGTTATTGTATTTATACGAGTATGGGAATCTTGTTTTTATACCCTATGCCACTATGTGGTTTGGGTATAATGACTTTGTGCTGCTGTTTGTAACTACCAAAAATATTTGACCTAGACCCATCTTTCATTTTACCGATCGAATCAGAATCACTATCTGATTCGATTTAAAGATGTCCGTCCGTCCGTCCGTCCGTCTGTGTGTCCATGTAAACCTTGTAATCAAACTGCAGGTCGCAAATATGAATATATTTTGATGAAATTTGGCATATGAGCTTCTATCGGCCATATGATGAACGGTGTTGAAATTGGAGAATTGGTCCTTGTCCAGACCTAGCCCCCATATAAATGACCCCTATGAAATCGACATGAATTGCCATAAGATCCAAATTGTCATATAGATCTTACTCAAATTGGGTTTGTATAACTTCATTACATCCATTAATGAATAGTTAAAAAATTAAACCTTTGGGACCAAATAGAGCTGCTTCCCGATCTTCACTTAAATCTATCAAAAAACAAAAATATTGCACTGATTCTTCTCAAATTTTGTTTGTATATATTTTTGCAAAATACAAGACAAAATACTAAACATTATCAGGATCGGTCCATTTTTGGGCCTAGTCCCATTATAGCATCCTAAATGAAATTTTTCATATCTGCTGACAAAAAAATTAATAAAAAGCCACTTAAATTTGGTTTATGCTTATTTTCTATATCCAGTTAGTTGGGCCTAAGAGATAGGGTTTCTAAACGCATGGTATAGGGTATCGTATAGTCGGTTTCGAACGACTATAATTGTCTTATTTGTTTTGTTATGTGTATAGTTGGTAATAAATGTAAAATTAACTTATTGCAACATATTGACAGTTATGAAATCAGTATGCTTACAGTTACTATGTGTTACTATAGTGTTTCAGAGACTGAGTTTCTATATGCGGCTGGCCTTTGGTAGTGATTGATGTCAATCCATAGTCTTAGGCACTTAAATCCTTTTTATTTTGAGTTTAAATTTTTATTGAAATGTTTTCCTAAATTATCTTAAAGTAATTTTAGGAAACCTCTGAATTGCAGTTCGAATGTATGTAGAAATAAAAATAGATTAAAATCGCTGTTTTCCGATATTTTTAATTTAGTTTCTTAAGAAATAGTTACCGATACCACCTTATTACATCAAACTGAAGCTACTAACTGGAAATAATTTGCCAATACAACAATTTATTTGTTGTACGCTCTACCAATATGTGGTCAGGTATAAGAACTTTGCGATGATATTTGTAACTACCAGAAATATTTTACACAGACCCAAGTTTTATTATACCGATCCACACAGTATCACTTTTGAGTTGATTTAGCGATTGCAGCCAATCTGTCCTTCTATCCGTCTGTTTGTCCATATAAACATTGTAATCAAATTGCAGGTCGCAAATATGAATATAATGGAATTTGGTATATAAGGTCGTATCGGCCATAGGACAAGCGCTTTTGAAATTGCTGGTAATCGGTGCATGTTCAGGTATATTCCTCATTCAAATAACCCCTATAAGATCGACTTAAATAGTCACAGGATCCAGATTACCATACAGGTCTTGTTCAAATCTGTTTTGTGTGTGTTTATTACATCCATTAATCAGAAGCGGGGCTGTAGAGTCGTCAAAAAAATTCCAACTCCGACTCCGATTCCTACTTCAAACCTGACTCCGGTGCTAAAAGTATATAGATATATATATATATATATATATATATATATATAAAACAGTGATAGCTATTTTATGGGTAACTAATGCCAAGGAATCAATATAACATTTATTTTTTGATATAATTTATTTATTTTCATCAATAATTTTAATAATAAAAAAAAAACTATAGAATCGAAAACTTTAAATAACAAAACTTAAATTAATTTCAAACCTTAAAAAACCACAAACATATTTTCAACTTGACCAGTAACCGAGTATGAGTTCCGCTAACGCAACTTAGATGCTTGGTCGCACTAATAAATAAAATTTTTAAATAGTTCGAATTATGAAACACTTCTATGCTATATAATTGTTATTAGGGATGGAAATACCGGGATCCCGGTATTCGGCCCCAATAAATAATACCAAATTGTTCGAACAAATTTCAATTCTTGCGAAAATGCATCAATCTAGTATTCCAAGAAAAATTTATAATTTTTATTTCAGTAGTGCCAATTATATTATTTTTACTTTATTAAAATCCAGCAACATACATGATTGTATATAAACTTGACTTAAATATACAACTTTTATTTATAATGCATTTTTATAACGTAAAAATTAATAAATAAATTTATTTAGCCCCATTTGGTTATTAATACTATTGAGCTTGTCAATGAAAGATTAAGTGATCTTGGGCTTTCGATGAAGAATATTGTGGGTATTACCACTGAAGGCGCTGCAGTTATGACAAAGATTGACAGATTTATTCAAGCACCCCAAAAATGGGGCGTTATTTAATTTTTTTTTGCGATTTTATTTAATTTCGTAAGGGCTTTCTTTCATTTCTAATATTGGGGCATTGTTTCATTACGAAACAATATCCCATTGTTGGGGCCTTATTTCACTTTCGCTTTGGGGTCTTATTTCCCGGGGCTTTGTTTCATACCGCCAAAACAGCGATTTATCTGTTCCGCTTAATTCTAGAATTTTGATAATTCTTCATTTCCGTAATTGCTCAAATTAAGTATCATGTTAAGCTAGGGTTACCTGTATATCGCCCTAGCCTGAATACAACTTTACTTGTTTTGTCTTACAATTTCTTTTGTCCCAATGCATATTAACAAGAGTCATATATAGATGAGGATGTGCAAACTGCAATTGGATCATGAAAGAATATGCAAAAATTTATGATCATGCATGTACGATATAATATTTACGATAAAATTTGTACAACGAATTTTAAGATCCAAGTTTTTACTTTGCACAACACACACACATTGGTACGCAAAATATGTTCAGATTGCTAATAAGCACGATTATTCGAAAAAAAAAAACAAATTCTTCACTTGACAAAATGCACACATTGTTATGAAGCAAGAAAATAAAAACCCAGTTAGCATTTAGTGAAATTATTACACGGTTTTATGACTCGATCTTCAAATGAGATTGTTAAAACAAGATATCAAATGCTGAGTGGGTATGCATACATTGGCACACAGTAAGAAACAACAAACACACACACATGGTTAATATAAGAAAACAAAACAAATTCAAAAAGCGAAAAAGTTGAAAAGTTTCAGTTTGTGAACAGTTTCAATTTTATCAAGTCAAGTTAAAAAATTCATAAGCAATTTGTTTTATGTGAAATGGAATTTGTCAAACATGGTTCTCTGAAAATATGTGAAATTGGAAAAAAATTTAAAATCCAAATAAGGAATCTGAAATGCATAATTTTTTCAAAAATTTTATTTTATAAAAAAAAAAAACTAAAGTTAGTTTAAAATATAAACAACAAGTAGGAAAATTATAGTCGGTCTAGACCGACTATATGATACCCTATACCATGCATTTAGAGACCGTATCTCATAGGCCCAACTAACTGGACATAGAAAATAAGCATAAACCAAATTTGAGTGGGATTTTTATTATTTTTTTTGGCTGAAAAAGTTCATATCGGATGCTATATCTATATGGGGACTAGGTCCAAAAATGGACCAATCTTGATCATGTTTGGTAAAGTCTCTTGTATTTTGCAAAAATATATACAAACAAAATTTGAGAAGAATCAGTGCAATATTTTTGTTTTTAATAAATTTAAGTGAAGATCGGGAAGCAGCTCTATATGGGGCCAAAGGGATCATTTTTGGACTACTCATTAATGGATGTAATGAACGCATACAAACCCAATTTGAGTAAGATCTATATGACAATTTGGATCTTATGGCAATTTATGTCGATTTCATAGGGGTAATTTGTATGAGGGCTAGGTCCTAACATGGACCGAGTCTCGCGAATTTCATTCCATGGTCGAGAAAAGCTTACATACCAAATTTCATCAAAATATATTCATATTTGCGACCTGTAGTTTGATTACAAGGTTTACATGGACAGACAGACGAACGGACGGACGGACGGACGGACGGACGAACGGACGGACGGACGGACATTGTTAAATCAACTCAAAAAGTGATTCTGATTCGATCGGTACAATTAAAGATGGGTCTAGGTCAAATATTTTTGTTGTTACAAACAGCAGCACAAAGTCATTATACCCAAACCACATAGTGGTATAGGGTATAAAAAAAATTAAAAAAACAAAGAAATAAAAAATTCAAAAATAAAAAGAAAATAATTCACAAACTTAGAAATATAAATAAAAAATTTTCAAAAAAAAAAAATTCAGATTGATTGGATGAGGGGAAATCCGTTTTAAATCTCTCCGTGACTGTGCGTGACAATGCGTGACCAAGTCCAAGTTAATCTTTTTTTCACAGCTAGTTTATGGACCAAGTTTCAGATCGATCGAATGAGGGGAAATGACATTTGGAACACTCCGTGGCTGTGCGTGACAACCCCACAATAAATCCGTAGTCACAACAAGACTATGGGCCAAGTTGCAGATCAATTGGATAAGTGGGAATGGGGTTGCACCACGACTGACAGAGATATTGAGTTAAAGAAAGAGTTTAAAAAATTTAGCAAAAAAGTAACTTTTATTAAAAAAATATTTTTTAAAGTACCTTTTTTGTTAAAAAAATAACCTTTTCTTAAAAAAGTGCCTTTTCTTTAGAAAGTTACTTTTGTTAAAAAAGTACCTTTTTTATAAAGGTATATTTTCTGAAAAAAGTACATTTTATTAAAAAAGCACCTTCTCTTAAAAAAATACAATATCTTAACACATATTAAAAAATAGCTTTTCTTAAAAAAGTATATTTTCTTAAAAAAAGTCTATTTTGTTAAAAAAAAGTAGCTGTTCTTAAAAAAATATATTTCATTGGGAAAGTACCTTTTCATAAGAAAGTACCCTCCCTTAAAAAATATATTATATAGTACTTTTGCTTAATAAGTATCTTTTTTTAAAAAAAGGTACATTTTCTTCTTTAAAAAGGTAATTTTCTTAAAAACACCTTTTCTTAAAAAATATATTTTCTAAAAAAAATATTTTTTTAAAGTACCTTTATTCAAAAAATTACCTTTGTTAAAAAAGTTAATTTTCTTAGAAAAGTACCTTTTCTTTAAAAAAGTTAAATATCTTAAAAAATGTAGTTTACCACAAAATTACAAATTGGTTTTGGAAAAAAAAAGAAATACAGTGCGATTATAAATGACAGCACATTTTGTAATCTTATTAATAAAATTTTTTGTTTTCTTTTTTTTTTCATTATTTAGCTCTTTGGGATAACCATGCTATGACGGAAGGTACAAAAGCTCGCCGTTGCTGCTACGTTGCGAAAATCAGTATATAAATGGCCTTCTTCATGGCCAAAAAAATACATGAATATAAAAAGGGCCTTTTCAGGGCTACAATATATAAAAAGGCCCTTTTCAGGGCCACTACATAGATTCAAAGAGACATTTTTTGGTTACTGCTTTTTTTTTAATAAAATATAGGCAATGATTATGATGATGGATTAATTTAAAAGCAAAAAGTTTCTAAATATAAATAAAAAACTTTGTGTACTCTTAAAAAAGTTTTATTTTTTTATTCCAAATTATAATATATTGTTTTTTTTAACAATTCTAGTTTCATATTTTCTCCTTAAAATTTTTTTCGTTATTACGTTTTTAAACTCTTTTTAGTAAATATTTGTCAACCCTGAAAATGACTGCTTCTAGTAACATCTTCTTCATATGTGTGATCCATGTTCAATGCTATGCCAAATGAACATTCTGA
>OY821518.1:262220754-262418254 GCA_963682025.1 Cordilura impudica | reverse complement strand
CGCGGATAATTTTTATTAGAAGTGATTCTGCTTTGGTGAAAATAAAGCATAAATGAAAAAATAAAAACAAGTACATAGACCCACTATACGATACCCTATACAATGATTTTAGAGAACGTGTCGTATGTCCAACTAATGTGATATATTAAATCAACATTAGCAAAATTTAAGTGGCATTATTATGAATTTTTTCTCTCAGATAAGACAAATTTCATACCGAAAACCTGATGAAAACAATACAGAAATCTAAATTTTGTATAAATATTTAAGCGAAAAATCATTTTTGAGACTGGTTTTTAAATGCATTTATTAATTATATTTTACTGAAAGTAAATTTTTTATAACTTCTCTTTGTTTAAAAATCGCATTATCACCGAAGGTACCTAAAGTTGCTTGTTTGCAACAAGCTCAAAAACCTTTGTATGTATTGATTTTCATAAAACAAAATTATACTATTTAAGGCCATACTACTTAATAAACATAAAAATTTGTTCGTGTGAGAAATAATAACTCGTTTATTATTCCGCACTATAAATCTGGTAGCCGCAGTGATGCTACTAACTAATTATAGAGCAACTGCAAAACTAAATGCTATATCAAAACTTTTTGAAGATTTATAACTGATATACTATCACGCGAAATGCTATAAATTCTATTACCAGCTCAACATGGTTTTTACAAAGGAAGGTCCCCGACTACTAATCTAATGGAATTTATTTCCTTTGTAAATTCTGCATTCTGCAAGACTAAACAAACTGATGTTATATACACTGACTTTAGTAATAATTTTGATAAAGTTAGCCAGAATCTTTTGCTAACGAAACTTTATATTATTGGATTCTCCGGCAACTTCATAAATTGATTCGGTCGTACTTAAAACATCGTAAGCAATGTGTTATTTTCAATAACTCTAACTCGAAATATATAGACGTTACTTCCGGTGTCCCTCAAGGGAGTCACCTTGGACCTCTCCTATTCATACTGTTTATTAATGTTATCCTTATGTATGCCAATGAAAAAAAAATCTACTCAACCCTTATGAACAATGAAGACAGTATAGGTCTCCAGTCTGACTTAAATGGAATTAAATCCAAAAAATATCTGTCTATGACGTTCTCTAGATATTCGCCATCTTCGAATGACTATGTCTCCATGACATGAGTTTAAACTCACTTGAATCATTCATAGATTTTGGAGTTCACTTCGATAAAAAAACTAAGTTGTAATTCTCCTGTAACAATGACTGTTAATATGGAAAATGGTATTGTATGTCTTATAAAACATTGGGCAAAGGAATTTAATGATCCCTATGTCATTACAAATATATTCAAGTTTTTGACCAGGCCAATACTTCAATACGCATTAGTAATTTGGGATCCACATTCCAATATTTTCATCAAAAAGCTTAAATCAGTTCGGAAACAACTCTTGCCAATTTTCTTCCATATCTTCAGTGGAATTAAGTCTCCTCCGTTTCGTAGTCGTTTGGCTTTAATAAAGCTTCCAACTTTGAGAAGTAGAGGATCATTTTTAATATAACATTCTTCATCAACTTAGTTCATGGTAAAATTGGTTCTGAATGATTTCTTGGAAAAACAGTATAAATGTTCCTAAAAATCTATATATTAATACGTTAAGTTAAATTTTTAGTTCCCTTTTTAAGCAATATGTGATCATGGAGGAGTGTGAAAATTGGCATAGTTATAGTTCATATGGAGGAGAAGCTGAAACTGATAAAATTTATGTTTAATCTGTCTTAAAAATATATTAAATTTATTATTATTAAATAAAATAAAATATTTCTAATAATTTCGTTACACCCTGTTAATGCGAATGATTAAAATTTTATATCATACGCCCTGTGTCGAATTATGAACTGCTAAAACTTATTAGCATACTTGTAGGCTCATTTAAATATTCATAAATTTTTTAAAAACGTTGAAGGAAATTGTACGGAAAATAAAATTTCCTGTAATTTGTACTCGATTTTCGAGTGCTGGGCTTTACTAGTATGTAGAAATGTTCCTTAGAAATTTTATTAATTTCGATCCATTCCGAAGAATTTGCGCCGAAGTGAAGAGACACTATGCTTTAATTGATTTATCAGAAGCTGTTGATGTTATTAAAAGAAGATTAACGAGATATTTGAACTCTAACGATTATGTTTTAACTGTATTTAAAGTGTATTATTTATGTAAAATATTATTTTTTTTTAAATAAATAAATAAATGAAACATAAGGAGAATACCAAGGACTGGGTCACCGTAAACATGTTTTTATACCCTCCACACCACTGTGCAGAGGGTATATATCAGCTTGTAATTCCATTTGTAATGCACAGAAAAGTTAATTTGCAATCCGATAAAGTATATATCTTTCCATTCATCACTCGTACGTCCATCTGTCTGTCTGTCTGCCTGTACATTGAAATAACGTTCATTCAGAAGATATACAGGTTTGTATTTGAAATAGGGTAAATCGGGCATCAATGTGAGAAGATATGGTCTAAAATATGGAGACACCTATTAAAAATGCTACAAATTCGGTGTGTTTATTGTAATAATTTAGTATTATGTTCATCAAATTTTTACTTTTAGAAATATTTTGTTTGCGGTTGTTATAAATAGTGAATTAAGTCAGATTTTTGTGTTACCTTAAAACCAAAGGATACCATTATGTTCTTCATTATCCTATTAATATTATCGAAAAAATCCTTACATTTAATAAGAAATTTTGCCGTTTTTATTCCTTGGTATTGAGGGTACAAAATTTCAAGTGATTAAAATTGAAAACTATTTTCTTTATTAAAAAAGTTAATAACTTAAAAGTTAGTTAAGCTAAAAGAAACAAAATAAAAACAAAAATTTTTAAATTACAATAATAACAGATGATTTTCATAAAGTTTCGTATTATGAATGGCTGTAACTATTTACAAGTACTGGTTTTCTACTACTTTACTCACTCATGCCACACATATAAATAAATAACTTGCCAAAAAATTGGTTTCTTTTTAAATTTGAAAAGGTTCTATTTTAATTACTCGCTGATATTACACTTGTTGCCCGTAACATAATAACTTTAGCCAGGAAACTTAGAAAAATTTACTTTGCAATATGATTCTTAATTCTTCAAAATTGAAGAATATATTCTTGCTCTATACGAAATATCAAACTTTTTCAACTCAACATATTTTTTTTTTTTTTGTTTCGACGATAAATCGTGAAATATTAGGGCTATCAAAAATAAAGTTCTCGAACATATTTCCGAGACATGTCAATATCATAAAGTAAAAGAAGCTTGGCCTGTATTGAAAAGAAATTTAAATTCATTAACAGGAGATATAGATGCTAATTTTGAATATGAAAGTTCGGACCAGTTCGATCTAAAGTGAGTAACAACGGTCAGAATAATTATTCTTCCCTTCTTATATGACCAATATAATATAAATTAAACAATTAAAAACCTAATGAAGAAAACAGATTTTCGAATAAAAGTTTTTTAATTTATGTTATAGAAAATTTGTAAACAAAAATTAATACAAACTCGTTTTTTATATTCTTGTATCCTTGTAAATTGGCAGGATCGCCATGTAAGTTGGCAGGATCGCCATGTAATATTTCTGTTTTAAAAATGTTTACAGAAATTACGCTCATCTACGGAGCTTTGTTTTGTATTCGCTATTTAACACGTTCGCCACTCAGCGTCCCATATATGTGACTTGGGATTTTTCATAAAAACTCATGTCACATATATGTGTCGCATAATTATAAAATGTATTATCAAAAGTTTGTAGGAAGTAATTTTCTTGTATGTTTTTGTCTCTGGCACGATGTCAGATATATATGAGTGCTGCGGTTTGTGGATACGCTAAGCACTTATTTTAAAATTTCCCCAAAATATTGTTATGTGATAATTTATATGAAAACTAATTTTATATCAATAGAAGAGTGTACTATTTTGTAAAAGTGTAAATATTGTTATTGATATCAAAAATTTTAAGGTATGTTTTTTATAATTTTGTAATGTTTTAACTATCTGTGTATGTATATACTTTGTTTAGAATGGAGAATCCTAAAAAAACACTGGTTTCTGCAGATGAAATTCTTGAGGCTATTTTGAATTCCAGAGAAAGTGATATGAATTTTGTAGATTCTGGAAGCAGCTTGGCCCCAGATAGTGAGTGTGAAGAGTCTGGAGGAGACAGTTGTTCAGAAGATGATAATATTTTATAAGGCGATCTTGATGGAATTTTTACAAATGAAAATGATTGGATTGATGTGAGCCCGAAACGCAATATATTGAAGAGAACATATCGATTGATTTACCGTGTAATGCAAAACCAATAGATTATTTTATGCAGGTTTTTGATGACGAGTTAGTGAAGAATAATGTTTTGTGGACAAATGCACGCGCTATTATATGTCTAAAAATAAGAAGCTCTGCGAAAACTCTAATCTTCTGAGATGGAAAGATGTGACCGTTGAGGAAATAAAAAAGATAAGATATTACAATGCCCCTAAATAAAAAGCCGGAAATAAGACTGTTTTGGAGCAAAGATCCACTTTATTTTCAAAATATTTCGGTGCGACTTTGTGTCGAATAAAGTTTGAAAATACACTTCGTTTCACGGGTTTCTATTTCCCTGAATAATGTGATAAATCTAAACGTCTATACAAAATTAAAAATGTAGAGGAAGATTTTTATTTCGGCAGTATATTCCGAACAAGAGGCATAAATATGGAATAACGTTTTACGAACTATGTAATCCAGATGGATTTTTAATAAATATGTTTATTTACACTTGAAAAGCTATCGCTTGCAATGAATAAGGACATTTTTTTGGAATCGTTGCTAAGTTAATGCAGGATCATTTGCAAAAGGGACACACACTGGCAGAATATTTATTGTGTAAAAAAAATATAATGTGAGGAACCTTAAGAGCAAATAGAAAACTAAATTCCACTTATTTATAAAAAGTAAGCTCACCAGACGAACAATCCCATGGAGGCGCAATCATCTGATAAAAATATATAAATTTTTCGAGTAGTTCCTGTCTGAAGGGCTGGTTTGGCTGCCATGCGTGCCTTCCAGAGTTGATATGTTCTGATATGTTCTGACATCCACATTTCTCTATCTCCGCTAATCTCTCTGTGTATCCATATAAACCTTATAATTAAACTATTTGTCGGATTTTTTTATATATGGGGCATAATTCCTGAATGGTCCCAAAAAAAAAAAAAGTCGATGTTGTTCGATTTTGATAAAATTTTGGAAAAATGTTGCTGTAATGCATTGCAGTCAAAATCCGAAAGCTTTGATGCAATATTTTCAGAATTACAGGGTTGGGAAGTGATTCTAAAAGTATTTTTGACGGGCTTTACAATGCCGATATCGCGATTTTATTTTGGCCGATATTTGACCTGTACATTCAAGGTCAAATTAGTAAATTTGATGTAACTCAAAACACCCCCTTTTAATTTTTTTAAATTATTTTTATACAAAAGCTTGTCTTTTTTGCTACTACGAATCAAAAATTCAGAGTGGCTGGTACAACAGTCTCTGAAATATCGAATTTTTAAAATAACCGTTGCTATTAATAGTGTTGTTTGCATACACTTTGTTACTGTGTAACATAAAAAAGTTGATGTAGGCAATCTATTTATTTTCTTATTAAACGATTAAAAAATTAATGTAAAAAAATATAAAAAAAGGAATATTAAAAAAAATTATATACAATACAATGAAAAAAATACAAAAAACTTACAAAACGAATAAGAAAAAAATTAAGAAAATTAAAAATAAAATAAAACGATTTAAAACAAACAAATTAACTTAGTAATCGTTTTTTTTTTACATTTTGCTTGCGGAAAGTAATCAAAATCGTTGGAACTGGAAAATTTTGTAAGGATTAGTCTTCCATCATCACTTGCTACAAAAGCATGGTACTGCAACGTCCCTTTTATTGTAGATGCATTATCAAAACTTGGCTTTTATTTCTTTACAATGTTCGTTTGCCCAGCCGCAACTGTTATTGGATCTAAAATACGTCGATCACTAGAACATTGCAGACTGAAGCATGCTGCCTGTCTTTTTGTATTGGCTCCAATTCCATCACAAGCTCCCTTCCCATGGGACGTCACATGAAAGTGTCATTCAGCCTCAATACCAAAATCTCTTTTGTGAGCCAAGAGGTTTGCGAAATTGCTTTTATTCTTAAAGTGTTGAGCTGTTCCGTCTGTGAAATAAATTATTTTATTTATATCAAATCCCAGAGACTTCAGATAACTTATTACAATTGTCTGGTATTCATAAACGGAGGCCGTGTCTTGAGATAAATTATCCGATATGATTGCCATACTTTTGTGCTTTAATTCATTTTGGTCACGATAATAAACAACTATTGTAAATATTGTTGCCTGATCATTGTTCCAATGAAATGACTGAACTGAATCTTGCATCACAAAAGCATAGTTTTCTGCAAAGTCAAACGTTATTAGAAATTCTCCAGTAGGTAGATTTTGTTTTAAATTTTTAAAAAAAAGTTGACTGTTCTCTGGCAATAAAATCATGTGTATTTAATCTCATTAATCGTTCAGAGAATTCATCAACGAAAGACTCAATGCTCTTAATAATGGTTTGAAATTTGCACCTATCTGTTTGTTTCCAGGCATCAAAGCGAATTTCATCGATGCAATTTTCTTCAAATACTTTAAATAAAGTATCTTTTAATTTATTTGTAAAGGGACATGATTCACATTCCCCTAAATAGCAATCTGTTTTCGAGTTACCACTGTACCATTTTTAAGCAATCGTGATATGTTGCTAATGTAAATTCTGAAGACACCGATAGTTTCTTAAAATTAGCACCAGCTATCATAAGCTTTACATTTTCGTGCTGTTCACAGACACATACATTATGTGTCCCACTGGTTCCAGCCAAAACACAATGATGTGGCCTCAGCTTTACAAATTTTGAAATTCCAACTTCTACCTCATTATTTTCGGTCTTAAATTGTGCATACAATTCGCCTAGGTTGCAAAGTAGTAACCTCTTCTGAACATGATCGCGAACTCCAGCATCGTTTTTCACCTAAACATAATCCTTTTTGCCCGGCATAAGTCGACTTATATCATCACGTTCATAAAAAGCTTTTATGAGTTCTTCTGTCTCTAAACTGAGAGATCTTCCACGTTTTTCAAGTGGCTGTGTGAAAATACCATAGTTTGAAACCAATTGCTTAGCAACTCTTGCCTGTTTCTCACTTGCCGAATTCTTTAGCAAGGTTTTGACGAGACCATGATTTTGGAGCAAGTGTAAGAAGTTGAATCTTTTCCTTGTGATTAATAGCATTGTTAAGTGCATTCTTGAGTTGTTCCAAAACCTCAACTCCCGCTTTATGATAATCATTGTTACAATCCAATGATTTTTTCTCCGTTAAGGGAATGAAGTTACAGTCACTATCACTATCTTCAGATGTAAATTCTGATGAAATATCATTTGGTTTAACTTTTGAGTTTAATAAATTATATCGACATTTATTACATATTTTTGCACTTTTAGTCAAAGATGGATCATTATTACGTATTGATATAGGAACACTACGCAAACATAGTTTTTGTTTCTTTTTTTGAAGTTTTTCTTTTACACTTAGCACATTTAGTTTATTCCGAATTTTCCGTAAAGGCGGTATTTTAAATATCAAAATTAAAACGCTTTAAGAATAATGTTACACCGACAATATGAAATGAGACAAATAAAGAACAACACAGGTAATAAAATTAATTTTTGCAACAATAATGCACACCGGTAATAATCAAGCAAGTTAATTTTAGCGACCAACTATTAAAACAAGAAAAAAAAACTTACTTTTCAATCAAGCAACAACAACAAGCAAAGAAAAACGTAACAAAGAAAGCAAATAAAGAGGTTACTGAGTTAATTTGTTTGTTTTAAATCAACTTATTTTTAATTTTCTTAATTTTTTTCTTATTCGTTTTGAAAATTTTTGGTGTTTTCTTTTATTGTATTGTTTATTATTTTTTTAATATTCCTTCTTTTTATTTTTGTATTTTTTTACATTAATCGTTTAATAGGAAAATAAATAGATTGCCTACATCAACTTTTTTATGTTACACTATTAATAGCAACGGTTATCTTAAACATTCGATATATCAGAAACTGTTGTACCAGCCACTGTGAATTTTTGACACATACTAGCAAAAAAGACAAGCTTTTGAATAAAGATAATTAAAAAAAAATTAAAAGGGGGGTGTTTTGAGTTACATCAAATTTACTAATTTGACCTTGAATTTAAAGGTCAAATATCAGCTAAAATAAAATCGCGATATCGGCATTGTAAAGCCCGCCAAAAAAAATTTTACAATCACTTTTTTCTTCTTATTTTAATAAATTGTATAAAAAAATATAATAATAATGAAAAAAGCATTTTTTTTAGAAACACAAAACTTCCCAACCCTGTAATTCTGAAAATATTGCATCAAAGCTTTCAATATTTCGGATTTGGTCTGCAACGCATTACAGCAAAATTTTTCCAAAATATTATCAAAATCGAACATCGACTTTTTTTTTGGGACCGTGCAGGAATTATGCCCCATATATATATCCCCTATTAACGCAGAGAGCACTGTGTTTATACCAGGAAAATATGTTATGGATAGAGGGAAAATGAAACGTGTAGTTGTTAGGGATTCACTTAAGTTTATCTATAACGTAAGTGACGGGAGACAAATCAGCGGGGATAACGGCTTGTGCGGCTAATAAACGAACTTTCGCATTTTGCGATCGACATAAGTCGCCTCAGATCTAGATTATCTTATAAATCTTGATTAAATTTGGTTTGTATGTGTTTATTTCAAGCACTTATCGCAAGTCCTAAAATAAAATCTGTAGGACCATTCTTAGCCATATTCCTTCTTGGATCTTCATATATTCATATTGCATACTTTATTTCTAAATTTGGTTTATATATCTTTCTGTGGTCCGCATAGAAAAATAAAATCTGATATAAAGTTTTTCGTTTCTGTGGCCAACAAATTTATAACAATACCACTAAAATTCGATTTATGATTATATGCTATATCCAATTATTTGCTATATCCCTTTTCTAAGCTCATGGTGTAGGATATTGTATAGTTGGTATAGAGTGACTCTAATTTTCCTACTTATTTGAAATTTTTTTTTGTGGAATTCGATACTTCTTCCCAAATCATGGTACGATTTTCAACAATTACCAATGGTTTTAGTTTTTATTTAATTTCGAAATATGTAGTTTTGTCACCGACCTATCCTGTTCCAAACAAATTTGGTTCTACTCTTATGTAATTCGCCAATAATTTTACTGTTTGTAGATTACACAGTTTCAAAAAAAATTCAGGTTTGTTATAATGCTTTTGCTCTTTTCCATATTTCATTGTCCATTCGTTATGACCACATATATTCTGATTTGAGAGTAATGATTACAAAGCGTTCAGAAATTGGTGCGAGCGGTTAACGAAAAAATTATTTCTATTGATTCGCAATAGGAGAATTTAGTATCATTTAAAAATTGATCTTTTGAAAGCTCTGTCAACTACTTACAAGACACTTGCAACAACACCTACCCTTGCAACGGATACAAATACTTAAGTAGTATGTTTTAGATGTGTACGAGTAGTAAATAGTAAAAGACGTACTTGAATGTTGTCGTTTGATAAGTGCACACAAATATGCCAGCAACACATGTGGTACATACTTTTAATGCTTAAGTATTTTTAATATCGAAATAAAATGTATCTATACGACTACGTACCGTTATTGCTCTAATATGTACTTTGTAACTTGCATTCGTGTGCGAGTAAGATGATTTTTACGGCTGTACAACTGACAGACAGACAGCTATAACAGTAAATATTAACACATGGTGTTGTTATATGAACTAAAATTTTGATCTTTAATATCATGAATAAAAGGTGGCCATATTAAACACACAAAAATATAATGAAATGCATATATTTATAATGGCTTCAACGTGAAATTAAAGTAGGCCAAAAGAGTAACAAGGATCCCAGTTGTTTGCGGATGTCATTTTGGTGGTTGTAAGGATAATTGTTTTTATATTAAACCACAATATTCAAATTTAAAAATTTTATTTAAGAACACAAATAATTTTGAATATGTACAACACAATTAAAAATATCAAGACTGAATGAATATAGTTTTTACAATCAATAAATATGAAAATAAATAAAAATCAAAAAGTACTTAATTTAAAAATATTTAAATTTATAATAAAAATACAGTATATAAATTTAAAGTGTGAATAAACTAATGTAAAGATAGATAAACTACATATATTCCCCCTCCAGTTAAATGAATAATATTGAAAATCATGTAATATTAAAAGTAACATTCTTTTTTGAGGAAGTAAAAGATGTAGTGTAGTGTCGTAAATTGTTTGTATATGCTGGTTTAAGATGATCAATTGGGATGGATTTAATTATATTACCATATTGAATGTGAAGAGTTTTATCAAATTTTGAAATAACTTTAAAAGGTCCCTCAAATAGTTGGTGAGGTCCTGATGAGCGAATAATTTTAGCAAATACATAATCACAAGTACTTAAAGCTTTTGGAACATAACTTTTATCTTTACTATGATGAATAATTTTGGAACGAATTTGTGAAAAATATTCTCTTAATTTTTGAAGAATTAAATCTGTATTGATTGTATCATTGTTAGATACAACCAATTCTCCAGGTAATTTTAATGTTTGACCATAAACCAATTCAGAAGAGGAACAACCTATATCTTCCTTAAGAGTTGTTCGTAAACCATACTTCTCGGTTCTGAACCAATGTTCTGAATTATCAGATGAAAGTATTGATGATTTGAGTTGTCGATGGAAACGTTCTATCATTCCGTTTGCTTGTGGATGATAAGCAGAAGTATGAATTGTGTGTGCACCAAGTAAACTAGTTAATTCATTAAATAATTTCGATGTGAATTGTGTACCTTGATCTGCAGTTATTTTCAAAGGAACTTCAAAACGTGGAATATAATTTTGTACGAAAGAATCAGCTATAGTTTTTGTTGAAATGTGTTTGAGAGGATATACTTCTGGCCATCGTGTGTGTCTGTCTATAATCGTTACTAAATACCGATAACAATTTGAAACAGGTAAAGGTCCAACCAGATCCATATGAATGTGTTCAAACCTTCCGGGTGGAATTTCGATTTTTTGTATTGGTGTTTTTGTGTAAATGTTAATTTTAGATTTTTGACAGTTGATGCAACTTGCTGCCCAATCATTTATTTCTTTCCTCATATTAGGCCAAAAATATTTAGATTGAATTAATTTTCTAGCTGCTCTAATTCCAGGATGAGATAAAGAATGAATTTTGTTAAAAATACTTTTTCGCATTGAAATTGGAACATAGGGATGAGAAGAATTACTGGATATATCACACCAAATTTTATTATTTAAAACTGGTATTAAAATTTCTTTAAGATTGCATTTAGAATTTGGGGATTTTATTAGTGATTTAAGTGTTTCATCAGATTTTTGTTCCTTGAAAAGTGTTAAAAAGTTAATGTCTTTAGTCGAAATTGCATCAATTTCTGGAAGGCGTGACAGAGTGTCAGCAACGATGTTTTGTTTTCCAGTTATGTATTGTATATTATTTGTAAATTGTGCTATATATATGTTTGCCTGGGTGATCTGTCAGTTTTGGAATTAAGAACAAAAGTTAAAGGTTTGTGCTCAGTGTATATAATGAAATTTCTTCCATCTAAAAAATGTCTGAAATGTTTAACTGCTCTAATGTTGCTAATAATTCTCCATCGAAAGTGGAATATTTCATTTCTGTAGACCTGATTTTATGTGAAAAATAAGCAAGTGGTTCCCAATGATCTTTTGTTGATTGTTGTAAAACAGCTCCAATGGCAACATTTGATGCATCAACTGCAAGTGATAGTTCAAGATTTTTATCGAAATGAGTCAGAAGTGTATTTTTAGAAAAAGTAATCGGACTTTCTCAAATGCAGTGATTGTATTTGCAGATGCTAGCATTTCGTTTAGTAAACTAATTTCTGATGCTAACATCGGAATGTATCGGTGATAGTATTTAATCATGCCCAAAGACTTTTGAAGTTTTTTAATTGAATTTGTTTTTTCGAAATTAGTAATAATTTCAACTCTATCTTTAGATGGTTGGATTCCCTTTGAGGATATCTCATAACTGAGAAAATCTAAAGAAGATGCACCGAAAATACATTTAGTCGGTTTAGTGTTTAGTCCGTAATTTTGAAGTCGAGTAAATATAATTTCTAAGTGTTCTAAATATTGTTCTTCATGGGTACTGGCAATTAAGATGTCATCTACGTATGCAAAAACAAAACCTAAACCAAACTATACTTCATTGATGAAACGTTGAAAAGTTTGAGCACTATTTCTAAGACCAAAAGGCATGCGTAGAAATTCAGTTTTTTGTATGTCTTCTTCAGCCATCGGAATCTGGTGGTACGCACGAACTAGATCTAATTTTGAAAATATATTTTTATCTTTGAGTTCAATATTTAAATCATGAATGTGAGGAAGTGGCTAACGATCGGGTGTGGTAATGCAGTTTAACATCCTATAATCGCCGCATGGACGCCAGTCGTTTACTTCCTTTTTGGGAACTAAATGCAAAGCGGATGCGATAGGAGAGTTAGAAGGTCTACAAATGCCAATTTTGATGAGATACTCAAGTTCCGTTTTTGCAATTTTTAATTTAATTGGATCAAGACGACGTGGTCTAGTAAATGGTAAAATGCCCTTAGTTTCTATTCGGTGAACCGTGTTGTGACTCACAGGTTTTGTGAAATCTGGTTCAGAAATAAGTGAATTGAATTTGCGAAGAACGTTTGTGTATTTATTTTCAGGGATAGAAAATTTGAGTGAATAAATATCGCAAAAACCAGAGGTTCCTTTAATTTTTAATTTGGTTGTGAGATCAGTAATTAATTTTTTTTTTTAAATTTACTATGATACCAAATTTTTCTAAAAAATTCGCACCGATGATTGGTATTGAAACATTTGCTAATAGAAAAGGTAATTCAAAATCACGAGGCACAGTGCTTTGTCCCCATATAACGTTGGGACAAAAATAGAAGGAGTGATCGTAGATTAATGAAATTTGGTACACTACTGTAAAAAAAATCGATGCAAGGATTCTCATACTTCATCCTATACTATATCCTGAATTTTAAAAATGTAATTAAAGCGTCACAAATGGTTAAAATACGACGAATATAGGTTTTCATAAAAGAAGCGCATGTATAAATGCAAATTTAATAAGAAAATAGTGCAAGGATACGTATATCTCCAATATATCCTTAATAGGGATATGTGTAATAAAAGCTACTAAAGTTGTCAAAATATTTTTAAAATTGGTTACAGAATCAAAGATTTTACTATATGCGACAATCTTTCCTTTAATTCAAGCAAGGACTCGCTAATCTGACATATGTCCTTTTTCTTAAAAACGTTGTAAAAATAGAATGGGTTATCATAGATATATGAAAAATCAAAAATTATTTTCTACAAATATAACAAGACTAAATACAAATTGTTAACAAAATTTTTGCAAGGATTATATGTATACTTCTCATACATCCTGGAATTAAAAATCATAGCTAAAACTACAAAAAAGGTCAAAATATGTTATAAACATTAAATAATTACTGTATTTCCATATTTGTATTTCAAACAATGATAGGATTTGTTTACTTGTCATATCTCCTTTATCGTAAAAACGCTATATCTGTGGTTTTCTGTAAATTACACTTAAAGTGTGTGCAGATAAAACAACTTATGTCGAAATAAGTCTTTTTCTTGCAAAAAAAAGTTGTCAATACAACCAGTTATATTTTTTATTAATAACAACGTACGTTGACATATTTTTTATTCATCTGAAATAAGTATTATTTTAACATGCTGGTTCATATTGCAAATCAACATTTTCCCTGTGTATATTTCAATACCGGACAAATCAAAAAAAATTTTTTTTATGCTTATCTTTGATGATAATAGAGGATCTGAATTCAATAACATATATGTAGGTCATCAAATCTCTGTTTGTATCTTCTCGTGAAGTTTTTCTGGTATGAGATAAGCGCACTCTTCTAACGTTTTTAATGTTTCTTCCGACATACATCCTGGGTAAAAATATGAATAAAAATAAATTTATAATAAAGAAGTTTTTGATTTATATGCATACCTATTGGTAAATTGAAGAACTCAATAACATCAGATCCATGAACTAGAATTTTATGGACAGTGGTTGGCATATAATACCACCCATAATGTATTAAATACGTATTTCGAGTGACTCTTAACAGGTCCTGAAAGCTGTTTACATTTACTGGCGATACACAAGATAACACCCTTAGTATAATTCCAAAGTTATCAATAAGTCCCTTATCAATGCCTGTAATTTCGGCCGCAACGTCACTGTTGGAAAAAAATCTTCGAGCAGAGTTTCCATCATTACTGTTGCCGAATCCATGTTTTACTTGGTCAATTATTGGACCTGTTCTTCTTTTGAATTCATGTTGAATTTTTTTTTTATTTTTCATAAACTCATCTCTATTGTCTTTACCGACCCGCCAAAGCTTAAGAGATAACCGGTAAAAATTGTTTCTGAGTTTTTTTTTAAATCTCATAATCATTAGATATCATTTTCAAACTGAAGAATGAATTTCCAATTGAAAATAGCTCTGTGCAATAGCCATAACTTAAATTTTACAACTCAAAATGTCATTCCGTCACATATGGAATTGCCCATTGTTCTCTTTTTAACTTTTCGTCTAGTTCTACCATTTTATATTGATATTCGCCAAAATTTAAAAAGAGAACAATAACAAATATACGTTCTATTCTTATGTTCTATAAATAGAATCACTTCAGAGGAACCTTCAGCAAATAATGGGTGTAGGTAGAAAAACAAAAAAACAATGTAATAATTAACAATCATTCAAGCTACAGCTTAAACTTAATTTTTATGTTATTTCATATTGGTCGTTTTTTTACCTTAACTTTGCCACTCTATAATTAATAACATTTTAAGTCAAAAAGTGAATTTAGAACTTTTTTAAAACTCTTTTTTTTTAAGTTGTGGCCAAAAAAAAGCTCTAATTTTTTTTAGACCTTCTAACAACACTATAAATTGAATAAAAACAGAATAAAAAAATGTTGAATTTTTTCGGAATTTTTTTAAAATTCCATCAAACTTTTGTAATTTTTGAAATTTTTTAGAAATTTTTTTTTTTGCGAGGGATTAAAAATAATTCTAGTTAACAAAAACAACACAAAATGTTATTTTTTCCGAGTTCAGAACATATTTAGTAACACAAAAATCGAAATTTCATGCTCTTTCTTAAAAAAATGAATTTTTGGGAATTATTTTCTTGAAGCAATAAAATTCAGTTTTTAATTCATTTTTGCACTGACTTTAGCGCCCTCTAGTGCAGTCTAGGAGAGTCAAATGAAACCAGTTCCTTAAAATTTATTTGAGTTGTATTGTTATCTATCGATCACTATAACTTTCATCACATTTGGAGACAATTTTCTTTTATTTGATTTATGTCTATTGGTCAAAGCACTGTGCGAGGTAAGCCTATATTAATTTTGAGAAGTTTTGAACCAAATGTTTCTATGGATGAACCATTCGCAGCAGTTAAATTAATATCTGAATTTCTCTTAAAATATTTGAATTTTGAAGCTGGTACAACGGAAACTACTGCACCAGTATCTATCAAAAAAATTTAAATTATTTGATTTATCAAAAATGAAAAGGCGGTGAGCGGGAATGGAATTTTCTAGTTTAAATTTTGATTAAAATTTGTATTGTTACTGTCAGAATGAACAAAACTACAAGGTTTGATGCATTTAATAGCTTTATTATTAAATTTTCTATGATATCAACGTATATTATTAAAATTTGAATTAGAAAATTTAGGTTTAGAATATCTTCTATGACTTGATGGATTCCGTTCTTGAGATCTTGATCTTGTTTTAATTTCTGCAATATCCAACGAAATTTTATTTAAATTTTGACAAACTGTTGCAGTTATCTGTGTCAAATGATGTAAATACTGCTCCATTGGATTTTGATTAATGCTGTAAATTGTGGAATTATTTTTGTTTGTAACATCATAAATTTTGTCCGCAAGATGAAGTTTGTCTTCAACACTTTTATCACTACACTCTGTGGAAGTGCAATTAGAATGTTTTGATATTTAAAATCATCATCTGAAATATTATGTCAATAAAATTGTACTTCCGCTTGTAAAAACCAAGCATAAGGACATTCAACAAAAAAAGTTGGTAATTTGATAATTTTATTAAATATTGGTGTAGGAATTGTATCCTGAGCATGTGTATGTGAGTTATTTTCCATTATTGTATTGTAGTTTGGAGAATTTTGGATTGGTCTTAATGTTTCTGATGGAGATATTTGTGGTGTGGTATTTCAGTGGTGTGTAATGTCGTATCAATTTGTAAAGGATTGTTTCTAGTAAAGGATCGCGTTAAAACCATTAGGAATTAAAATTTATGGAAGGAGCGTTCACAAATTTTTATAATGATGTAATATAAAATTTATTAATAACAATAATGTAAAATAATTAAATTAAAATTTTAAAATAAACTTAGCTGTTGTTTATTTTTTTTGTTGACATAATGTTGTTGTAGATGGTATTGTTGCTATTGATTTAGCAGTATAATCTGTTGTTGATTGTACTGCTGTTATTGTTGTTGATTAATACTGCTGTCATTACTGTTGATTAATACTGCTGCTGATGGTGTCGTAGTTGGTGTATTGACCACTATTATAATTTAAATCTTGTTTTAATTTTTAGATGAAGCTTTATTAATGTATATATAGCCGTTGGTTACACAAAATATTTTAAGATGAATTGTTGATTTTTAAAAAAGTTCAAATTTGTATTTTGTATTATTATTAAAAGTTATTTGGTATTTGTAGGATTATTATTGAAAGCAAATGATTTTAATTTTGTTTGTAACAACCAACAATATTTGACCTAGACCCATCTTTAATTATACCGATTGAATCAGAATCACTTTCTGAGTTGATTTAACAATGTCCGTCCGTCCGTCCGTCCGTCTGTGTGTCCATGTAAACCTTGTAATCAAACTGCAGGTCGCAAATATGAATATATTTTGATGAAATTTGGTATGTAAGCTTTTATCGGCTATGGGATGAACGCTATTGAAATTGGTGAGAATCGGTGTTCAGACCTGGCCCCCATACAAATTACCCCTATGAAATCGACATAAATTGCCATAAGATCCAAATTGTCATATAGATCTTACACAAATTGGGTTTGTATGCGTTCATTACATCCATTAATGAGTAGTCCAAAAATGATCCTTTGGCCCCATATAGAGCTGCTTCCCGATCTTCACTTAAATCTATTAAAAACAAAAATATTGCACTGATTCTTCTCAAATTTTGTCTGTATATATTTTTGCAAAATAAAAGAGACTTTACCTAACATGATCAGGATCGGTCCATTTTTGGACCTAGTCCCCATATAGATATATCATCCGATATGAACTTTTTCATATCTGCAGCCAAAAAAATTAATAAAAATCCCACTCAAATTTGGTTTATGCTTATTTTCTATATCGAAGTAGTTGGACCGAAAGATAGGGTCTCTAAACCATGGTATAGGGTATCATATAGTCGGTCTAGACCGACTATAATTTTCTTACTTGTTTTTTTTGCCATATTTGTTTAAAACATATCTTTTTAGTGGCATGAAACAATTACCTAGGGATTTCATTTAAATTTGATCTAACATGTCTAATTACACTAGCCAACAAGGTTTTGGACTGGAACAACCACATACTTTTCCTAGGGTGATTTGGTGGGCTGAATTCGAATCTGTAATTGGTTTTTCTCTATCACGTCGAGATAAAAAAATGTTTTTATTCGTTTTTACATAAAAAATCATTAGTTAATGTCAATGAATCAATGAATTTTCAAAAGTTGATGGAGTTATTTGAACGTAGTTTCTATTTTGTTGGTTCGGTTTCACGTATTAGAGTCCAGGAATAGTCTCTCAGCATGCTTTTGTCCCAAAATCCTTGATAATTTCTTTCAATTTTCAATTCTCGTCGCTCGCTGTACATGGGATTTGGGGAAAAAAATCTAAACGCGAATAAAGAAAATGAATTTTAAGTCACATTCGTGCACCTAATTTGCGATAATTATACCCTATACCACTATGTGGTTTGGGTGTAATGACTTTGTGCTGCTGTTTGTAACAACCAAAAATATTTGACCTAGACCCATCTTTTATTATACCGATCGAATCAGAATCACTTTCTGAGTTGATCTAACAATGTCCGTCCATCCGTCCGTCCGTCTGTCCGTCTGTGTGTCCATGTAAACCTTGTAATCAAACTGCAGGTCGCAAATATGAATATATTTTGACGAAATTTGGTATATAAGCTTCTATCGGCCATGGGATGAAAACGCTATTGAAATTGATGAGAATCGGTATATGTTCAGACCTAACCCCATACAAATTACCCCTATGAAATCGACATAAATTGCCATAAGATTCAAATTGTCATATAAATCTTACTCAAATTGGGTTTTGTATGCGTTCATTACGTCCATTAATGAGTAGTCCAAAAATGATCCCTTTGGCCCCATATAGAGCTGCTTCCCGATCTTCACTTAAATCTATTAAAAAACAAAAATATTGCACTGATTCTTCTCAGATTTTGTTTGTATATATTTTTGCATAATACAAGAGACTTTACCAAACATGATCAGGATCGGTCCATTTTTGGACCTAGTCCCCATAAAGATATAGCATCCGATATGAACTTTTTCATATCTGCAGCCAAAATATTATTAAAAATCCCACTCAAATTTGGTTTTTGCCTATTTTCTATGTCCAGTTAGTTGCGCCTAAGAGACAGGGTCTCTGAACGCATGGTATAGGGTATCGTATAGTCGGTCTAGACCGACTATAATTTTCTTACTTGTTTTGCAATAATTCAGCAAATATTTGCTTGTCGTTTTCGCTCTTATTGTTTTCAAGGAAACTGTCCACGATGCTCTTGAAAGAATCCAAGCTGTATATTCTTTCTCCAATAAATATTGTGAAAAATTGTCATCTTTCAACAGCTTCCTGATCTGAGTGCCAATAAATATGCCCTCTTTGATTTTAGCATATGAAACTTTAGGAAAAACCGCTAACAAATATTTAAATGCTGCAGGATCTTTGTCCAGATCCTTCACAAAGTTCTTAAAAAGGCCCAATTTTATATGCAGCGATGGAAGAAGAATGTCATTTGGATCAATTAATGGTTTATCTGAAATGTTTTGTCTTCCTGGTAAATACTCCATTGTTTTTGGACACTCTGTTCTGACATAATGATGACATGTATCGTGACTATCCTATAGACAAAGAATTAACAATATATTTTGAAACCTCTTTGTATACCAGTCAACAAACCAATGACCTGAAACAGATTAATTTACAGTTATTTAAGATGGTCTATACCATATATACAAAGAATATAAATCACACACTTTAAGGTCACCACAGATCTTCCATTTATGATCGCTGTATTTGAGTTATATCAAAATTCATTCGTAATTTTCCTTTTTATTAATGGCATGAGCAATTGGCATAGATGGTTTTTTATTCTCATTATGGAAATAAGTAACCAATTAATAATGTTCATTCAGTTTTGCCATACAGCTGGTTCATTTTTTGATATAAACCATCAATATCAGTACAGTATACAATAATTTGATTCTTTTCAAAATATGCAGCCAATTTCAAGCTTCTATCTATAAAGATTGTTACTTTTTTCCCAACTGCAAGATGTTTCCACTGCTGCATGCCTGTAACTAGTAATTCTGTGTCTTGCTTCGTTAAATGCTAATCCCGAATTAGATCATTCAGCCCAGCTTGAGTCACTAAATCGCATTCATCATCAGCCTCATACAAACTACCACTGCTGGTGAAAGTTATTTTGGACTCACTGCTCGTAGCAATGGGAATGACTGGTAATGGATCATTTCGTGGACGTTGAACTGGTTTGGAAACCGACAGGACATTTACGTAAGTAATATTTTTTCGATTTTTCATATTAATCCAGCAACTTTTGTTTGAAAAAGCGAAATAGATCGTCTTTCCATTTGACCACTTGTATAAAACAGTTCTGCTATTGCAAAACATTGTCGGTGTCCACGGTTTGTCCAAGTTACTGACAGCAAAACCAAGATAATGTAGATATGCATATGATGATTTTGATATTGCATATCCTTTTTTTCCAACCAAATATTCACGACATACAAAACAAAAATAGCTTGAGTCAGTAACACACGATCTCCCTGACATGCTTAAATGCTATTCTTATGAATATTTACAATGAATGTGGGCTTCTTTCAAATTAATAATTGTGAAATTGTAGTGTCAGCATTGACTGTTTTACAGTATTCCTAGCATGCGATAAAAAATGAACAAGACGTGTTAGTCTAATTTTTATGCCAGATTCGAATTTAGCGTACCCAGATTAGTTAAGAAACGTGCTTCGTTTCTGCAGTCAATTTTTAATTTTTTTTAATTTGTAGACCACTTATCTGTAATATTAATAGGCAAGGCGATTTCTTGTGACCGATGTAAGTTTCACAGTTTTACCGCGATTTTGACAAAAAATGTATCATTTGAAAGGTATTTCTCTTTAGCTATTACCCAGATTTACAGATTTTCACCGTCCGGAATATTTTTTTTGGAGTTATGATCGATTAAAGTTGCTACTAACACATACATTAAATTATACAATGCTATGTGTGTGTTTATTAAATTTGCTAATGTGGTTGTGTTAATGTGTCGAGTTTGTTTTCTTCATTTAAAATGAGTGTAATTGTGAAGCAATGAGGACCCCTTTAGGGTCTTTATTAAATGAAAAAATAAAATTTCCTAGAATTTTCACTCGGATTTCGAGTGCTGGAATCTGTTAGTATATATAAAACCATTAGTGCTATCGCTTGAGGTTATTTTATGTTGTATAAATATATTCTGCTTATACACAAAGTCGGACATAATTACACCTTTTGCTAAATATCTCGAGTCCAGCGCCAACTACCGATTGCTTGTTCGCATAATATTTCTCTCCTCGTAACTAGTATATATGTACTCTTAGCCAAATAGGACTATATGTAAAAAATTCATATATATCTGAACACAAACACCAGCTAGCGGTTTCAAAGTAGATAAATTTATCGGTTACATACATACGTACTAATATCGCTATATATCCGTATAAATATTATAAAACTTTTAAACTATTATTAAACTTTTAACACAAATAAAATATGGAATAAATTCTTGCACATTTAGGTATGTCCGTCTGTGTTTCCATGTAAACTTTTTAATCAAACTACAGGTCGCAAATATCAATATGTTTTGATGAAATTTGGAGTATAAGCTTCTATCGTCCATAGGATGAATGTTGTTGAAACTGGTGAAAATCGGTCCATGTTCAGACCTTGTCCCCATACAAATGACCCCTATGAAATCGACATAAATTGCCATAAGATCCAAATTATCATATAGATCTCAATCAAATTAGGTTTTTATGTGTTTATTGTATCCATTAATCAGTAGTTCAAAAATTGTACCCAAAATGCTTATTCATAGGCCCCATATAGAGCTGCTTCCCGATCTTCACTAAAATCTATCAAAAAACGAAAATGTTGCACACATTTTTCTCAAATTTGGTTTGTATATGTTTTTTTTAAAAATATAAGTGATATATAATAATATATATATAATATATATATTCGACCCGATATGAAGTTTTTCGTATATGCAGCCAAAAAAATAATAACAATGCCACTCAAATTTGGTTTATGCTTATTTTCTATATATAAGTTAGTTGGACCTAAACGCATGGTATAGGGTATCGTGTAGTCGGTCTAGAACGACTATACACTACGACTACATTCTACTCATAAATAAACATGCTTTTATAAAAAGTTCATAAATTATATGGTTCCTAAATAAAAAAAACTGTGTAAAAATATCTCCAAAATTCAAAAATAGAGAATAATTTTCAAGAAATTAAGTTTGCTGGAGAAATACGCACAGATGTTTCAATATTACTTAAATATCGTGTTCATATCTGTCTCTAGATCCGCAGATAAATTCGAAACTGGTTGATATTGAACTAAGTTACAGGCTTATAGGTGCAAAAGGGCCGAAACCCCCAGTTTTTTATCCGTAACTAAAGATTTTAGAGGTGATTCGCAAATTTCAAGGACAGGGTTTTGTTGTACTCGACAAGACCTATCAGAAAACAATTATCGCATCCCAGGTATTTCTGTTTCGGTCTTTCTTGTATCACTGTGTTACTGTTCCCAAAAGTAGTTTATAAATTAATTTAATCCGAACGTGATTAGAATATAAAATAATATTTTTTTAGTATTAATAAAGGATATAAAAACTGCCTTTGCGTCAAACATTGATGATTTGCTTTAAGAAGTCAACTGTAGTTAACAGTTTCTGATGAGTCCACCATATAAATGTCAGTGAATATTTCGTTAAGGACGAAGTGCATTGCATACATACCACCCGAGCTTCTTAACAGTATGTCCTTAACTGGTGTTCAAACGGAAAACTAATGTCCTCATACTGATAATACTGTACAAGAAAATCCAATTTTACAAGGACCGGCCTATAAATTATGATATAGGAGACATCTGCGTTTCACTTGAGGGGGGTTAAAGATTCCCAGCTCTGGCACATTCTTAAAAGAGCAAAAAACACCATTAAAACAGGGATTTAAGGTGTAAAATGTTCCGTAAAAATATTCGCCGTGAAATTTTACTATAAGTCCCTGAATACACCAAAACGGAAAATTCAACCAGAAAGTCAGAAATAAGACACAGCAAAAGAGAATTTTATTTTAAGTACTCCCAAAATAAATTAAAATAAAATTTTTAATATATGCGGGGAATATTTTTGCGGAATATTTTGTCCCCTTAAATTGTGTTTTTTGCTCTTTTCGGAATGTGAAAGAGCTAGGAAACTGTCACCCCCGGACGGACAGACGGACGGATATCGCTAAATCGAATTAGAAAGTGATTGAAACAGTTCTCTTAAAATACTATAAAAGGAAAAAAAGAAAAAAATATATTAAAAATAGCGTTTTTAGGGGTGTACTAAATTTATTACAATGGGCGCTTAGGAGTGGTAAAGATTTGTTTTTCAGGCACTCATCACAAGATATTTTAAGTCGATTTGAGCGCATAACACATCTAAGTTGGTTTGGTATTCTTTTCGGGTTGTGACCATTATTTTTCTGTCTTCTCTATCAATTTCAGAGGACGCCTGCCTTAACATATTGTTCTTATTTTCACTCAGACATATGCATGATATATGCCTGCGAAACCATAACTGGTCAACATGATCATCAGGGTTTGTAATGCAGTATAATCTCCATGCATTTGGAATAGTCATCTCCACTACGTAAGTAAACAATACCCACCACGACTTCTTTCCTTTAGTGCAATTTGGTATATTTCGATTTGATCTACCATGCCGATGCCTTTATTATAACTTTGGAAAACGTGAGGTACGTCTTCAGCAGCTGTTTGCTTCATCCTAGAACACCATCTTTTAACTTCCCCAATAGGGTCTAAAGTGTCGAAATTTATTTCAAGTGTGCAAACATTATTACCTTTCCATTTAACTATAAGAATTTCGTTTATCTTTTCAAAGTTATGGTCGTATTAAGCTCTTTTCAATGAAATCAATGCACACCACTTAGTTCTATTTTCATGCAAGGTTCTAGTAGCATTGCGATAAGCTCTAGCACTTCATTGTAAAAAAGATGCTCAAAGACTTTCACTAAGGCCATATCATGTACGATTTCCGAAACATTAGCACGTTGTTATTCATTATATTTTTGATCTGGAGTAGATCAAAAAACTTAATAAAAAGGGGAACATTTTCTGAAAGTTGGAGACGCCATTCTTTGGCGCATTCCGTGAAGTATAGGACGCGATTGTGTTGTGGATTTCGTGTTCATCGCTACTCCATTGATCCTCAATGGCAGTGGTATGTCTGTGAGTACTAACTTCTATATTCCTGGAACATCTCGTCATCTTCCATAAAGTTCGTCGTCTCCCCCTTCCTCTTCATCGGTAATAACACCTGTCTCTGAATACCCATAATGGAAAATTCAACCAGAAAGTCAGAAATAATACACAGCAAGAGAGAGCTTAGGGTTAATTTCGTATTTATTAAGAATTTTATTTTAAAGTACCGCCAAAACAAATTAAAATAAAATTCTTAATAAATGCGGGGAATATTTTTGCGGAATACTTTAACCCCTAAAATCCCTGTTTTAATGTTATTTTTTGCTCTTTTCAGAATGTGCCAGGAAGCTTTAACCACCCCCAATGAAATTCAGATCTAAACTTTCAAAACACGTGTCTTTTTTTTTCTCCTCTATCAAAATTTATAGGCCGAACCTTGTGATTTTTTTTTGTGTTGTACAGTGTCATGTAATTCTTTTGAATCAACAATATTATTAATTTCCATATAAATTTTAAACATTTCGTTACATTTCGGTTTATAGAATAAGTGCATTAATTTCATAAAATGCGACACCTTCTATCAGAAAAATTATCGCTTTTAGCTTTCTTATTTGGCTTATTTTCTTCGACCTACTTATAATGACCAATATAATTGTGTTTTACCAATTTTTTGACCTAGGAATCCTACCTATCTTATAAGTATTTTAATAGATCCTTTGTTGACCAATCGCCAAAGATAAAAAGCTCTTAAAAATTCACACAGAAACAGATTCATATTTAACCACAGAATACCAACTAAATAGAAAATGTTTAGCTGCTATAAAATATCTGTTAAATAAATCGTTAGAACAATTCGTTAAGCGAATTTCTTTTCTCTGTGTATATTCTAAACCTATATTTTTATTACACATAATTTACGTAACGTGTCTTACAAAATAAACGAACGCTTTGTAGCGTGTTAAAAATTGTTTTCACTTCTGCTGTTCAACTTTTGGCAAAGGGAACAATTACGAAAATAACAGGTTTTTAAAATAATTTAATAAAATTCTCAATTCACTATAAAACATCTTTAGATATAGCATTAGCGTGTAATTGAAAAGCTACTCCAACTTTTTTATTACACGAACAAATGAGACATACTCCTAATGTAACTAAATATGTTTTTGACATGAAACTGCATGAAATCCATTATAAAAAAGCTTTCTATTCAACGCTTTATTTTGTTTAATATTCAGTGCTTTTGAAGAATTTAAATGAAAAATTTAGGTTTTCTGTACTGAGTATGTGGAAAAATTTCACAACAAAATTGTTTTTAATATTTTATGATGCATTTGTATGTGTTGGTATAATCTTTATACATATTTTTGGCATAAATAATAAATAAGTCAATAGCAAAAACAAAACAAAAAAATTATAAATAAATAAAAATGTGTTCACAAATACTGTATATATATAGCATGAGGGTATCGTATGCAAATTTGGAATTGTAGCGGTACGAAAGTAGAGATATCACAATTTTTGCCCTCATTTTCAATTACTTAATTATTTTGATATTGATATAAAATATTTGTTACTACTCTAATATATGGCAGAGATCTTATCTCCTTGGAACATAATACCTGACTCTCGAACTAATTATGTAGGGTATCAAGTAGTCGCAGAGATGGGAGTGCAAACTAAAACTTATTAAGTATCTTAAATTTGTTTATACAGAAGATACATATTTTACAAACTGTCAACCCTTTAAGATTACAAGTGTCAAGAGCATGTTTAAAATAAGCCAATCATAGCATTCACTAATATAGTTTAGATGATTTCTATTTTTTTACTTCACTACAAATGAACGTCTGTATGAAATATTTTAATTGTATTGTATATTTATAACGCTTTAAAAAAATATGCGTTACTTATTATTAGGGCATCCAAAACGTTACAAAATTTTGAATACTGATATTTCGGTATAACATGTTGTTGAAATAAATATACTGGTATTTAAAAATCTTATATATAACAAGTAAGATACCCTATATCATGGTTTATCTCTTCGGTTCAACTAAGTGGATATAGAAAACAAGTAAGAATGTTTAATTCGGCTGGGCCAAATCTTTGATACCCTCCACATTTTTCATTTTAAATTTTCATTTTTTTTATCATTTTCCATTTTTCACTTTTCAATTTTCGTCTTTCGTTTTTCATTTTTAGTTTTTCATTTTTAATTTCTCATTTTCCATTTTTCACTTTCCACTTTCATTCTTCATTTTCCATTTTCGATTTTTCATTTTTCATTTTCCATTTTACATTTTTCATTTTTCAATTTTCATTTTTCTTTTCCATTTTCCATTTTTAATTTTTCATTTTTCATATTCCGTTTTCCAATTTTCATTTTTCATTTTCATTTTTCATCTTTCATTTTTATATTTTCATTTTTCATGAAGAATGAAAAATGGAAAGTGGAATATGACTTTCCATTTTTCATTTTTCATTTGCCATTTTTAATTTTAAATTTTTCGTTTTCCATTTTTCATTTTTCATTTCCCATTTGCCATTTTTAATTTAAAATTTTTAATTTTTCATTTTTCATTTTTATACCCTATACCACTATATGGTTTGGGTATAATGACTTTGAGCTGCTGTTTGTGACAACCAAAAATATTTGACCTAGACCCATCTTTAATTATACCGATCGAATCAGAATCGCTTTTTGAGTTGATTTAACAATGTCCGTCCGTCTGTGTGTCCATGTAAACCTTGTAATCAAACTGCAGGTCGCAAATATGAATATATTTTGATGAAATGTGGTATGTAAGCTTTTATTGGCCATGGGATGGACACTATTGAAATTGTTGAGAATCGGTCCATGTCCAGACCTAGCCCCCATACAAATTACCCCTATGAAATCGACATAATTGCCATAAGATCCAAATTGTCATATAGATCTTACTCAAATTGGGTTTGTATGCGTTCATTATATCCATTAATAAGTAGTCCAAAAATGATCCCTTTGACCCCATATAGAGCTGTTCCCGATCCTCACTTAAATCTATTGAAAAACAAAAATATTGCACTGATTCTTCTCAAATTTTGTTTGTATATATTTTTGCAAAATACAAGAGATTTTACCAAACATGATCAGGATCGGTCCATTTTCGGACCTAGTCCCCATATAGATATAGCGTGCGGTATGAACTTTTTCATAACTGCAGCCAAAAAAATTAATAAAAATCCCACTCAAATTTGGTTTTTGCTTATCTTCTATGTCCAGTTAGTTGGGCCTAAGAGATAGGGTTTCGAAACGCATGGTATATGGTATCTTATAGTCGGTCTAGACCGACTATAATTTTCTTACTTGTTAATTTTCCATTTTCCATTTTCGATTTATCATTTTTCATTTTCCATTTTTCATTTTTTATTTTTAATTTACAATTTTCCATTTTCCAGTTTTAATTTTTCGTTTTCCGTATTCCATTTTTTATTTTCCCTTTTTAATTTTTCATTTTCCATTTTTCAATTTTAATTTTTCATTTTCCATATTTCATTTTTCATTTTTCATTTTCCATATTCCATTTTCCATATTCCATTTTTTCATTTTTCATTTTCCATTTTTCATATTTCATTTTTAATTATTCATTTTCCATTTTGCATTTTTAATTTTTCATTTTCCGTTTTCCATTTTTAATTTTTAATTTTTCATTTTCATTTTTCATTTTTCATTTTTCATTTTTCATTTTTAATTTTTAATTTTTCAGTTTTCATTTTTCATTTTTCATTTTTCATTTTTCATTTTTCATTTTTCATTTTTCATTTTTCTTTTTTCATTTTTCATTTTTCATTTTTCATTTTTCATTTTTAATTTTTCATTTTTCATTTTTCATTTTTCATTTTGCATTTTTCATTTTCCATTTCTCATTTTCCATTTTTCATTTTTCATTTTTCATTTTTCATTTTTCGTTTTTCATTTTTCGTTTTTCATTTTTCATTTTTCATTTTTCATTTTTCATTTTTCATTTTTCATTTTTCATTTTTCATTTTTAATTTTTAATTTTTAATTTTTAAATTTTAATTTTTAATTTTTAATTTTTAATTTTTAATTTTTAATTTTTAATTTTTAATTTTTAATTTTTAATTTTTAATTTTTAATTTTTAATTTTTAATTTTTAATTTTTAATTTTTAATTTTTAATTTTTAATTTTTAATTTTTAATTTTTAATTTTTAATTTTTAATTTTTAATTTTTAATTTTTAATTTTTAATTTTTAATTTTTAATTTTCAATTTTTAATTTTTAATTTTTAATTTTTAATTTTTAATTTTTAATTTTTAATTTTTAATTTTTAATTTTTAATTTTTAATTTTTAAATTTTAATTTTTAATTTTTAATTTTTAATTTTTAATTTTTAATTTTTAATTTTTAATTTTTAATTTTTGATTTTTAATTTTTAATTTTCAATTTTTTATTTTTCAGTTTTCATTTTTCATTTCTCATTTCTCATTTTTCATTTTTCATTTTTCATTTTTCATTTTTCATTTTTCATTTTTCATTTTTCGTTTTTCTTTTTTCATTTTCATTTTTCTTTTTTCATTTTTCATTTTTCATTTTTCATTTTTCATTTTTCATTTTCCATTTCTCATTTTCCATTTTTAATTTTTCATATTCCATTTTCCATTTTTAATTTTTCATTTTCCATATTTCATTTTTCATTTTCAATTTTTTATTTTTATTAATTTTTAATTTTTAATATTTAATTTTAACAAGTAAGAAAATTATAGTCGGTCTAGGCCGACTATATGATACCCTATACCATGGTTAAGAGACCCTATCTCTTCAGTCCAACTAATTGGAGTGGCATTTTTATTAATTTTTTTCGCTGCAGATATGAAAAAGTTCATATCGGATACTATACTTAAATAGGGACTAGGTCGAAAAATGGACCGATCCTGACCATATTTGGTAAAATCACTTATACTTTGAAAAAATATATACAAACCAAATTTGAGAAAAATCTGTGGAATATTTTTGTTCTTTGATAGATTTAAGTGAAGATCGGGAAGCAGCTCTATATGGGGCCTATGACTAAGAATATTCCTGTAGGGAGTATTTTTGAACTACTGATTAATGGATGTAATAAACACATACAAACCCAATTTGACTGAGATCTATATGATAATTTGGAACTTATGGCAATTTATGTCGATTTCATAGGGGTCATTTGTATGGGGGCTAGGTCTGAACATGGACCGATTCCCACCAGTTTCAATAGCGTTCATCCCACGGCCGATGGAAGCTAATATACCAAATTTCATCACAATATATACATATTTGCGACCTGTAGTTTGATTACAAGCTTTACTGGACACACAGACGGACGGACGGACGGACGGACGGAAATTGCTATTTCGACTCAAAAAGTGGTTCTAAGTCGATCGGTAAGTCACTTATACTTTGAAAAAATATATACAAACTAAATTTGAAAGGAATCCGTGCAATATATTTGTTTTTTGATAGATTTAAGTGAAGATCGGGAAGCAGCTCTATATGGGCCTATGACTAATAGTTGTCCAATAGGGATCATTTTGGGCCTATGACTAATAGTTGTCCAATAGGGATCATTTTTGGACTACTGATTAATGGATGTAATATACATACAAACCCAATTTGACTATGATTTGTATGATAATTTGGATGTTATGCCAATATATGTTGATTTCATAGGGGTCATTTGTATGGGGGCTAGGTCTGAACATGGACCGATTCTCACCAGTTTCAATAGCGTTCATCCCATGGCCGATAAAAGATCAAATTCCAAATTCCATCAAAATATATTCTTATTTGCGACCTGCAGTTTGATTAAAAGCTTTACATAGACACACAGACGGACGGACAGACGGACGGACGGACGGACATCGTTAAATCGAATCAGATAGTGATTCTGATTCGATCGGTATAATTAAAGATGTGTGTAGGTCAAATATTTTTGGTTGTTACAAACAGCAGCACAAAGTCGTTATACCCAAACCACATAGTGGTAGTGGTAATGATAAAAAAAATATGTGGTAAAACTTGTTTAGGCCAAAGTGACACGCGCAGTATTAATATGTATACGCACAACTGTAATAACTTCAACAATACGAAGAATTACATAATACATATACGATTACATACAACATATCTTACGAAAAACAACACACACACTGAAAAATTTTATTTTTTCAAGAGTTTTTTCAAAGTTTCATTCAAAGTTTCATTCGTGTACCCTTTGACCGATTTTGACGATTTTAAATAACACTCCTTTGGGATGTTAATAAACGATTTTGTACAAAAACGAACGGTCTAGCTTGTTATAAGGATTAAGAAAATATATTTTTTTTTGGGTCTCAGGGATTTATTTCGATGCGTTACAAACGGAATGACAAACCTATATATACCCTCTGCCACTGAGGTGTGGAGGGTATAATAAGCATTAACCAAATTTGAGTGGCATTGTTATAAATTTTTTTGGCTGCAGATATGAAAAAGTTCATGTCGGATGCTATATTTATATGTCGACTAGGTCGAAAAATGGACTGATCCTGACTTATATTTTGCAATAATATATACAAACCAAATTTGAGAAAAATCTGTAAAACATTTTTGTTTTAAGTGAAAATGGGGAAGCAGCTTTATATGGGGGCTATGACAAGGAATTGCCACATGGGGTTTATTTTTAGACAACTGATAAATAGATGTAATAAACATACACGAACCCAATTTGTGTAAGATCTATATGGCAGTTTGGATCTTATGGCAATTTAAATCGATATCATATGACATAGTCACGTAAAGTCACGCACAGTCACGGAGAGATTCAAAACTCATATGCATAAGGAAAGAAGGAGTTATAATAAATACTTTATTTTTATGGGTCCGGTTATTTCAATAAAAATTATTTTTTTTAAAGTGTGTTGAGAACGTAAAGGCTCTTTTTATCAAAAAAAGGGTCTTGTTTTATTTAGTTATTTAGTTATTTCTATTAAAATGTACTCTTTATTAAAAATATACGTTAGAAATTAAAATTTACTTTTTAAAGATTTGAGTTTTAATAAAAAGTGCTTTTTAACTTTGAAATCGAGGTACTTTTTTTTATAAAAAGCGCTCTTTATAAAAGTACTTCTACAAAAATTTACTTTTTAAAATAAAATGTACTTTTTTAATAAAAGCGATTTTTAAATAGTAGACTGTTTTTTTATAAAAGGTAATTTATTAACAAAAGGCAATTTTTTGATGAAAAGGTGCTTTATCAGTAAAAGGAACGTTTTTTATTAAAAGTGTTTTTTAATAAAATATTCTTTTCTAAGAAAATCTACTTTGTTAAGATAATGTATTTTTAATAATAAGTGCTTCTACACTTTTACAAAAAACTTTATTTTTTAATAAAATTCACTTTCTTAAGATAATAAATATACCTTTTTTCAGAAAATCTACTTTTAAGAAAAATTTAGTTTTAAAAAGGTACTTTCGAAAACAAAGTTCTTAAAAAAATTTTTTTTGAGAGTAATTACTTTTTTTAAAAAAGGCGCTTTTTTAATAGAAGTTATTTTTTTTTTAAAAGCAGTTTTTTAAGAAAAGTTACTTTTTTAATTAAAATATACTTTCTTAAGATAATTTTTTTTTAATAAAAGGTATCTTGTCAAAAAATTTCATTTTAACAAAAGATTCTTTTTTCTTTTTTAGGAAAAAGTACTTTTTTAATGAAAATTGTTTTTTCAAGAGACTTTATTTTTTTAACTAATGTACTCTTTTAATAAAAGGTACCTTTTTAATAAAAAGTACTTTCTAATAAAACGTAATATTTTAATAACATTAATTATACCCTACACCAATATGTGGATTCTCAGAATTACGTTTTGAGTCAAGTCTTCATCCGTCCGTCTGTCTGTCCGTCCACGTAAACCTTGTAGTCAAACTACTGGTCGCAAATATGAATATATTTTTATGGAGTTTAGTATATAAGCTTTCATCGGCCATAAGATGAACGTGACTTTGTGTTTATTATATCCGTTTATCAGTAGCACAAAAATAAACCTTATAGGACAATTCTTAGTCATAGCCCCCATATGAAGCTGGTTCCCAATCTTCACTTAAATCTACGAAAAACAAAAATATTGCACAGATTTTCTCAAATCGGCAACTGTTTTAAAGTGGTATCCGTACTCAACATTGGGTGTAATATTGAGTTTAAGATGTAGGTGGAGGGTATAAAAAAATTCGGCACAGTCGAATTTAACACTCTTATTTTTTTTTAAAAATATACTTTTTAAGCTAAGGTACTTTTTCAAGAATAGACACTGTAGTAAGACAAGTTACTTTTTAAGAAAAATACACTTTTTTAAAAAAATGTGCTTTTCGAAGAAAACGTACTTTTTGAAACAAATATATATTTTTAAGGATACTGTTTTAAGAAAACTTATTTTTTTTAAATAAGGTATATTTTATAGAAAATGCTCTTGTTTCGAAAAAGCACTGTTATAGAACTACCGTTTTATGGGGTACCAGTTATTATATTAAGCATAGAATCTTCAGTGAAGATTTTATGATGAAGTTAAGTATTAATTATAAAATACTCCAGAGTCGGTGCGTCAGTCTTAAGCGTAACTGCATAAGTATATATATAAATATTTGTATCTGATGGTAATAATAGAAAATTTCCCAATATTAAATGCCCTACTTATAACCAACGTGACCAACTGTCATTATTTTTCGCACTTAATCTGAAACCATAAACATTAAACATTTTTTTATATATATAAAATTAATTATATATAAAAAATTACATGATTCTTTATTAAAAACTAATTTTATAAATAACTGTCATTCTGAGAGCAAATTTTTTTAATAATATTTAAATATTGTTTTAATTTTTTTTCACCCTTTTCTTAAATTTTCTTTTGGCTGGGTATTTTCAATCTTCTGTTGCATGTCATTTGTTAACTGCAAAGAACTGTTGAATTTCTTGCATTTTAATTATATTTTAGCATAAATTAAATAGTTCTTGTCTGAGCATTTTACGTTATACAAATAAGCAGTATAGTCACGATAGAAAGAATATATAACCAGACTTCTTAGTATTTCGAAACTTGAAATTTTTTTAAAATAAAATCTTGTGTAATGTAAGGGATTGTGTAGTTTTAGCACTCCAAATGCATATTTGGATTTAAAGTAGCAGCTATTTGTAAAAAATTTTGTTGGTCATATTTAAAGTAAATAAACACAGAGATTTAATACTTCAAATTATATTATTTGCAAATGCAGATTAATATTTGTTTAAGCAATGTAAAAATAAGGAAACGATATATTTTAAGTTGCTGTACTTAGAATAATTGTTATTATCATTCTGCGGTTTTCTGGAATAACCACGTATGTCAATTTTTGTCAGTTTTGAGTCAATGATACCAAATAAATTAATTTTTAATGCTCTTTACATGTGTTAAATTATTATACCCTATACCACTATGTGGTTTGGGTATAATGACTTTGTGCTGCTGTTTGTAACTACCAAAAATATTTGACCTAGACCCATCTTTTATAATACCGATCGAATCAGAATCACTATCTGATTCGATTTAACGATGTCCGTCCGTCCGTCCGTCCGTCTGTATGTCCATGTAAACCTTGTAATCAAACTGCAGGTCGCAAATATGAGTATATTTTAATGAAATTTGGCATATAAGCTTTTCTCGGTCATAGGATGAACGCTGTTGAAATTGGTGAAAATCGGTCCATGTTCAGACCTAGCCCCCATACAAATGACCCCTATGAAATCGACATAAATTGCCATAAGATCCAAATTATCATATAGATCTTACTCAAATTGGGCTTGTATACGTTTATTTTATCCATTAATGAGTAGTCCAAAAATTATCCATATGGGACAACCCTTACTCATAGGCCCCATGTAGAGCTGCTGCTCGATCTGCACTTAAATCTATCAAAAAACAAAAATATTGCACTAATTCTTTTCAAATTTTGTTTGTATATATTTTTGCAAAATACAACAGACATAACCAAACATGATCAGGATCGGTCCAATTTTAGGCCTAGTGCCCATATAGATATAGCATCCGATACGAACTTTTTCGTATTTGCAGCCAAAAAAATTAATAAAAATCCCATTCAAATTTGGTTTATCTTATTTTCTATGTCCAGTTAGTTTGGCCTAACAGATAGGGTAGCTAAACGCATGGTATAGGGTATCGTATAGTCGGTCTAGACCGACTATAATTTTCTTACTTGTTTTTTTTTTAAATGTTGACCATTTCTGAGGTTTTTTTTAAATAACGACGTAACTTAAATTTTTATTAAATTAATTTGCAGCTCTAACGACGTATGTCAACCTACGTTTGATCGCTGATAAATTATTTTCTCAGAAAACGACACATAGCGACATACGTTGTTATTAATGAAAAAAAAATGCAAAATAATATTGGAATAGTTTTCAGTGCATAACCACTTATAAAAACTTGCGTGTTTATTTCTGTTATTTTTTTGTCACTTTTATTTTTGATACGTTGTTATATTCTCATCCAAAGTCCCGTTAACTTTTTGTTGACGAACAAAAAAATCCATTTTTCAAGCAACAACAGCTTTTGTCTACATGGTTGTAGTTTTCTTTTTCAAAGAAAACGACGTTTGTCGACATAAGTTGTTTTATCTGCACACACTTTAAGTGTAATTTACATATTGTTTTTTCGTCCTTCTCTAGGATCTATTCCTCTGAAGATTTTTGACTCAAAATTTTATATAAAGTATTTATTGCCCATATCTGCAGCACTGTTAAGTAAAATGTTTTAAAAACTTTATATCGAGCCCATAATTTCAAATATAACGTTTTTTTTTTTTGGCTCCCCTGAACATTTTGATTTTATGACATACGCGGTTATTCTAGAGAACCACAGCATTGACTGATCTGTTTAGATAAGTATACGTATGCTTAATTATCACTCATTCGTTTAGTAATAATTTCGTCGGGGAACATAAATCGAAAACTAAGCTAACTAAAATGGTTAAAATTTTTTTGCCAGATTAAAAAAAAAAACATCAAACTTCGGCGAGAAACATGAAGTCGCTTAAATATCGAAAAAAAAGCGACATGGAACAATGTGGTGGCTAGTTTTTCCCTAGCTGTAATAAGGTAAAATTTTGCCGGGTACTATAAAATTGCTTATATCTCTAAGTATATGCGTCGCACAGTGGCGCCTTTCCCCAAATAGTGTGGCAAAAACTAAAAAATGAATGTATGGAATAGAGGATTTCTCACAGATTAAACTACAATGCCTTCAGTGGCGTTTGAAATGTATTTTTATTTTCTATAAAACAAAATAAATAAAAAAGATGATCTTTTGTCGTTTACTTTTTCTACAGTCGCAGGTTTTTAAATATAATATATTTTGGTAGTTTTTTTTCTATTTTGAAGTAATAGAGCAAAAAATGTTTAAGTACGTTTACATAGATATTACCTAAAATGCTGCACTAATAGTTAAAGTAAACTTGGCTGCATATACTTGCCAGTCTGCATGCAACAGCAACAAAGTTGTAAAAACATCTTGACATATATTGGATAGATGGCTAGAGGTGTTTTCCCATAACTCAGTGAAAAATTAATCGATTTTAAAGTTATATGTCTTATTTTAAAGGCTATAAAATACTAAATATTTTCTAGTTTTTAATGATTTTTTTTTTGTGTTTGAACACAAAAATTTTAATTTTTTTAATATTTTATTTTGACTTTGATAGGACGGCGAAGTGTTTTTAAGAATATTGTTAATGTTTTGTAATTTTTATATATTGGCAATATTAAAAACTACAAATTCTGGAAGGTAATAATCATCGAAACGTTGCTAGTGCAGTTTTTCTGTTTCCAAATTCTTTTAATGAATTCAATATAATAAGAAATTTACACTCAAAAATAAAAAATAAATAAAAAAATAATAAAAATAAATAAAAAACTGCTTTTTTCCAACTTAATATTTGTACGCAGAAAAAAAATTAACATTTTTATTTTAACATTCATGTTATCGACAATACTTGATACTCGGTTACCTTAATCAACTTCTGCATTCGTCTGAATTGCAATTTCATTATTTCAACTACCTCACTTCCTTCTTAATAATAAAGTTTAATTAGTACCTTAATCTTGAAGTTAAGGTACCTGATAGACCGCGTTGCATTAAGAAAACAATTATACTATTCCAGCCATAAATTTATTAAGGAACGTTTTAAGTTAAGATTTTGCAAAATTATATAAAGAAAAGAAAATATATCGAAATCTCAATCTTCCAGTTGCCACGCGCAACTCATTTAGGTGTATGGAACTCCCATGCTCAATCACCAATACCTTTGAGAGAAAACTACTGAAATCAGTTTTATAACTCCATACTATTCAGAAGTGGTCAGAAAACGCCGGTTCATACATCTAATTGGTACATTTAGATAGTTCACCCATACCAAACGCTAAATGGACCGAACGCTATAATTAATTCGGAAAGAAAGCAATTCTAAGCAACTTCGACACGTTAGTGGCATTATCACAGTTGGTCCATAATAGCTGCAAGCTCATTTCCGTATGCGTAACTAACTAACTAAATCTTAGATGGCTATACACCAGTGGTGGCCGTCGAGAGAATTGAGTTAGTAATAGTGTTTATGAGCATGTGTTAGTTGTACTACACTGATCAAAATCCATGGACGTAACACAATGCCAATATTAAATGTGTTTGTGTAGATTTTGTATGAATGTTTATATGAATGTATATATTTTGTTGTTTTAAAATTTTAAATCTTACATTCTGAAAATGTAAAACAAAATGTGAAGAACATTTAATCTCTTTTATCCATAAGTTTGAAGTTTATTAAATCAAATAAGTAATATTAAGTAATTAATTTCTTTAAAAAACAAAAAAAAAAAACACAAAATAGCAAAACTTAAAAAGGTAAGAAATTTCAAAAGTTATTAAGTGGTATGTTACCAAAAACTAAAAAAACGGGATATTTTTTAAAATTAAAAAAAAAATGCATAAAAGACATCTATAATGTTGTCAAATGGAGGCGACGTAGTTATTTATAGAAAATTTATAGTTTATCAAGTCTTCGAAATTTTCTCAGCATTTTTGGTTTCTTTTAAACAAATATTCTCTGTGTACCTATTAAAAAAAAGTATATATGAATTTCAAAAGGCAATGCGACATACACCCGCTTTGTACAAAAGCTTTCATAAGACTGAATGAAATTGCTGTTTACTTTTACTCTTTGGTGAGTATTTTTGTTTTCGTTCGGCTGTATACATATAAGAAGTCGAGCACCAGTGTGTTTGGCACGGCCTTTATTGCTATACACAGTAAAAACAACTATTTTATTTATAATAAATTTCATTATACCAAAAAATTTAAAAGTTTGACTATATGATAAATCCCTACACTGTTGAGTTGTTTCAGATACAACAATTCTCCGCGTAGCACTATAAGACTCATTCTCATTTTAATATTTACTATTTCATTCATAAAAAATTATTTATTGTTATTATCATACATTTTGCTATTTTATAATAATTATTATTGTTATTATCATACATTTTGCTATTTTATAATAATTATTATGCTAATTCCTAATTCTTAAAAATTTTTGTTTGTTAATATCAGCTTGTTGTCTCCCTCTCTCATGGAAGTTGTATATTGCTTACAATAAATCTTTGTTATCAACAACTACTCTAATTGATATTTAGTCAAAGTTCGTTTGTTGTTTTAGCATGTTCGTCCGCTAAAGTCTGATGTTAATATTTAACTTTTTACAATTAGCTGAAAACTAATGTCAGTTATTTATATAAGTATTAATTAGTTTGTTTCTATAAAAAGGTGTACAAGTATAAAATAGTGTATTAGCGTAAATTTGTTAAGCCATAATTTGATACTTGACTTTCTTTTTTGGCCTATAAATTTATGCACATAAAATTGCTATTTGTAATAACACCAAAACACCTATAGCAACCAATCAAACCAAAAAGAGGAGCAACATTCGAAAAGGGCCCTATTTGACCTTATCAATAGATAAAATAATGTAAGTTCCAAAAATTCAATAATTAAAAGTAATTTTCTGTATCTGTAATCTTTACACTTTATTTCTTATATTCATTTTTACAATATTGTATTTATTTAACTTATTCGCTAATGTGGGTTATTGAGCCTGGACAAGAACCAACCCTCAATTTTTAAAATTTCGCCTATATACCTGAACATATGATTACAGTAAAGATCAAGAATGAAATGGTATAAAACTAACGCTTATTAATACACAATTACACATAAGTTAAATGTATATTATCAATTATTATTTTTTTTCTGTAAGTTTATAAACAGTTGATATGAATTGCTATATACAATAAATTACAAGAGAAATGATTAACTTGAATCCATGTAGTTAAATTATTTAAGGTCGGCTTGATATGGGGCAACTTATTAAAATTGGGAGCATCCAAAATTGCCGCAGGCGTTTTATATAAGGGTGGGAAAAATGTGCTCCACCGTCAACTACACCTGACCGAAGTTGAAGAAATTTAGGACCGCAATAATTTTATTATTAGTCTCATTTTGGCAATTTTGCTAGAGGCATGGGATTAGTTTTCTATTCTTATGCGAGCATAGGAAATTAGAGTAAGAACCATGCCACGACTGAAGGTAGCCAGAAAGAAAAAAAACACCATGCGTCTTCTATCTCGATTTCATATAAAAACAGTATATATCTGGACCCAAAGCGTAGCAAAGTTTAAATAAGAAAAATATCAAGGCTTACCAACTGGAGAGTTGTCAGAGGAAGCCCAGGCATTTAAGATCTCGAAAGGATTTGGAAGAACATAATTATAGCTCCGATATTTCAAGTCTATTAGATATCGCGCCCAATGTTAATGACTATTTTAAAGAGAACTAGCTAATAAAAAACTTTATACAGTTTAAAAAAAATATACTAAATAACTTAATATCTATATCATTAATATATTAAATTAAATTAATATATATTAGAGTGATACTTTTTTTCTAGATTTTCTGATTTAAACAATATGTGGTTTGAAACTATAAGGCCTTTGTGTGGTTAGTTAATGAAATTTCATTACGAAACAAGTAAGAGTGTTAAATTCGGAAAAATATGCATGCGTTTCCTATATGCATGCGTTTCCGGTTATATGACATAAATTCTCGTTTAACCCTGAAATGCATGAGGTCTGCACCCAGTATGGAGACCAAGCTACCCTTATGTAAAATCGCTCGCTTAACACGAATTGGACATTCATTTCTCTGAGAAATTCACCATTATCACGAAAATTCGGAAAATCTACAATATGTGATGTGTACCATATAAGGTACACTATGCATTCTCGACATATTTAGAATAAGATACAATTTGTAGGGATGATTTTTTTATTTATTAGAAAATACTGAAAAACTATATACAACGAATAAAAAGTGAATGAAGAGAAAACGAAAAGTGAGTGCAAATAACAACGTTGGTAGTTTATAGTCTAAATATAATAATTTTTAGTCTTTTTTAGAATGATAATCGATGAAACAATTGCATTTTTCGTTCAAGCAAAGATGAACATTACACTTTCTGCATTTAAAAATGGAACGATTGTTCACTTTTTTGTCTTCAATACATTTTAATTTTTTGCACCGTGCTCGTTCGTCAATAACTGGCAAGTGATTCATACCATCGTATCGCAAATCATTAGGACGCTGCATTTCGCTTTGGCCTCGAGAGACTGGCAAAGGTACGTCTGGCCGACTACATATCTTTTTCTTTTGTGTCATGTTTTTCAGCCATGGGCTACCTCCAAACGGAACGACTTTTGGCTCATCAGCATTTTAAGGTTTGCTCTTATAAAAATTAGCCACGCATTAACCATGCAAAGGTCGATTAAATGGTAGAAAATTCTGATGTACCATTTTCGGCCTTTTAATCCAATTTTTAGACGGCCCAAAGAAGGATCCATAAGGTCTACACCGCCCATGTGTAGATTGTATTCTTTGATTATTTGGGGGCAGGGAATGATGATTTTTCCGTGGTGCTTTTTATCCCAGCGTTCAACAGTAGGGACGTTATCCTCAACTCCATGTTCTGCAAGTAATCGTTTAATGCCAACAAAAGTGGACACAAGGTTAACGACCTTGTTATCTCTCCAGGATAATGATGTCAACTCCACACCTTTTATGTTAGTTGTAAACTCTGCCGAGACGCCTCTATTCATTTTCATCATAGGCTTTTGCTCAGGAAGTTTACAATTCTTTATTCTGTTACGTTTAATTGTTCCAATGCTATGAATACCTTGGGTCCGCAGATAAATCAATAATGGTATGGACGTGTAATAATTATCCATATAGATGATGCAATTTTTGAAACGGGGAACTTCACGAGTCATACGTACTACAATATTCGCAGAGGGCTTCAAATCAGGTTCTCCAGGCCAGAAGCGATGTTCTTCTCCAGTGCAAATTTCAAACTTGTACATGAAACCGGCTGTATCGCAAAGGGCGAAGAACTTGAATCCCCATTTCTTGGGTTTATTTGGTAGATACTGCTTCATATAATGCCCAATTTTTGTGGAGCACATCTGCTCATCTATCGATAAACGAGACATCATTGGAATCGATTGAAGACGATCGTTGAGGGAATTCACCATTGGTCTTACTTTGAACAAACGATCAGGATTTCTGGCATCGTACTCATCGTTGTTGTTTATGTGTAGATATTCCGTAATCTTTTCAAACCGGTTGACCGTCATTACATTACGCACTGCATCAACTCCATTTTGCCTATTCCAATAATCTCTCACACATGCAAGTTTATGGTAAGACATAAAATAAATATTGCCAATGTATTTACCGAGTTCCAGGACATCGAAAAAAGTTTTGATTGTTATTTTCAACTTTTGCGTAATGAATGGTCTCGTCGACTATTTTCTTCATAAGCCCATCCGTGAAAAAATATTTGAAACATGAGTAAGAAGTTGCGAATTCATCTGCTGACTCCAGTTCCAATTTAGAGCTTCCGAGAAAAGAGATTTGATCTTCGTTCAACTGTAGGTTTCCTTTTTTTCCAAAGAGCTCTCTCGAAATCATTTGAAGTTATGACAACAATAACGTCCTTATATTTGGAGCGTTCTTCGCGTGCATGGCCTAACTTGTCATTCTGATCCATGAAAGCATTTTTGATGGCAGCATTATCTGCGAGCTTATTTACAGGAGGCACAGGGGTCGAAGAAACCAACACTTTGATCTTTTTTGGTAGAAGCGAATCAACTGACATTGACGTACTAATATCAGGAACAGAAATTGCAGAAGCATCAGGAATAGATACGTCCAGGTCGTCAAAGTTGAGAAATTCGTCAGATATTTCCTCCTCATCCAATATGGCGTAATCGGTTTCGGCTCGATTTCTCACACGTTGTGGTATTTGCGTTTCATCAATCAATTCATCCTGACCATTATCTGTTGCTTCTTCTTCATCATCGGAACAATCGCCATTATTAGGTATGCCCACCACTTCATCATCGTCGTAATCTTGAAGCATGTCTGCCACCTGATCAGCTTTGTACCTTTTTCCGTCTATAATAAGGCTTTCCATATCTAGCAAATAATAAAAAATAGTCGAAAAATTTTATACACTAAACACACAATAAACCACATGCACAGATGCATGGTGTACCATATATGGTACATAGAAAAATACGGGAAAAAACTATTCAAAGATATCAAATTTGATCAAGATTCATTATAGATAACTAAAACAAAATCCAATGTACTCACCAAAACTTATTTCCACACGAATAATAAATAGTATCAATTTTTTTTCACTATTGAAACTCACTTTTGAAATAATTTGCAAAAAATTCGAACAATTCGACTGCTTACTGACAACTAAAACAAATCACGAGAGAGCTGAAACGGCATTTGTATGAACAGTTATATTGTCAGTTTCAATTTAAAGCATGCAATATCACGCTTCTGTTTGATTAACTAGAATATCGCATGTTTAAAGACATGTACCATATATGGTACGCTATGCATTTTATATGACATAACTTCTCGTTTAATTTAGTTTTTGCTAATTAAATAGCTCGCCTTAACCACCATTGCAAAGGTAATGGTTGTGTCGGGTGGCTATATGCATTAAATCGTGCTAATTGGAGATGGCGAAATATTTTTTCATTGCGGCCATATAGGTCGGATGGAGTAACAAAATAATAACCAAAAAAAAGCTCTCTCAATTTTTTTTATTAAAATATTACCATATTTGGAAAACATACAGAATAAATTTATAATAACAAATATTTAAATTAGGGATGCCAAACGCAAAAAACCAAATGTCCCAAACATTTTAAATAAAATAATTTATTTTCTTTATTTTCTGAAAAACTTAAAATATTCATCCAAAAAAAAATTGTGAAAAATAATATATGTATAAATAACATTCTCATCAAATTGCGTTTATTTATGTAACAATTTTTATGTTCGCAATTCTTAAATATCATTTGAGGTTTTCTAAAATTCATTGAATTTAAATTAATGTTTTCTGTAGTGCGAATTCAACGATCCGACAGAATTTCAACGATCCGAAAATCGCAAAATATATCGACAGCTATTGTTGTTTGCACTGAGGATTAAGTGATTCACTAAGTACACACATCTTAACGACAGTCGACAAATCTATTCTTCTATTTATACAAATTATAAACGAGTGGCATCTCTGTCAAAATAAGCGAAAAACACAAAGAAGAATAGAAAAAACAAATTACTTCGTGTTTGACAGGATGATTTTATGTTTATGTTTAATATCTCTATTTTTTTTTACTAATATTTCTGTTTATTTATTTGAAAATGAAATAATGAATTGAATATGCTATTTAATTTTTTTATTTATATAAAAAAGTTTTTTAATAGAAGCAAAATATTTTCACTATCTTATGATTTTTATTTATGTATGACGACATTTCAACCTAAAATTTAAGTTTTTACCGATTGAATAAACAACACAAAAATGGTTGTCGTTTAGATAACAACAACAATAGCGAATATCGTTTAAAAAATTTACTGATACTTTTGCTTTTCTTTTTTAACGATTCGACAATCGTTAAAAGAAGTTACTGAAAAGGTATTAATTTCTCCTGAGTGCCAATATTTTTTTTTAATGTAAACATTTTTTAAATGTAAACATATTTGGTGTTTGTTTTGGAATTTCAATTTGTGTTTAACGAATAAAATTTATATGTATATTATAGATGCAGTTGATGTCTTCTAAATTTAAAATTATTATTTCCGACGTTTTGATATGATTTTCGGAAATTCAGTTAATATTTTCTAATTTATAATTGGAAATTTTAATTCCAGTTTTTAGAATTGATATTTTCTTAAATTTGAATGGAAAATTTAAAAAGTGCAATTTTGTATTTATGTGAATAATAATGCTTTAGTAATTATAAACAATTTTTAAAAATTAGATGTAATCGCAATCAGATATTTTGTAGGTAAAGAAGAATAATAAATATAACTATGTAGAACTTTTTTGAAAGCAAAAAACTCATTGATAACTCGGTAACACTATTTTGTAAAGACAACAAAAAGTTAATATGCCAAACTTATGTTCATATTTGTAAAAGAATAATGAAAAAACGTATGAAATAAAAGACCAGCCCGTGTATACTCTTAACATTGTTATGTATAATATCTATTTGAAAATATTGACATTCATGTTAAAATAGAAATAACGATTGCAAAGCTAATTAGAACAAAAATTGTGGCGCCATCTATTGTGGCATAGTCACGCTGAGCAAAATGAAGTGACACTCTGTTAATGCAAAATAAATGTATTTTCCCCACAACAAAATATTGCAGAATTTTATGTAAATAAAATAATATACCGATTTATTTCTAACATGCAGTTATTATGGATATACATATATAGAATATATTCTATATATACATATATAGAATATATGTATATCATTTGTATTATTTAATATGTGTATGCATGTATATGTAAATATTACACACAAAAAATACAACATCAAACGTTATTTTTGTGTTTTTCTCTTTAAATAAATTAATAAATAAAAATTTTTTTGCTAAATTTACTTTGTTTTCTTTTTACTAACAACTAGGTACATATTTTAGCATTATTTGATTTAGATGCTGGTGAATTTTTACTCCCTTTATATTAACGCGTAATGTCTGCTTGTCGAAAAAATTTTGGATCGATTTGAGCCCCTTTCCCCTGACCCAATCGATCAGGAACTTTGCGAGCAGGCTCGTGGCAATGACAGAAATGATCTAGTAAATTTTTTTAGTGATGCCAAAACAATGGAAACTTTTAAATTTTTCTACCAGAGTTGATAAAGAATGTGCAAAGGGTTAGTTTTTATTATATTATTACTACAACGACCACAAAAACAACAAGTCCAACTATGACAACAATATAACATTTAGAATAACAACAAGAACACTATAGAAACATATATTTTTCATTTTTTTTTTACTTTTTCAGAGATTTTCCTGAACCTGTTCCGCCGATTTTAATGATTTTTGACACAGAAATCTTCCCATGAATTTGGGGAATCATTCTCGCTAAAAATGATCACCTTAGCTATCCTATTGAGGGCGTGATCGTGACAAGAACAACATAGAAAATTATATTTTTTCAAGACTTTTTTTAGTTATTCATTCAAATCTCGGGCCCTAATCGACCGATTTGGACGAATTTAAATAGCAAACTTTTCAGGTTGTCAGTGAATCATTTTTTATGTCAGCGAGCACCCTAGCTGCCCGATTGATGCCACCATCGTGATTCCCACAGACGGACAGACGGACAGACGGGCAGACGGACATCGCTATATCAACTCCGGTTGTTATAAGGATCACAAATATATATACTTTATGGGGTCCAAAATTTTTTTTCTAATTATTACAAACGGAATGACAAACTTATATATACCCTCTGCACAGTGGAGTGGAGGGTATAATTAGGATTTTTGAGAACTTTGGGCATTTCTCTTTATAAAAAAATCGGGAAACTAGGTCCAAAAGTTATCCAATTTCATTAAAATTTTACAGTGTTTTGTGCACTATTTTTGTAAATTTTTTAAATACAATACAAAAAATTGCAAATTTGGCATCTTTTGTGGCATTTTAACCAAATTTTGAAAAAAAAATGTGTATGGGAACTAGGTTCAAACGTGGACCGATATCAAATATTTTTTATACATCTCGTCAGTGGCGTAATAAACCCTTATGATTCAAATCTAATCGAAATAGAATAACATTTGCTACATTCAGTGGCATTAAAACCAATTTTTAAGGAAAATTTGTAGGGGACTAGGTCCAAACATAGGCCTAGTCCAACAAATTTAAGTAGGGTTCGTCTTTGAATCAAAAACACTTGAAATTCCAAATTTCAGCACATTATTTTTATATTTGCAACATGTACTATTATCACAAAAGTAATATTGAACTTTGATAGGACATATTGTGCACCTGGTGGACCAAGCACACTTCGTCAGCTTTCATTTTAAAGATAAGAAGGTCATTTATAATTTTTAGTTATCTTAATTAGTTTAAAAGTTGTGATGTTCGTAACGAAAAAAGTCAAATAGCAAAGTAAAAGGCTGCAGCCAAATCAAAAAATGAAAAATGTTGCGGTAGCTTCAAATCGATTGCGGTCGTCCCTATTATTCCGATTGAAGAGCAACTCATCCTCGAGTATCTGAGAAATACGAGCCAAAATTTTAGTAACTAAGCCAAAATCAACAATTTTAATGGCTTATAAAGAACAAGGAAAGTGTTGCGGTACAATTTATTGCCGCGCCACATTTTTGCTATAATGATAATATGGGAAGGTTCGAAATGAGAGTATTTTTCAGGTATATTTAAATTGTTTATGCATTGATAGCTATGCTAATTATGATAGCTAACCCTCATAGGTATAAGTAGTTAATCAATATAATTATCTTAATACTATTCATAAGTACAAACATAATACGTCTAAATAGTCCTATAATGGTAACACTTAGCTACAGTTTTGCTGGAGAATTAAAAGAGAAATCGTGAAATCAGATATCGGGATAAGGAAAAAATATAAAACTCATAACAAATTTTTACCTGAGAACGGCAACGGCTGCTAATTTCCAGGTTTTAAATTTTATTCACAAAACTTTTTTTTTTTGTTTTTTCTTCATGAATGTATAAAGGGTAAAAAATGCCTTTAAATGTAAATGTTCCTAAACACTTTATTTATATTTAACAGGCGGTAATTAACTTTATTCAAAAGCAGTAATTTCAAATTTTTTTCTTCTAGTCCTTTCACATTTTTTGATTAATTGATTAAGTTTTCTTAACTTATATGTTTGTAGTTTTAATTAGTTTAATTTTAAACCTTCCCCTTTTTCTTTTTAATTATATGACACTAACTCTGTAAATTCTATCTTATGTGTTTCTTAAGTTTCCATTATTGTTCCCTCTAAATGGTTATGCAGCTGTAATAATAAAGGAATTTCACATGTTATTAACTAGTTAACTAAATACTATAAAATTGCTTTAATTTCTATTTGACAAAAATTCGCATTATATATCGCGAACAAAAAATATGTTTGTTTCTAAAAGCAAACAAATAAAGAAGTCATTTTAGGCCGGCTATACGACATAGGAGTTTCGAGAAGGATACTCAGTATACTTAATACATATTTTGATCAAAACTGGATACAGAAAATAAGTATAAACAAAATTTAAATGACATTGCTATGAATTTCTTGTCCCCAGCTATGAAACCGTTCATATTGGAGAGTATATTTATGTGGAGATTTGGTCACGAAAACGGATCGATCAAGACTATGTTTACTAACGTCGCACAGTGGACCATATTTTGAGAAGGCGGCCAAAAATCATTTTTTTTTGTTACCGATTTTAAAGTTACGTCATTCATTTGAAAGTAAATGCTAGTAAACCTCAGGGGCCAAAAACTTGCGACTCTATCTCAACTATATCACAACGAAGAGGGTCTTCGAAAATGGGCTTTCTCAGTATTTTGCTAATATTAAAAATTTCTTTGTAAATTTTTATTTTTGAATGACTGTAACTTTTTTGATTTAAAAGATTTTGAAGTGAAATAAATTTCCGATAATTTTGTGGCTTCCATACTATTAATGTTAAAAATGTAAAAGCACTGAGTCATTCCGAAATTTAAAAACAAAAATTTTTAAAAAAGGTTCAAATTTTCCGAAAATCTCCTACTTAATAGAGCATAACTCCTGCCAGTCAAAAGCAGTCAGAAAAGATCTTGCACTCTTCTATAGCCGGAACCGTCCCCTATACTCCTATACCCCATTATATACCCGCCAGTTTCCGCCCGTGTGCACCAGAACAATTATTCTGACCCAAGGTTAGATATTTTCTGCAAAATTTATGAATACAAAAGTTGTCCACTATGTGGTTTGGATATATTAAGTTTGAGGTGATGTTTGTAACTGCCAAAAATATTGGACCTTTATCCATCTTTTATTATACGGATCAACTCAAAAACACTTTCTGAGTCGATTAAACGATGTCCGTCCGTCCGTCTGAGTGTTATGAATACAAAAGTTGGTCGTACCGGTGCACCGCAGTGTATTTTTTTGCGTGTCGGTAGAGTTGTCAGGAGTTGTTATATACTTATAAAAAAGGGTTGAGATATAATGCGCTTAATTATTACAGGTACATGTACATGGGTATCTTTCAAAAACATTAATAGTCTGAATTAGAGTTATTTAGTTTAAATACCTGACAAAATGGGAAACAATTTAAATAACAGGTAAATGGTAAAAAAAAACTATTGCGACATAGCCCTTTAAGATATGAGCATGTATGCTTCACCTTTTAAAAGGGTGAGCAACGACTTCTTTAAGAATTGTAACCTAGAAGACATTGAAATGCACAAAGGAAAAACTACTAATTTTGCATCGAATTTGATAAGACGGTACATTGAATGCTCTCATAGCAAGGCAAAGATGTACAAACGTTACCAATTGGTAAATAAAGGAACTTATTTTTGAGAGTGCATCTACAACTGCCAACGAAAGTGGAAAAAGGGTTGACCGGCAAAACTAATTGACGGATGTAGTGAAAGATCTCGAAGGCGCAAGCTGGAGAATATCAATGAAGAAATTTCTCAAAGAATTATTAAGGATTAATTTTTGCACCAAATTCAACCAACCCAAAATAAAAAAATAAAAAAGAAATAATTGAAAAAATAGTAGAAGCGAGCCAAAGGCGCACAAAGAGGATTTTGAAAAGCATTCCTACACCAATTGAAGATAAGTAATTTACGCCGGAAGAAGCGTTCGCCCTATTTTTGGATTTGAAATTGACCAAAAATCAATATAAGGAATTGCGGAAGCAAACCAATGAAAAGAATTGTGGGATTTTTCCAAAGTATCGAGATTTAGTTACTGCCAAAAAAGAATGCTTACCTCCCACAATCTGCTATTAGTGTCACTTCAACATCAGCAGAAATAAAATTGCAAGATCCCTTGAACATAATGCAGAACGATTGCTAAATACGCTTGATACTGATCATTAAAAAAAAAAATTGGTAATGGCAGCATTACTTTAATTTCTAAATGGGGATGTGATGGATCCTCTGGTCAGAAACAATACAAGCAATTTAATGCCGAAAATTCATCAGATGCTAATTTATTTATGGTATCTTTCGTTCCATTGCGCTTAACAAAAAGGTATAGCGTCTTAGTGCCGTCAACTAGTAGAGCAACAGAAATTGATATATGGAAAAATTAAATTCCTTCCTCAACAAAGTATTGCAAACCAATAAAATTTGCATTCAAAAAGGAAATCAAAGATGTCATAACTGAAGAAGTTCAAAAAATAAAATATCAAATTAAGGAACTTCAACTAGTAATATTTAAATTTGATGACCAAGACATTGAAGTACATTTTAAAATGTGTCTCACAATGATTGATTGAAAAGTTGCACAAGCTTTAACTGGAACAAAGTCAATGTCATTATATGGCAAAAGACATCAAGTCAATTAAGCCAACCCCCACCAGAAGACGATAGTTTTAAGGAAGCCTACGAATTTGGAATGTCCCCTCTTCATGCTAGAATACGTTTCATAGAGCATATTCTTAAATTGGGTTATGACTTAGAATTTGGTCCGTTAGGCGATACAGTGAGAAAAAACAAAGAAAATGAAGAAAAAAAAAAACAAAAAAAAAAAAACAAATTCAACAAAACTATCTACAGCTAGGCCTCGTAATCGACCAACTAAAAGAAGGGGAAGGAAACACAAATGATGGAAATACTGCAAGGAGATTGTTTCCGATCCGTAAACTGCAGCATCTATCACAGATGTAGATCATGAATTAATAAGACGATTCAAAATCATATTACAAGTTCTAGCATGCAGCAGAAAGATAAATGCAAAAAAATTTGGAGAGTACGCCATACTTTACAGCTATACTTTATAATGAAAAATGAAAAATACTCTTGGAGATATATGCCATCCACAGTTCATAAAATTTTGTACCCTGGGGAACAAATAATTCAAAACAATATGCTACCAATAGGAGATCTATCTGAAGAAGCGCAAGAAAAAAGGAACAAAGACTACAGATTCCTTCGCGAGCACAACACAAGGAAAATGTACAGATGTTGTACTAATGAAGACCTTATCACTATTTTGTTGTGCACTTCAGATCCATATATGTCCAACATTTGTCAAAAATGGAAAACTACCTCTATTGAATTAGACGAAGAAGCTAAACAACTTCTAGATGATGAAAATCAAGGCTATTTAGAAGAAATTTTTACTAAAATTGGTTGATTTAAAGTAATTTTTCATTACACTAACAATAAGTTACACTTTTTTGTATATAGTTAAAAAATTTTCTTGATTTAAAAATTTATATATTTTGTAAATTTACAATAAAAATTGTTATATTTCATAAATTTACCATAAAAATTGATATAGAAATATTTATTTATTGCTTAATAAATTATATTTTAACTCGGGATCTTTCAAAAAAAAAAAAAAAAAACAACCTTTGGCCCTAGTGCACATTAGGACTAAAAAGCTTACGGGGGCCAAAGTTTGGCATTTTCTGAAAAAATTAAGTTAAAAAATTGTTAAAAAGTATTAGCTGTAAAATTAACTGAAAAAATAACACATTATATTAAAAAAACACTTTTTTTACCTTTTAACACTTCACTTTTGTACCAAAATTCAATTACAAATGAAAATGTATTTTAATCCCTCCGTAACTTTTTTTATTTTCGGTCGAGAATTACGTTTTGTAGCAAAACTTAAAGGCTAAAGTCTCACCTGCCAAACAGAAAAAACCGCATATCAAAATTCCAATCCAATCAAAAGTTATAGATTTTTGACCGCCATCTCGTCAAATGGTCCACTGTGCGTCGCTTATATTCTGATAAACAGAAAAAATTAGTTTTTTTACATTTGAGTGAATATCGGGAAGCAGACTATGACTAGCAAGGAAGAAAATTGTAATCGGTCTAGACCGACTCCACGGTACCCAATACCATGCGTTTAAGTTCAACTAGCTACATATAGAAAATAAGCATAAAACAGATTTGAGTGGCATTATTTTTATTATACCCTATACCACTATGTGGTTTGGGTATAATGACTTTGTGCTGCTGTTTGTAACAACCAAAAATATTTGACCTAGACCCATCTTTAATTATACCGATCGAATCAGAATCACTTTCTGAGTTGATTTAACAATGTCCGTCCGTCCGTCCGTCTGTGTGTCCATGTAAAGCTTGTAATCAAACTGCAGGTCGCAAATATGAATATATTTTTGACGAAATTTGGTATATAAGCTTTTATCGGCCATGGGATGAACGCTATTGAAATTGGTGAGAATCGGTCCATGTTCAGACCTAGCCCCCATACAAATTACCCATATGAAATCGACATAAATTGTCATAAGATCCAAATTGTCATATAGATCTTACTCAAATTGGGTTTGTATGCGTTCATTACATCCACTAATGAGTAGTCCAAAAATGATCCCTTTGACTCCATATAGAGCTGCTTCCCGATCTTCACTTAAATCTATTATAAAACAAAAATATTGCACTGATTCTTCTCAAATTTTGTTTGTACATATTTTTGCAAAATACAAGAGACTTTACCAAACAAGATCAGAATGGGTCCATTTTTGGACCTAGTCCCTTTATAGATATATCATCCGATATGAACTTTTTCATATCTGCAGCCAAAAAAATTAATAAAAATCCCACTCAAATTTGGTTTTTGCTTATTTTCAATGTCCAGTTAGTTGGGCCTAAGAGATAGGGTTTCTAAACGCATGGTATAGGGTATCGTATAGTCGGCCTAGACCGACTATAATTTTCTTACTTGTTTTTTATTTGCCTTTAAATATGAAAAAGTTTATATCGGATGCTATATTTATATGGGGACTAGGTTGAAAAATGGACCGATGCTGTAACTTATTGCATGAATATATAAAAACCGAATTAGGGAAAAATCTGTATTTTATTTTTTTTGATTTTTTTGAATCAACTTCATATGGGGGCTATGAGTAGAAATTGTGCTATATGATTTATTTTTAGACTACTGATTAGTGGATGTAATAAACACATACAAAACACACTTTGACTGAGATCTGTATGACAATTTGGTTCTTATGGAAATTTAAATCAATTGGACTAGGTCTGAACATAAACCGATTTCCAACAGTTTCAATAGCGTGTATCCTGTGATCGGTAGAAGCTTTCTTATACCAGATTTCATCAAAATATGTTTATATTTGTAGGTTGAATAAAATTTTATATGGGCGTACAGATAGATGGACGGTTGTATATCAGAGCTGTATTATTTGTATGCGAAATAGGTCTGACTATGGCCATATATGTCCATGTAAATTTTGTAATCAAACTACAGTTCGCAAAAACGAATAAATTTTGATGAAATTCATCCCATGGGATGAACGCTCTTGAAATTGGAGATTTTCGGTCCATGTGCAGACCTAGTCCGCATACAAATGACCCCTATAAAATCGACATAAATTCCCATAAGATCCAAATTATAATATAGATCTCAGTAAAATTGGGTTTGTATGTGTTTATTATATCCGTTTATCAGTAGTCCAAAAATAATTCCTATAGAACAATTCTTAGTCATAGGCCCCATATAGAGCTGCATCCCCATATTCACTTAAATCTATCAAAAAAAAAAAAAAAAAAAAAAAATATTGCACAAATTTTTCTCAAATTTGGTTTGTATATATTTTATCAAAATATAAGTTACTTTACCAAATATAGTCAGGATCGGCCCATTTTTTGACCTAATCCCCATTCAAATATAACATCCGATATGACCTTTTTCATATTCAAAGGCAAAAAATAATAATAATGCCACTCAAATTTTGTTTATCGTATTTTTTCTAAGTTGGACCGAAGAGATAGGGTCTATAACCATGGTATAGGGTATACTGTAGTTAGTCTAGACCGACTAAAATTTTCTTATTTGTTTGTGTTATTATATTACAGGATTGAACGTAATGTCTATCTGTCAGCCGGAAAAACTTTGTAATCCAGCTGAAACTTTGCAGATAGACTCGTGGAGATGATGAAAAAAATATGAAAAAAATATATAGGATTTGAAATTGTTTAGTAAGACTGAAACGATACAGTAAGCTTAATTTCAAAAGAAGGGAATATTTTGTGATTCTTTACTATAAGAAAAATTTGAATTAGCTGAGGCATTCTGACAAAAAAAATTTCCGATTTGAGTTATTTAATTTATACAGAATTTTTGTTAGTTATAAACTCATTATACCCCGGCCACAGGGTGATAAAGGGTATAACAATTATTAATGATAGGGCCGATGAATATTAAAGTATACCAATACTTATATAGAAGAAATCAAGACTCTACAACTTATTTGATTATAAATCATATTCTTAGACTCTGAAATCTTTTTAGAAAAAGTATTTTTTTTAAACAATTAGTCTTAGCTTCTGACACATGCGCAGACTCTGATTTATTTTAAAAATATAGTATTTTCTGAAATTTCTTTCTTTATTTTAAAGTATTTATATCCAACATACTTGATGCTATCACTACTAAAATCTTCTTTGGAAAATGGAATCCTAAAAGGTCCTTCTAATAAAGCTAGGATATGCATTATATTCAAAATAACAGGAAAACATTTCCATAGGAAAAAACTTTCACGTTTTAAAGCTGTAAAATGTATAAAACATGAAGGTGTTTCTGAAATATTCATGGTTCTGGATGTCCACGGTTCCCCAATTTCACTGTTAATAACAACAAATAATTTTTGAATAACAAAATTAACCATTCTGTTTTCTGGATGGTTTGTTTTACAAAATAATTTTTAAACTGCATGTTTTTCGCAAAAGAGTTTATTTTTTATTTTAATGTATATAAATATATTATTTGGACTTCAAATTTAAAATAAGTAAATCGTAACGCAACTAGATATTACATACATAACCGAAAAATAAATCTGTCTCATATCACTGTGGAACAAATTCAGGTTAGCAAAAGTTAGGTCGATTCTGAGAGTGAGGGGTGAAAATAGAGGCTAAATTAGAAGACCCGTATCGCGGCGCTTGTTTATGTTATTTCGATTTTTTTTTTAATCGACCTTCGAACTTTGCAGTCAAATGCCGATTTTCAGCATATTGTTTATATGGTTTTTTTTGGCTATAACTCGTCGACTAATTGATATTTTTTCAATCTGTAGCCAAATTATTGCAAGAGACCTGTGAAATAACAAAATTTTTTTAAAAAATGGATTTAGAAAATTTTTGTGGTGCTTATGAAGCAAAATGTTGGAAAAATTATTTTTTTTCATGCTTTTTGAAAATATTTTTCACAAAACTAAGTTTTTTTGCTTTCTGTTTGATCTATAATATGCTTCTCAGTTTATTCAATAAATTTTATTTGAAAAGAAAACAATCATAATACAAAACTTGCGTTTTCCAGCTTAATATTAATTTACTTCTCATTTTTTATGTACCACTTTTGTTCAGTGTTGGTTTTGAAGAAACATTGAAAAAGAACTTATAAAAATATGGAAAAAATATATTTTTGAAATGTTAGTTATGAAAAGTTTTAAATAAAAAAATTAAATATATTAAATTAATGATTTGGCTAGTTGCCGTTTAGCAGGTGGCTGTGGATCAACATCACTGCTCTCTCAAATATCTTGGTCATCGTCATCATCATCAGAAAGGTCGATAATTTCGTCCAACAAATATTCTGGAATTTCATCTTTGTCTTCCTTTCTTCCTCTTTTTCCTCGTCTTCCTCTTCTTCAAAGGGGTTTTAATACCACCAACAAATTTCAGCGAGTATTGCATCTGGAGATTTCTTTCCTCTATACCTGAAACGAAAATAGTTTTCAATCGTTAACATGTTTAAATTGTGCACTCTGACAAAGATATTAGAAAAACCTAGGAACTCAAAATAAGCACACTCTATAGTTACCTTATTTCAAATGGAAGCGCAGTTTGGTGATAACGTTCGCCTTGCTCATCAGATTCAGTTGGCAACTGTTGAGCGAGCTGATCAAGATGCTGATGCAAGAGATGAATTTTGTACGACATATTAACCCCAATTTCATCGAAAGCTGGCAACATGTTTGCAACAGATTGCCTGTAGTTGCATTTAATGCATTTAATTCTCGGTCAGTCAGAACTTGGTCAAAATCTTGACGACTCATTGGTTTCCGTATGTCGAGACCACTAACAACTCCATCCTGAATTTTGGCGTAACTTAGTGTTAGGAAAATGTCTTTTAAGCGGTTGAATACTGCAGGTCTTTCTGCGATACATTTCAAAAAATTTTTAGCAATGCTAAGTTTAGTGTGGAGCAACGGCAACAATATTTTCATTTGAGGAATAAGACTTTCGTGTAGCCTATTGTCTTTAGGCCATTTCCGTCCAATGCGACTATTCCAGTTATGCTGTTTGTACTGGTTTCTTCCTTTAATACCTTCTCCGTATCGCGAATCCCAATCGCACAAAAAACACGGATATTTTGGGCGACCAGATGCTGTTAAGCCTGTAATCAATGAAACTCTTTTGAGGTCGCAGCAAATGCGCCACTGGCGTTCGTTATATTTGACTACTTCCAGCATGTGTTTCAAATTATCGAAATTTTCACTAGTGTCAGTGCTATACGCAATCGGAACAGAAGGCATTCTATTTGTTTTGTACAAAAGCACAACTTTTAAGCTGATTAGTGAACTATCGATGAATAAACGCCAATCATCTTTTCTATAGGTTAACCCTATCGTCTCCATTAACTTTTCAATATCGTTGCAATAAGCGAAATTTTTTGCATCATTCACATTGAAGAACTTTTCTAACTCTTTTTGGCGTTTTCGATATGCTGTTACTTTGGTACCTTTCGCCAGCAAATTATTTCCTTTAAAAAATGAAGCCAGTAGTTCTTTTTTTCTGAGTCAAACACAAATTTGCAACAATTCCATCCAATTGGTTTTGTGAACTAGGATTGGGTCCTTTGATGTTTCATAGGATGTACCTTCACCAGGGTCGTATTCTGAGAAGAAATCCATGGATGTAGCGGCGGCGGTTATAGTACTGATATATGTTTGAAGACCAATACTTCGGTATGTTGGTACTGGAACGAATTCTGAGTGCGGTAAATGTTGGTACTGGAACGAATTCTGAGTGCGGTAATGGTAATTGGACACTTGGCACTGCTTTCCTTCTATTCAAAGTTTTATGGTAGTTGGTACATCCATAGCAATTTTCTTCTTGATGCGGGCTGTTGTCTAACCACATCATTCGTATACCAAAAGGCATAGCCTTCTTATTTTCACTTTTCCATTGCGTAAGAGTTGAATAGCAATTAAAGCAAACTTTTTTAGGGGCATAGTTTACGTCAGTGATAAACTGTTGAGAAAGTTGTTTATAGGCTCAAAAAAAAATCACTCGCATTGCCACATTTTTCATCGCTTGCTATAAAACGTACACAAACATTACAAAAATAGTCCATTTTAAATTTTGGTTTCGACATTTTTAATACAATATATATTATACAATGTTTTTTTTGTCATTTTTATGAAACCGATGCACTTAACTTAAATCACTCACAAAATGAAATAAGTTCCAAAAAAATTAATAGCGAATTTTATCACGACCGAGCGAAAATTAAAAGACATCAGCTTCGGCTGAGTTTCAAGTCTTAACTAAATCTTCATTTTTGAGATTAGTTCGCTTGTACGAAAAAAAAAATCGCTACCTGTGCGGTGGTTGAAAACAAAAAAGTTGTTTAACTAATTCCTAATTCTTGGAACTTCACTTTTTAATTACTTCTACCTAAATCGCTATTTATTTAATGGTTTTGGGATTTTTAACGCAAATTATCGACTTCTTTTGAAATGAAATTTATAGATCAAATAGAAAGCAAAAAAGACCTAGTTTTATGGAAAATATTTTCAAAAAGCATGAAAAAAAATAATTTTTCCAACATTTTGCTTCATAAGCACCACAAAAATTTTCTAAATCCATTTTTTAAAAAAATTTTGTTATTGCGCAGGTCTCTTACAATAATTTGGCTTTTACAGATTGAAAAAATATCAATTATTCGACGAGTTATACCCAAAAAACCATATAAACAATATGCTGAAAATCGGCACGTGACTGCAAAGTTCGAAGGTCGATTAAAAAAAAATTCGAACTACCATAAAAAAACGCCGCAATACGGGTCTTCTAATTTAGCCTCTATTTTCACCCCTCACTCTCAGAATCGACCTAACTTTTGCTAACCTGAATTTGTTCCACAGTGTATTTTAAGTATTGATAATCTTTAATATTCTTCGGCTCTATAATTTACAATTGTTATACCCTATATCACCCTGTGGTCAGGTTAAATTGAGTTTGCAGCTAACAAAAATAATTCTCGTAGATATACCTGTAATAATACCGGTCGACTCAGATTCACTTTCTGAGTCGATTTAGAGGTGCCTGTCTATCCGTTTGTGTGCTCATATAAAGCTTGTGATCAAACTAAATAAAAAGTAATTGGATGTTAAATAAAGCAGTGTTACCAACTTAAGATTATGGAACTCTAAAAATAAACACCTAGACTGTATATTTTTGAAAAAAGTTAAACGACATTTTGATGTAAATTTATTGATTCGGATAGATAACTAGTCCATGTTATATACTATCAGCTAAAACATGCATTGAATTCCATGCTCTCTACAAAATTTTTGATTTCCAAGGGGCTGTTAAAAATCTTGCCCTTGTTTTATGTTTTAAGGTGTTAAAATTTTTTCTTTGCTTTTTCCTCATGAATGTGTAGAGTTTAAAAAATTTTGTTTTGATGTATATATCCCTAAACACACTTTATTTATATTTAAAAACCAGTAATTAACTTTAATCAAAAGCGGTAATTTTTTACTTTTTTCTTCCAGCCCTTTTATTTGATTTGATTAATTGATTTAGTTTTATTGTTAAATTGTGTGCTATGTAGTTTTAATTAGTGTAATTAAAAACCTTTTCCTTTCTGTTATTTGAGATATATGATACTAACTGTGTATATGCTTTCTTATATTTTTCTTAAGTTTCCATAATTGTTCACTGTATGTGGTTATACAGCTGTAATAATATAAGAAAATACTCACGTTATTAAAGAGTTACTTAAAAGCTATCCCTTTAAATTTTGGTTTCATAAAATTTCGCGTTGTATAAGGCGAACGGAAATTTTTTTAAAAACAACCAAATAAGAACTGAACGATCCACTGTGTCAGGAGTTTCGAGAAGGATCTTAATTTTAAGTACATATTTTGATCAATTACACAGTGCAACATAATCTCTGCAATTCAAGCACCACTATGACGGTTCGTTAGTGTATCCAAAATGATGAAAAATGGCCAAAGGATTTTTTCCCTGAGGTACCCGTTTTCGCGGGACGCCCTGGCGCGCTCCCCCCACCCACTTTTGTTATCTTATGGTCTTTTGTTTGTCATAACTCGAGAACGGCTGTTCCGATTTAGGTGAAATAAATGTTGAAAAATTAAGAATTACCATTCCTTTAATCTATTCCCATACACTTTCTCTATATTATAAAGAGTTTCGCAGATATAAATAAATTTATGAAAAAAAAAAAAAAATTTCCCCAAAAAATTTAAATTTTTTGTTTTTAAAAATCATAAAAAATCCAAAACGGAAATATATGTCAAGGCTTATTACTTGGATGACTGAGAATATATTTATTCATATTAGAAAAGAAGTTTTATGTGTAAAAAAACAGTTTTACTGTAAAACTAACGTCTAGTTCTTTTAGGTGGCTGTTGAACTTCATCTTGATCATCCGAATTTGATTCACCACTACTTCCCGAAGTGTTTAAAGGCTCTTCGTTATCAACACTTTCTTCTTCTTCTTCTTCCCCTTCGTTGGTTGTAGATTTGAATCTGTTTATCTTACATGACCACCAGCAAACTTCACATAGCATGGCATCCAACTTCTTTCCTTTGAATCGAGTCTCCATCGGCATAATAACTTGGTGAAATCTCTCACCCTGTTCGTCAGATTCAGTAGGTAATTGTTTAGCAAAGAAATCAAGGTGACGATGTAGAAAGTGAATTTTGAGGGACATCGTAATTTCGATTTTATGGAAAGCATCAAGCATATTTTCAACCAAAACTTCATAGCCATTCACACGGTGCTTCCCTAGCAGCCCATGTAATATTGCTTTTATTGAATCCCAAGCAATTAATTCATTGTCGGTCAATATTTCGTTAAATGCATCGCTTTTAATGAGTTTTCTAATGTCCGGTCCATTGAGAATGCCTAGAAAGAAATGAAACAAATTTTTAATGAAAACTAACTTAAAAACCATGAGATTACAACAAAAAACATGTATTTTGTACCTGCTTTAAGTTTTGCTTCGCTAAGCTTTGGAAAGATTTCTTTCAAACAATGAAATGCTGACTCCCTTCTGGTTACTTTTTCGACAAATTTTTTGCATATACCAAGTTTAATGTGCAGGTTTGGTAGGTAAATATCATCGATCGGTACCAACGCATCAAGAAGCATGCTCAATGTCGGATTTATGGCAAGGACATCTTCTCGATTTTTCCAACTCGTGCAGGTGTACTGGTCGCCCCTATAGCGCGTATCCCAATCGCAAATGAAACACATATGCTTCGGATATCCGCCTTTGAGACCCCGCAGTATATTGATGACTTTGATATCGCAGCATATCTTCCACTTGTGTTGATCATATTGAATACTTTGCAGTATTGTTTTCATTGTCTCGTAGCATTCTTTCATGTCGATGCTGTAGGCTATGGGTACTGGCGGTTTCGTATTCAACTTGTGCAACAGTACAGCCTTCAGACTGGTCTTCGACGAGTCTATAAATAGACGCCAATCCTTCGCATTGTAATTATAATTAAGATTCATTTCAATCATAAGACCTTCAATGTTAATGCAATACGAAAAAGTGTTTTGCGTGTTAATAGTGTAGAATTTCTGGAATTGTGCTTGTCGCTGGCGATAGGCTGTCACTTTTACATCTTTTTGCGTGAGATTTCTCTTCTTTAAAAACGACGCTAAAAATTCAGAATTTCGCTGCGACAAACCAAGATGAGCAACAACGAAGTCCATTTCATCTTGATGTAGAGGTTTTGCTTCATCATTTTGTATAGTTTCTTGCACATACAACGAATGTGATGTTGATGCTTCGGTGAATGCGGTTTCAGTTGTCATTATAGTGAAACAATCCGGACTGGGCAATTTAGGTGGTATCGGTACATCTTCTGAGTGCGGAAGTGGTAATTGTGCACTTCGCACTCCGATGTATCCCGTTGCCGTTGCTTTATTTTTACCACTTTTGTTTTTGGTTCGACCTGTATACTTGAATCTGGAGTTCATGCAAGCGTAGCAGTTTGATCGTTGATGCTCGCCCGGATACGACCACATCATAGGAATGCCAAATGGCATTTCATTAATCTCTCTTTTTGTCCATTTCAAAAGAAGCCCGTAGCATCTTCCACAAACAGTCATTGGAGCCCAATCCACACAAAACACTGGCTGGGAAAAATATTTCTCGTACGCAAATTTGAATTCAGCACTGAATCTACCACGTTTATTCTTATCTGCTGTAGAGTTTCTTCCAAGTTTCACAAAATGTCCACACACGTAACAAAAATTGTTAATATTTTCGGCACAACTATTCATTTTTAACTTTAATATAGAAATAGAAAGAAAATTCCATCCACTTTTTGCACTTTTTAAATTTTTTTTTTAATAAAAAACAGGAGAAAAATTACTTTTACTGTTCGCGTTTGTAGGCGCCTGTTGATCGATGTAAATCTTTTTGTTAAAAATGCAGCAAATAAATTAAAGTTAAACTAAATAATTTTTAATAAATGTAACCAGATGCAACAACAAGTCAATCATTCGATCAGGTGATCATTAGATGCTGGTTAAAAACAACAACAGAAAAGCAATGTGCATTACATGCTAAATGCAACAACAAGCAACTAATGTACATTGCCTTCTTGTGATTAGACTAGAACAGTGGTTTTCAACCGGTGGGTCGCAACCCCCTGGGGGGTCGCGTCGACCTTTCTCGGGGGTCGCGAGCTGATCTAAATAAAATACATTGATTTTTTTTTTAAATATTTTATTTTTTTAAATATTTTATTTTTTTAATTCAAAAACATAAACTAAATTAATTGAATTCAAAAACATAAAAAAAAATTTAATTCAAAAACATAAAAGAACACCGAAAAATTTATATTTGTAAAAAAAAACTGTGAGAGCAAAAACGTTAAGGGGTCGCGGCTTCAAAAAGGTTGAAAACCACTGGCCTAGAAGCATAAAATGACATTTGCCGTTAATCGCCCAAATGAATATACATTCGGGTGACAATGAAATATGATTTAAATTTAGGGTGCCAATGGAATATAAAATAAATAGCAATTTGCCTATGACATAGCCTTGACATATTTTTCCGTTTTGGATTTTTTATGATTTTTAAAAACAAAAAATTTAAATTTTTTGGGGAAATTTTTTTTTTTTTTCATAAATTTATTTATATCTGCGAAACTGTTTATAATATAGAGAAAGTGTATGGGAATAGATTAAAGGAATGGTAATTCTTAATTTTTCAACATTTATTTCACCTAAATCGGAACAGCCGTTCTCGAGTTATGACAAACAAAAGACCATAAGATAACAAAAGTGGGTGGGGGGAGCGCGCCAGGGCGTCCCGCGAAAACGGGTACCTCAGGGAAAAAATCCTTTGGCCATTTTTCATCATTTTGGATACACTAACGAACCGTCATAGTGGTGCTTGAATTGCAGAGATTAAACTGAAATTTGTCGCACTGTGTTATTTAAATGATATTACTATGAATTTATTGTCTGCAGCTATGAAACCAATCATATTTGACAGTATTTTTATATGGGGACTCGGTCGAGTAACGGACCGATCTTGTTTCAATATACTTGTTGAGCTTGAGTCGCTCATTAACTATCATTAAGTATTAAAATTGTGAAACATATAAGAAAATGAAAATTTAATCAATATTTTCTTTATAAATTATTTTCTTTAAAAATTAATTAATTACACTAGCCAACAAGGTTTTGGACTGGGACAACCAAATATCTTTCCTAGGGTAATTTGGTGGGCTGAATTCGAATCTGTAAATAGTTTTTCTCTATCACGTCCCATTTTCGAGACACAAAAAAGGTTTTTATTCGTTTTTTACATAAAATATCAATAGTTTATATAAAAATCAATGAATTTTCAAAAGTGAATGGCGTTATTTGAATGTCGTTTGTATTTCTTTCGTTCGATTTTTCCCATAATCCTTGTGATTTCTTTCAATTTCCATCAAATCCTGTTGAGCATGCTCCCCTTGTTCGGCGCTCACCGCACTTAGATTTTGTGGAAAAAAATCTAAACGCATCTAATTCGTGATATTTATTTATTTATATTATTTATTTATTTATTTATTTATTTATTGGAACTACTACACAATACTAAAAGTCTTATTTTGCAGTATGGAACTGATTGTATTTAAAATTATAAAATCGTTAATAAATTAATAACTAATTACAAATAGAGTTTGCAAAATAACCGGATTTTTTGAAACCGCTGTTTCCGGTTTTAAATTTTTTAAACCGCGTTTCCGGTTTCGGTTACGGTTTTCAATATAATTAGTTCGCTTAAAGAAGAAAATCTATGCTATAATAAGGTACATTTAATAATAATAAATTATATACCATTTAACTTTTTAATTCCATTTATTTATATTATAAAAATCAATTAAAAAAATAATTCAATACAAAAAAAGATAAAAAAATTATTAAATTGTCAAACAAAAATGATTATAGGTTATATTAAATGTTTAATTATTACTACTGTTAATTCTATAATATTTTAAAAATACCAAACAATTAATGGAATTATCACTAAGGCGAGATCTCAATTTCCGTGTGAAATTCGCTGAAACGGAAAATACTCGTTCAGATTCGGTGGATGTTGGACGTACTGTTAAAACTGCATCATATAATTGTTGTAAAGTTTGAGTTCTCTTGCCAGTTTTCTTATATATAGCAAATTATTCTTTCAGAGATTTATATGGGGTCTCTTGTACTCCACCCTCTTTGGATGCATTATTTATACAAGCGTTCATTTCGTATTCTAAAGAGATAGTATCACAATGAACAGAAACATCATTTGAATCGATGAAGCTCTCTTCATCATCAGATACCGCGGATGTTGATAAATTAGGGTACAGCCGATTCAATAAGCGCGTACCGAAATTTAAATTTTCTTTTGTTGGTAATTTTTGCTGCAGAAGACAGGATAACAATGAGTTAAGATCTGAATTCTCTCGAGAACATAATCGCGTCTTGATATTTTCTTTTATTTCGTTAATTTCAGGTATTGCTTCGACAAGAGTTTTTTCTTGAATTTCGAATCCATCAAGCTTTTTCAACAAAAAATTAATTGCACCTTTGGCAGTAATTAAATTGGCGTCTTTCCTACTTGATGCAAGCACAGTGAGTTATAATGGTTTCAAAATAGAGCACAACCCTTTAATTACGTCTAAATTGAGACCAATCATTAAATTTGTGGCGTTTAATTCTGTCAATGCTTCCACAATTGGTTTCTGAAGCTTCAAAAACTTTTCCAGCATAGGATAGATTGAATTCCATCTATGTTTAACGTCCAATACCAGATGGAGTTCATGCTCAAGCTCAATACGAACTTTTGCTTGCAAGATATCGTTGCGAACAGTCGATGATTTGAAAAATTTTACTATAACCCGTACTTTGTTTAGTATCTCAGCTATTTTAAATATCTCGGTAACCCTTTCGGCTTCGCTTTCCTCATATTCAGCAGACAAAGAAAAATCGTCTTCAAACTCGTCTTTGTCATTATTACCAATAGCTTCATCTTCAGAACTGGTATTTTGGTCATCATATATGCGTTTTCTTAAATAAAATGTATTACAAACGGCTAAATGAAGACCATGGTTTAAACACAACTGTACTTCTGCTGGAGATTCTCTTCCGTATTTCACCATGACACTGGCTCCGTCGTTGGTAGTAGCCACAATGTCGTTTTCAAAAGACAGATGAAAAATTTTAAGATGATCGGTGACAATTGACAGAATTTTTCTTGCGTTGCACGATCCAATAATTCTTATCAATCCAAGATTAAATACTTTTCCCGTTTTATCATGTACATTGATATTCATGTATCGATGTTGTCGTGAACTTACCCATTCATCCAAAGTGATGCTGAATGTCTAACCTTTTTTTATAGCTTCATCAAAGTAGTTGATATATATGTTTTTCTTTATTTGAAATTCAGCATGAATAAGTGCCATTGTACCATTTTCGCGTTTTGGCATTTTGTAGCCCTGAGCATGAATTGCCTGCCGAATGAAACTAGATTTTGTAATTCCTCTAATAGAAAATCCGTCTTTTGTGGCTAACTCATCAACAATTTCCCCAAGAGTTATTTTTTTCATAAAATTAACTATTGTTTTATGCTGTGAGCTAGTACTTGTTGAAGCATTTGAATCTGAATCGTGCGTTCTCTTACAAGCAATCTTATGAACACACCGCATATGATTGATCAATGCAGATGTAGATCCCTTAGAATTGTTAACTTCTGTTCCGCATTTCTTACATTTGGCTTTGTTGCTAGCACTATTAGAAGCCAGAATTTTCGTAAAATATTCCCAAACTTGAGAAGATGACATTTTTGGGTATAATTTTTTCTTATCGCAACTGTGAGTGGTGTTAAAATTTGTTTAGTATTGTATATTACAAAAATCTATTATTAAATTCGAGTTAGAACTTAAAATTACCTGCATAATATATATATCGGAGTTAATAAACTATCAATAATTTTGAAAACTACAACTTGTAATAATTTTTTAAACTGAGAACTTAATAATTTTACGGACTGAAATATTTGTAAATTGTAATTGAGTTGTAACTGTAATCTACAACGCAAAAAAACAAGTAATCGCGAAATGGAAAGGCTACGCTGATTTAAATATAAAATGTTGTTATTGCAAATAAGTTGTGACTGTAATCTACAACGCAAAAAAACAAATAATCGCGAAATGCAAAGGCTACGCTGATTTAAAAATAAAATGTTTTGAAGTCTCATATTTTTTATTTTGTTTCTCTTTAAACATTATTAAAATCTAAAGACTTCTTTTTTCTTTAGCACAAAATATCTAAAAGGACAATTTGGTAAAACCATAAAACCGCGATTACCGGTTACGGTTTTCGGTCATGGATAACCGCGGTTTCGGTTACGGTTAACCGAACCGTGCAAACTCTAATTACAAATTTTCTTTATATAAAATGCAAAGAACAATAAGATTAAAATTAAAGAATAAAGTTGAAATATTTGAAATTTAATTTAATCAAATGTATTATAATGTCAAATAATATTTAATGTTTTAAATTGTTATGCCGAAAACAGTTTAAATATATTTTCTTTAAATTTTCGTGCGTTACTTAAAAGTTGAGAGCTATGGGGTATAGAATTCCAGAGAGATACTGCGAATATGTAGGAATGCCACTCCGATATTAAACTTTTATATCTAATTGATCTAATTCTTTTTCCCCTGCTTATATCTGAAATATAAAGTTTGTCGTACAGATGATCCGGTTTGTGGGTATACACTATTTTATGTAAAAAAACTAAAACTCTTATATTTAAAAGATTATCTAAAGAAACGCCATATAGCTGCGATGAAAACAAAGATACACTAGAACGTCTATTAAGTCCATACATATATCTGATTATGTTGTTAAATGCAACGTTCAATTTCCTTTTACTAATTGTATCACATTTCGCAAATAGCTCACAACCATACAGTAAAACAGGCATCAGATAAGTTTTGGCAAGTAGAATTCTTATTTTCATAGGTGTACAATGCTGGGTTTGCCACAGAGTTCTAGTCATAGAGAAAGTACGACCACAGGCATAGTTAATATGGTTCGACCACGTAAGAGTGTCATTAAAAAAAAATACCTAGATTCTTAGCAGATTTAACGATTTCAATTTTCTGATTATTTATAATTATATTAGGTGTAATATTTAGTTTAGAAAGTCGCTTTTGAATTACAATGCATTTTGATTTTTTCGGATTTATCTCTAATCCATTTGCCGTTGCCCATGTATAAATACGATGGAGTTGCTGATTAATAGAGATAATACACTGGTCGATTAGGGCATTAGTACAGCTGGTATAAAGCTGAACGTCATCCGCATACATTCTTACATTACAATTTGTTAAAATGCCTGGGAGGTCATTTGATTACAATGAAAATAATAGTGGCGCAACAATGGACCCCTGAGGTATGCCCCTTGCTACAGGCAGTGTCATTGAATTTTGGATTCCAGTTTCAACATACTGATACCTGCCACGTAAGTATGTTGACAATAACTTAGTAGCGGTCGAAGAAAAAATAAAAAAAGTTTTTAAGCCTGTAACAAAGAATGTTATGATCCACGGTATCAAACGCTTTTGAATGATCTAAAAGTATTAAAAATGTAGTCTTGCCATCATCAAGTTTCTCCCTAATCTCCTCTGTAACATCAACTAAGGCTGTTAGGCAGCTGTGTTTCCTCCTGAACCCAGATTGATGATCTGTTAGCAAGTTATTGTCATCCAAGAAACTAGTCATTTGTTTGTGCATAATACGCTCGAATACTTTAGAGAGAAATGGAAGAATAGCTATTGGTCTATAATCGGAACCAGCTTTGGGTATTGGAATGATTTTAGCTATTTTCCAATTCGATGGGAAGTGGCTTGAAGTTAATATTTTGTTAAAGAAAAAAGTTATAATTACAATACAAAGTAAATTTGTATTCTATTCAGACCAAAGCTTCTGGTGGGAATCGAACCCACGACCCCCGCATGATAGGCGAGCACGCTACCTCTCACCTACCGGGGCGCTTGTAATTCGTGATAATTTTTCAATAATTCATCAACAATTTGTCTGTAGTTAACACTCGTATTGTTTCCAAGAAAACTGTTTCCATGCTTCATATTCTTTCTCAAATAAACATTGTGAAAAATTGTCAATGTTCAATAGTTTCCTGATCCGAGGGCCAACAAATATGCCTTCTATGATTTTAGCATATGAAATTTTAGGAAAAACCGCTAACACATATTTAAATGCTGCACCATCTTTGTCCAGAGCCTTGATAAAGTTCCTAAAAATGCCCAATTTTATGTGCAGCGGCGGAAGAAGAACGTTATTTGGATAAATTAATGGTTTATTTGAAATCTTTTGTTTTCCTGGTGACTATTCAGTTCTTTTTGGCCACTCTGTTCTGACGTATTGATGTCATGTAGCGCGACTATCCCATAGACAAAGGAACCAACAGTATTTTGTCGAACTTCCATGCATACTAGTCAACAAAGCAATGACCTGAAACAATTTATTTACAGTTATTTACGATGGTCTATAGGCTATATGCAAAGAAATTTAAACCACACACCTTAAGGTCACCAGAGATCGTCGTATTTGAGTAATGTCAAAATTTCAGTCAGTGATTCGTAATTTTCCTTTGTATTAATGGCATGACCAAATGGTATGGATAGGTTTTTATTCCCATTATGCAAAGGAGGGAATTTAAACTGTACTTGGAGCCTTCAATAAATAATCTCCATTCAGTTTTGTCATATGGGATGTTCACTTTGTGAAATAAACCACCAACGTCAGCACAGTATCGAATAGAGTTTTTCTTTTCAAAATATGCAGCCAATTCCAAGCTTCTATCTCTATAGATTGTTACTTTTGTCCCAACTGCAAGATGATTCCAATGCTTCATGCATGAAGCTAGTAATCCTGCATCTTGCTTCATTAAATGAAAATCCCGAATTATATCATTCAGTTCAGCTTGTGTCACTGAATCGCTTTCATCATCAGCCTCATACAAACTACCATTGCTGGTGAAAGTTGTTTCGGACTCAGTACTTGTAGCACTGGGCATGACTGGTAATGAATCATTTGGTGGACGTTGAACTGGTATGGAAACCGATGGGACATTCGCGTGAGTAATATTTTTTTGATTGAATCCAGCAACTTTTGTTAAACAGAAACAAAAATCTGTTTGGTGGTTACTTGACCCTCTCCAAAGTACTGGAATTGTAAAATCGAAATAGATCTTCTTGCCATTTGACCTCTTGTATGAAACAGTTCTACAACTATCGAAAAACATGTCGGTGTCCACAGTTTTTCCAAGTTTCTGAGAACAAAACCAAAAAAAAATGTAAATATGCATATTTTAATGATTCTGATATTGCATATACTTTTTTTCCAACCAATCATTCACCAGACACAAAAAAATAGCTTGAGTCAGTAACACTCTCAACTCGACTCTTTGGCATGCTTAGGCGCTACTATTATGAAGGTTTAGAATGGATTATGTCAAATTAATAATTGTGAATTTGTAGCGTCAGTATTGACTGTTTTTCAGTATTTCCAGCATGCTATACAAATGGAAAAGACGTGATAGCCCAATTTTTATGCCAGATTCGAACTCAGCGCACCCAGGTTAGTTAAAAATCGTGCTTCGTTTCTGCAGTCAATTTTTTTTTTTTATTTTTAGACCAGTTTAATATGTCGTTTATTTTTTTTTATTTTTTTTTTTTAAATTAAAATTTTGATAAGTTCGATATAAAAATTAACAGATATAATGAAAGATGATTGTTTCGAATATAAAAGCTAATAAATTACTGAATGGTTAATTACAAAATTGAGTGATTTTAACAATAAAAGAGCAAAACCGGTTTGAAATGGTCCATCGTTGAAGCCAGGTATGAATTCGCTTGTAGGAGTCTCATTTTGTTTTCTTCTTCTCAGACTCTGAATTGATATCAGAATAAAAGGTTATCCATTAACCCAGATAAGACCATACTGATACAACTTACCAAACGAAGAAAACTCAACCTTGTGAAACCAACACTGTACGGCTTGACAGGAGATTCTCGATCGAAATCCAGTATATTGGGGTTACCCTGTGTAAATCCCTCACATCGAACAACCACTTAGATCATATTACCAAAAAGGCCATAAGGGCATTATATGCCTGTCAAAGGATATTTGGTAGAACGTGGTTTAAAACTGGTCGTTTAAAGCAAATGGTTACCTATTCAGATCTTGCATGGTGGCCAAAGGATGAGCAAGCGAATGAACAAAATGTACCGCATTGCCTGTATTAGTATCACCGACGCGAACAGAACATGTCCGAATGCTATCTGCGTCATGTGTGACATCATACCAATGCATATTTCGATTATATAAGATGAGTGTATGAGTGTCGTACGACTTCAGCATTTTCGAACCATGAACGACGGTGATCAAATGTTTACCATAAAAGTCACAAGTCTCTTCACCAGCGACCCGGTAGCGAGGTCACGTACAGAATGTTAACAAGAAAGATATTTATGAGAGAATTTAAAACAATGATATTGGAACGAAGCTTATGGACCAGTCGGACAGGAACCAGAGCAGAGTTCTCATGTTTGGTTTCCAGATGGTTCAAAACAATTTTCAACATGCCTTACCCGTGGGAAAATACGCATTCATTTTTCAAGCGGAGATTTTCGCTAGTTATGTAAGGGTGGGTAACTGTCTTAGAAGAAAAATAAAGAGGGCACTCACTTACATACCGTAAGGCAGTCAGGCTGCACTTAAGGCAATTATGATCTACAACGTGAAGTCTAAATTCGTTTTGGATGGCATCGATGTGCTCAACCCATTATTTAGATGCAAAAAACTAAATTTATGATAGAAGGACACGAGGGTAAAGAATGGCGAGATTTCCTAGCCAATTGAGGGGCTTGCTTTAAATATACTCCTTAACACTTATTAACAATTTATCAAAATTACTTATTGTTGACTTTAATTTTTTTTTTCTTACATTCCACAAAAAATTTGTATTCAGTAGCACGCCACGCCCACAATTTCCATAATTTTGATTATATTTTTTGCTGCTTTATTTCTGATAGTTTGGTGATGAATTTTTTTTAACCGGTGACAACAATTTTAGTTATTGAGCCACTGTGGTTTTCGAGATATAAACGATCTGTTTTCGGTCTGAAAATATTTAAAGCTAAAGTCGGATGAGGACTTTCGATATGGGGTTTAATTTTAACCATTTCGGCATGACGCTTAGTTTTTATTTTATGTTTTCCGGCATAATTAAAACACAGGGGTATTAGTGATAATTAACCAGACGTACATTGGGTTGAAATGAGTCAAAAGTAAGGATTAATTCAAAATTAATTGAAATTAATATATATTGTAATAAGTTTGGTACCGGGTAAAGGCAGATAAAATTTGCCATCAACTGCTGTCAAAAACATTTTTCCACGCTGTTTACTTTTTTTGTTATACTCTCTCAAATTTCGCTAATAAAATGCAAAGTGGTAAAAAGTAAAAACTACGAATTTCAAGTATTTTTTTTTCTTTGGGTGTTTTCTCTAAAATCAGAACTTTTTTTAAAGGGATGCTTCGACCTGAAGTATTGGACTATCTTCTTGAAAATTTTTTTTTAGAATATGGTTTTAGAAATATTTGATGCGATTTTAAATGTCAAATCTTCTCTGGAAATGAACCCACATATTGGCCTTCAAATCCAAATTCAATCCCAGATCTCATCGATTTTTATATTGCTATCTATATTTAGAAAATTACTGTTGCCTTTCATCCGATCATTCACCTGTCATTTTGACATTCAGTGACAATATCATACAAAAACCATTGCCACCAGCTTTAATAAACAACAAAACAAACTGTAGTTTATTTACAACCTTGCTAAATGATAAAATTAATCTACAGACACCTCTTAAGTCAAAATTTGATATAGAAGATGAGCTAGATAACTTAATCGATTCATACAAACATCAGCCTGGGAAAGCTCGCCAGAAATACATACATATACATATACAACTACATACACAAAAGGAATAAGGGAACTCGTAAATAGAAAAACGTAAAGCCAGAAAAAAGTGGCAACTTGAACGCACTACGGAAAATAAAGCTATTTTTAATAGATTATGTACAGAAGTTAAAAAAATAATAAATGAGTCTAAAAATAACACTATGTCTGCATATATGAAAAATCTATCTGCAAACAAAGATACAAATTATAGTCTATGGAAGGCCACTAACCAACTAAATCAGTTAACACTGCATATACCACCAATTCGTAAGTCAAGTGGTAGCTGGTCTAAGGAGGCCAAGGATAAATCTGAACTGTTCGCCAACCACTTTTATGAAACATTTAAGCCATTGTCAAGACAAACAGCTGATGAAAGTATAGAAAAGAGTCCTAAATTAGATAACAAAAATATTAAGCCAATTACCATCCTGGAGCTAAAAAAGCACCAGGTTGTGATTTAATAAGCGGTAAGATAATAAAGAAGCTGCCTGAAAAAGCCTTAAAGAAATTACAATTTATTATTAACGCATGCTTTCGCATTCAACATGTTCCACTACAATGGAAAGTTGCAGAGGTTATTGTTATCCAAAAACCAGGAAAACCCCCAAATGAAATAAGATCATATAGACCTATTTCATTACTTCCTGCAATGTCAAAAATCTTTGAAAAAATTTTTGCTAAAACACTTCGGTCCATAATAAAACAAAGAAATTTGCTACCCAAACATCAGTTTGGATTCAGAGAGCAACACTCTACAGTAGAACAAGTCCATCGTAGTATAGATGTTGCTGAAAAAGCACTTGAAAATAAAGAAGTTTGTTCAGCCATATTCCTTGATGTAAGTCAAGCATTTGATCGAGTTTGGCATCAAGGACTTCTGTATAAATTGTACAAAGATCTACCAAAAGAATTCTACAGAATTTTAAAATCTTATCTTACTGATCGTCATTTGAGAGTAAAAGTGGAAAATGAATATTCAAATTTAAAAAAGATAGAAGCAGGTGTACCACAAGGTAGTGTTCTTGGACCCATTTTATACCAGCTGTATACAAGAGACCTGCCCATACTCCAATCCGCAACAATAGCAACGTTTGCAGATGACACAGCAATACTAGCAACAGCAAAAGATGTGAAAGAATCCACTAACAAAGTACAAAACGCTCTTTCAAATATCATGCGTTGGATAAAAAAGTGGAGGTTGAAACTCAATGAGAGCAAATCTATCCATATGAACTTCACCAACAAAAAAATAAATTACATACCATTACACATAAACAACATGAAGATACCATATGCTAATACTGCCAAATACCTAGGCATGACACTTGATGCAAAAATAAAGTGGAAGGAACACATAAAAAAAAACTCAAGAAATGAAACTTAATTCAGACAATTATACTGGTTACTTGGTAGTAATTCCGAAGTATCTCTAAGTAACAAACTCATGGTGTACAACCAAATAATAAAACCAATATGGACGTACGGAATCCAGCTCTGGGGCTATTCAAAGAAAACCAATGTACAAATTATACAAAAAACACAAAACAAAATATTACGTACTATCGTGAAAGCTCCGTGGTTTATTCGTAACGATGATATGCATAAACAATTGGGGATAAACACCGTAATTGAAGAGGCAAAACGTCATGCACAAAAGCCTGCAACAAAACTCCAGCTTCATACAAATGAAGATCTTAATGAAATCTTTTTTTCTCACAACCGAAATAGAAGACTACTGAGGACCCTTCCATTGGAACTGGTCATCAACTAGAAGAACATTCAAAAATTTATAACTTTGAGGATAATTACTGAATTATTGCGCGTCACACTATTTTACCTCATATTGTAATAAAGGGTCCGCCAAATAAGTTTTTTTTTTTAAATGCTATGAAAAAAAACTACTGAATATTATCTCAAATTTCTTTTTTTATTTGAAAGTACGATCTTTCCGGTTAATAATGGAAAATAACTTCATTTAAATGGCTGCCTCGGCTGGCCATGCGGTAGCCTACACGATCGGTCAAATTTTTAAGCACATTATCGATTGTGTGCAGCTGTATTTCACCAATGGCTTCACGAATATTGTCCTTTAAAGCGTCAATTGTCTCTGGCTTGTTGGCGTAACACTCGTCTTTGAGGGCACCCCACAAATAATAGTACAACGGTGTCAAATCGCAGCTCCGAGGTGGCCAAACGACATCAGCTCTGCGGCTGATAATGCGATCTTCAAAAACAGGGCGCAAAACATCGAGTGTAGCTTCGGCTGTGTGGCACGTAGCGCCGTCCTGTTGAAACCAAATGTTGCCAATATCCTCCTATTCAATTTTTGTGAACAAAAATTCGTTCAACATGGCCCGATAATGATCGCCATTGACTGTAACGGCCACTTCTTGCTCATTTTCGAAGAAAAATTGCCCAATTATGCCTCTGGACCAAAATCCGCACCAAACAGTGACTCGTTTTGGGTGTATCGGCTTTTCAATGTATGCGTGCGGGTTTTCTGTGCCCCAAATGCGACAATTTTGCTTGTTGACATACCCGCCAAGATCAAAATGAGCTTCATCTGAAAAGATGATTTTTTTGGCAAAATCGGCATCTTCTGTAAGTCGATTGCAGGCCCACTTAGCGAAGCGAAAACGCATTGGATGGTCAGTTGGCTTCAACTCCTGAACCAATTGGACTTTGTATGGCGTCATACCAAGGTCTTTATGCAAAATTCGTCTCAATGATGCCTCCGAAATGTTTAATTCTTGAGAACGACGGTGAATTGATGTTGATGGCGCTTCACTCACACTTTCTGCTACAGCAGCAATATTCTCGGTTGTACGCACTGTTTTTGGCTTTTCACGCTTTGGTTTATCGATGTGGATGCCAGTTTCTTTCACTTTTTTCACAAGATAACGAACATACGGAGCTGACGGTGCTTCTCTTCTTCCAAAATCCGTACGCAATTTTCGCACACATTCTGCAACATTACTATGATTTTCAAAGTAATGTCGCAATATTTCCCAGCGTTGTTCAAGCATATACATAACCACATTCGTTCAGCGGAAGGATAAAACTAATTATCTGTTAAATCAGGCATGAGCTAAGTGTTACCATTCACGAAATAAGCACTAGTTGAAAAAAAAAAACGTTAGATGGCGGACCCTTTATTACTAAATGAGTTTTACTCAGTTGTAATTGTATTAATAAATAAAAAAAAAAAAAAAATATTTTTAAATTTTTTTTTTAATATTATCCCAAAAAATGGGTATTTTTGAAATAAATGTAGAGTTACAAAGTATTATTGGGTGAGATTGGGTAAAACTGTTTCCATAGTTTTAGCTTGTGTATTCCAGAAAGCATTTCGCATACAACTTCAATCTCGCAAGACATTTACGTTTCTTCCAAAAATCCACTTGTTCATTGTTTTTTTTTTTTTTTTGTTTTCTCCTTCTTTTTGTTACTGTGATTTCTGTTATTGCTGATATGGAACTAGGATATCAAAAACTTATTTTAATGATCATGTATACTAAAGTGGGACAAAAGTGAAAAAGTACAATGATAATACAAATTGTAGAAAACTTTTTAAATTGCAATAAAAGTTTCCGGTTTGCGAAAAATTCATCGTCTACATACAAATGCATTATATTTAATAAAAATTACTACTTTTAATTTATTCTACAAATTGAAGAAAACAGCAAGTCTCAATATTACAAATTGCGGAATAAAATTTTTTTAGTTCAACATACTTAAAATGAACGATTGCATGCGATACTTATTGTTGTATCGTGTGGACATGAGGTTCAAGTTGAAAAGCTTAGAAACTATACTAACAACACGGCCGGACATTTCTTTAAGCTCCACCCGTGGTTTTGTATGCCTCCCACTTTACAGAAATTCTTTATTCGCAGATTAAAAACAGTATCACACGCATTATTGCCAATTTGTCAACTATTTGAGGAAGCTCAAGAAACTCGAAACAAAGATTTTAAAAATTATAGAGAACACTATGCGCATAAATGCGGTCGGAAGAAGTGGAATAAAGACATATTTAATAGGTTCATACTTAGTTCAGATCTAGTATTTGCCGATAAATGAAAAATTTATAAGAAAACAATTCGTCATATACCACAGATGCCACTGGATTTAATAATTTTCCAAAACACAACGGGTGAAGAAGACGTTAATGATGATGAATATGAAGATCATGTCTATGAAAGTGATAATGATTATTATGGCTGTGAAATATGAAATATTACAAGAATGAAAATGTTGTTGATATGGAGCATATTTATTTAAAAAAAAATAATTAGTTATTTATTGTTCTCTTCGACATCACGTTTTTTTTATTTATTTTTATTTATTTAATCATCCTTTATTGGCAGATTATATTTACACGATACGTATATTTTGAGATCTTATCGACTAGATATTACAACAATTATTATAATGGGATCTTAAGATATTAATTAACGATTTGTTATTAAACATAAAAGTTTTAAAGGTAAAATAGGGGAAAAATCCTTTATATAAATATTTGGCAATTCAAATACTGTTAGAAAAATACATATTTATAAAAGTTGATTATAAATAATATAATTTTTAATTTGATAATTTCTGATAATTTTAAGTTAATTGTCTACATTCTCTAATCAATGGATAAGAAGAACTTTCAATTTTGTTAAAATAATTACTGTTAAGTCTTGTTATATATTCTATTATTTTCTCATATCCCGTTTCATGATGAAGCGTGTACGTGGGATATCTCCAATGCTTGTTGTGTATCATTTTTAGACATTTGTTTTGAATTACACAGTACAACAGCCAATCTGGGGGGTGAGAAATTCCAAGTCAGGGTGATGGTACTAGGTCAGTATAGTAAATCCCTCAAAGGGTTTGGCGTTCGTATGTGTCAGTTTTTTTTTTATGACCTTTTAAATGTTTTCCTTATATTGATGTTTTTTTGCTTAGTTGTAACATTTTGGCAAAAACGTAGTTTAACATAACTCGGGAACCACTTGTACGATTTTGATGAAACAAATTTAGAAAAATTAAGAATTACAATTTCTCTAATATGTTTCTATACCGTTTTCCTATATGTGTAACACTTTCGAAGTTAAAAATGAATGTATGAAGGGAAAAAAGAATTTTTTGCCTAAAAATTTTTATATATTTTTTTTTAAATTCATAAAAAATCAAGTGCCGCAACACCATTGCCTCATTCGGACCACATTCCTGTGCCAAAAGCTTCTAGCCTAGATATTTTGTCTTCTACGACTGCTACGACATATCATGCACGTGATGATCCCCCATATGAGCCATCAGTATCCAATGAGCCAATTTTAATAAATCAAAATAAGCTTGATTCAATTGTTGCCAAGTTGGAATTAACACAGCATAAATCGGAAGAGCTGGCTTCCATTTTTAAATCAAACAATTTGTTGGCACCCGGTGTGAAAGTCACAGCTTATCGAAGTCGTTAGGCAGCACTCCAAAGTTTATTCCTTGTGAATGATGAAAAAACTTCTGCATATTGCCCGGATGTAGGAAAATTTATGGACGCAATGGACATAAAATATGAAGCAATGGACATAAAATATGACAGTTCAAAACTCAGCCTGAAGGCGGTTTTATTGCATAAGACCAATAAAAAACCTTCAATTCCAATCGCCTATAGTACAGAAATGAAAGAGACATATGATGCACTGGAAAATATTTTAAAAATGGTTAACTACGCCAAACATATGTGGCGCATATGCTGCGATTTAAAAGTTGTAGCAATGCTTTGCGGTCTTCAAAGCGGCTATATAAAATACTAGATGTAACCCGGTGTGCTTCGCTACACCCTCCCCCTCCCCCGCCCTTCCGAATTGTTATGAAAAGGCTCACGCAAAGTCCCAAGGCTCTCACTAACACAGTTATTCAGATATATCACATTTAATATTAAGTTTGTAAAGGGTGCCATGCACATTTGTCCAATCCTGCCCACTTCTTTGTCTGACTACTCACGTTAATAATAGATAACCTGAGATAAATTTTCAAAGCTCTCTCTATCATAGTACTTAATATATATGATATTAAAAATTTACTTTGTATGGGAGGTGCCACGTCCACTAAAAATATTTAAAAAAATACAGCCTGTTGCACTTCCGATATTCGCAGTAAGAATCGGTTAAAATTTCAGGAAGATCAGACAAGTAGTTACGGAGATTACCTCCTACAAACAAACAAACACATTACCTCTTTAATTCTTTGTTTTTGATACTTACCGATATAAATTTTTTTTTTTTTGTTTTCGCGATTTTTGATTTTGACAATATATTTTCCACGACAAATCACATTGATAACTAATGTACTTGTCAAAAGACTGTTGCTTTCGTAGTACATCATATTTTTCATATAGGAGGTGCCACGAACACTTATCCCATCCCGCCCAATTTTTATTGGACTACTCATATTAATATCTGAGGGACTCGTGCAAAATGTCGAGCCTTTCCCAGTTATATGATATTAGATATCTACTTTGCATGGGCGGTGCTACGCCCACTGCTTCTATCACACCCATTTTTTTGTTCGACTAATCACACAAAGAACCTATGGGCTCACGCAAAGCCACAAAGCTCTCTCTTTTACAGTACTCCAAATATTTGACATTTAATAGTTACTTTGCATGGGCAGCTCCACGCCCATTGGTGTGAACCCGCCAATTTTTTGTCTGACTACTCATACTAAGATCTGATGGTGTCGTGCAAAGTGTCAAAGCTTCCCTCTTTTAGTACACCAGTTATATGATATCATATATTTACTTTGTACGGGCTGTGCCACGCCCACTGCTCCGATCACGCCCATTTTTTGTCTAACTAATCATATGAATAACTTATGGGTTCACACAAAGTCCCAAGACTCTCACTATAACAGTACTCCAGATATATGGCATTTTATATTTTATTTGTATGGCAGGTGCCACGCCTATTGGTCCGATAGTGCCCATTTTTTGTCCGACTGCTCACATTAATAATAGGTGCCATCAGACAAATTTTAAAAGCTCTCTCTATCATAGTACTCGAGATATATAACATTGAATTATTACTTGTATGGGAGGTACCACGCCCACTTCTCCGATCCGGCCCATTTCCGGCGCGGATACTAATATTAACAATAGGTGACCTCACACAAATTTGCAAAGCTCTCCCTGTCATGGTACTCAATATATGTATATAATATTAAAAATTTACTTTGTGTGGGAGGTGCCACGCCCACTAAAAATATAAAAAAAAATATAGCCTATAGCACTTCCCATATCCGCAGTAAGACTCTGTGAAAATTTCAGGAAGATCAGATGGCTAGTTACGGAGATTACCCCCTACAAACAAACAAACAAACAAACAAACAAACAAACAAACAAACACACACTACCTCTTTATTATATTAGTATAGATATGTGCTTTTTGTGCGATTGGGACACACGATTTTCCGGTGACCAATATGCATGCCACGGATGGAAACTCAGAGAGTACAGCAGGTTACAAACGGCCAATAGTATTCGTGAGCCTCTAGTGCCGACGGAGAAGATATTGCTGCCTCCACTGCATATTAAACTTGGAATTGTTAAGAATTTTATCAAAACTGTCGCCAAAAGAGATGAAGTTTTCTTGTGTTTGAAACTAATTTACCCGAGACTCAGCGAAAGTAAAATTAAAGAAGGTAAGTTATAATATCACATTCATTTCCCATGATTTTCCATCTTAACAAATTAATTTTTTCCAATCAGGCGTACTAAATGGTCCAGATATACGAAAGCTGATTAAAAGTGACGCATTAAACAATCTTCTGATTGACGCTGAATTGAATGCATGGCAGGCAATCAAAGAAGTAGTAGAAGGCTTGTTGGGAAAGCATCGGTGTCCACATGTCCTTGAAAAGCCATTATTTACATCATCATCTGGACTACTTCAGCAAACAATTGGCTACCGAATCTGATGAACAAGGTGAACGCTATCATCAAGTTGCTATGCCATTTGAAATGAGGTAATACTGATTTTTTATTTTTTCAAACTCATTTTAATAAAACAAAAACTTACAGATATAGAGGCAAAAAGTCGCCGAGTGCAATAATTGCGGAAATTTGCTGGTGGAGTAAGCTTGTGTGGCAAGACAAGGATGATCTTGATGATAAAGAATTTTCAGGAGATGCAGAAGGGCCAACAGTGGAGTCACACTTTGACATTATGTGTGGTTCAGAAACTGATGATAGCGATGAATGCGATGCCACTAGTCCCGAACAACCACCACCGAAAAAGTCTAGGCAATATTTATTAAAATAAATAAAAATAAAATTTATAAAAAAGGCGATAAATGACACTTTTTTGAATAAAAACAAATATCAATATTCTTGTCAAAATGGGATACCTTCACTTAATTGTAAATAAAAGCAGAACGCGTTAATCGATTTCTATGATCTATGTCGCATTTTGTTTATAGGTTGTGTGACTTTACATGAAATTAATAACACTTGATCCTTTTCTCCGTTTTGGATTTTTTATGAATTTAAAAAAAAAAAATTTAATTTTTAGGCAAAAAAATATTTTTTTTTCTCCACAAATTTATTTTTACCGGCAAAACTGTTGATTATAAAGAAAAACGTTATATGAACGGATTAAAGAAATTGTAATTCTTAATTTTTCTAAATTTATTTCATCAAAATTGTACAAGTGGTTCTCAAGTTATGTTAAACTACGTTTTTGCCAAAATGTTACAACTAAGCAAAAAAAACATCAAGATAAGGAAAAAATTTAAAAGGTCATAAAAAAAAACTGACACATACGAATGCCAAACCCTGTGAGAGTTTTACTATACTGACCTAGTACCATCACCCTGACTTGGAATTTCTCACCCCGCAGACAATAATCCCAAAAATGTTCCACAGTGTTATTTGCAACTTTTTTAAATGACATTTTGCAGCTGAATACCATATAGGGCATGCATAAGTTAAAATTGGTCTAATGACACTTTTGTAGAGTAGATTTTTGTTTTTTAGAGCTTTAAAAGTTTTAACGGCTTTTTTACATTTCTCGTCTAAATGTGTTTTAAAAGCTTTTTGTCTAAAATGACACCAAGATATTTAACTTCGTTGCTTACATTTATAAAGTCACTTCCAAAGACCGGTTGGGTTTAGGAGTTCTTTTAGGAGATTTATTAAACGGAAAGATTATTGCTTGAGTTTTATTAGGATTTATCTTGATTTTCCACGTATGAAAATATTTATTGCAGGCTAAAAGATCTTTTTCCATTTTTTAAGCAGTGCACTGGTGAGTTTGCTTGATGTGATTAGCGCAGTGTCGTCTGCATAATATGCTATATTCATGTATGGCGGTACTGAGAAATCGGACGTATATATTGAATAAAGTAATGGTGATAATACTGATCCTTGGGGTAACCCGGTTGTTATTGTTTTGGGGGATGAAAGTTCATTATTGACGGAGACCATAAAAGTTATATTTTCAATAAAATCAGCAATAAGTTTACAGAGATATTTAGGTATACTTGCAGATATAAGTTTGTATAATAGACCATTATGCCAAACTGTGTCAAACGCTTTTTCAATATCTAATAGTATCAGACCTGTAGATCGTTTGTTATATTTGTTGGTAATTATTTTATTTTTTATTCTGCTTATTTGATGAGTAGTGCTATGTTCTTTTTTGAATACAAATTGTTCATTACTAATAATGGCATTTTCTGTAGCAAATTCATTTAGACGCGTATAGATTAACTTCGCGAACAGTTTACCTAAATTGCTTAGTAAACTAATATGTCTGTAACTTGAAGCGTAATGTTTTGGTTTATTAGGTTTCAGTATAGCAATGACCTTAGCAGTTTTGAATATAATAGGAAAATAATTGAGCTTAATGCAGGTATTGAAGATAATTACCAACAGCTGTAGAGCTCTATCGGGGAGTTTCTTTAAAATAAGATTGGGTACATTGCCGAAGCCTGGTGATTTAGTAGCTTTAAGTGTTGAGATAAGATTAGTTATTTCTCTAATTGTCGTAAAACTTGCAGCTTCAGAGTTAGGGCTCTCTTTCTTAAATTTGTTAACTGTTACATTGATTGGCTTGTCTATTGAATGTTTGTTATTAGACGTAAGATTATTAGCTCGTATGAACTCATTTGCGAGTAATTCAGCTTTTTCACTATTTGCAGTTATTTTAGAATTGTTAACGTTTAGCGAAGGCATTTGGTTTTTACTTTTACCTCGCAAACTTCTGCTAAGTTTCCAAAAAGATTTATCACCTGGCTTTAAGTGAGATAATAATTGAGCCCATTTGTTATTACGTTCAATTTTTATGTTTTTATCTATAAATTTACTTAGAAGCTTTATAAATTGATCATAAATCTTTGCTTCATGGACATCTGATGATCTTTGACTTTTATTTTTAAAATATCTCCTTAATTTTATATATTTGATAATATTTTCTGGCATGGCATTGTTATTTCGTTGGGATACTTTTGGCGTTGATGCATCTCTTGCATCTAATATCATTTTCACGAATTTGTTAAGTTCGTGATCAATGGACACCTTTAAATTATATATAACTGTGTTAAAAACAATTTTGTTGTCAACGAAATTTTAGAAACAATTCCAATTTGATAACCTGTAATCATAATAGCTGAAATCTATTAATGAAACTTTGGATCGATTAAGTGAGCAGATGATAGGGCGATGATCAGATGGTATTTCGTAACCCAATGTGCTCAATCTCATATTGAGTGTAGTATTGCTAATAACAATGTCCATTGTGGATGACTCACGACTGCGTTGATGAGGGTACAATGTTGGACTAGCCGGATAATAGACAAAAAAAATTGGAGGAATGCTGTAAATTGTTAAGTGTGTTACCAGCAAGATTATCCGTAGAGCAATTCCACGAGGAATGCCTGGCATTAAAATCTCCTAATATAATGTATTCTTTTCTAGTGGGCGTTAGTTCCAAAATATCATCTAAAAAACTGGTTTTATAACGTGGGGAGTATGCTGAAGTAATCACAATAGGCCGGTTGTTTACTCGTACTTCAATAGATATATTTTCAATCGCTTGAGTTTTATATATTGAAAGAGTTTTATGTTCGATCGATTTATGAACTAACAGAGCCACTGCTCCTCCTCTTGAATCGGTTCTGTCATTACGATATATAAAATAATTTTTGAAATATGGTTTGTGTTCATTAGTGAAAAAAGTTTCGTTTAGGGAAGCGATATTAATATTTTCTCTTTCGAGAAGTAATTCAGATTGAGTTAATTTAGAAATGTTTGAAATACCATTAGCATTCCAATGAAGCATTTTGAAGTTGTGTGCATTAATGTAATCCATGAGCGTATTTTACCATAGACATAACAACTTTTATTTGTTGAATTTTTGATGTGCATCTATGCAAATCATCCATTGCTCTAGTAAAAATATCAAAGAGCTCATCAACGCTAAATAGTTCATTATTTGTTTTCACTTGACTAGCGTACGTAACATTGTTGTTAAATCTATTCATGGCATTGCTATTATTATTGTTGTTTTTAAAGTTATTGCTAACATTTGGAAATTCACCAGTGTTTAATTGGAATGTATTATGTTGTTGTTGTTTCATATTTCTCTGAGGATCTTTGGCTATAGCTCTTGCTCTTGTTTCAAGATAAAGAGACCTTAATGGGCAGTTTATGTCATTTGCAGAATGATCAATTCGTTCTTTTCCGTGTTTGTTGCAATTATACTTTATGCAGTGTAAGAGAAATATGGAAAAAAAACCTGAATACAGCGCTACTTTCGAACAAAGCGACTTCTTCATCTTCAGAATCCTTATGCCAATTACTTCAACTCATGCGTAATCAACTATTTAACTCAACATTTGAAAGAAAAGAACGTATCGCACCTGTAATTCGAAAGTGAGTCGACTCAAAATTTACAAATTTTCAGCAGAGGCAAAAAAACGTTTTTTTTTAATATTTACTATAAAACTTAAAAGCAGTTGTTTCATTGTAATGAATTGCGAATAATAAGTATGCAACAGTAGTTGTCTCTGCGATTTTTTCCGTGATCATCAAAAATAACAAGTTTTTTTGGGTGCAACTCAAAATATGTTTTTTTTTAGTGGATTCTAAAGAAGCTATTCTTATAACACAAATAGGGTTACAACTGTTTTTTTTTTTTTTTTTTTGCCAAAGACTAGATAAACCGATGTAAGATTTTAACAGTGGATAGTGGATAGATATGACCACTATGTATCGTTTTCTGCCAAAAAGTGAAAATTGAAAAATTTTGAGTTGACTCACTTTAGAGGTACAGGTGCGATATATTTCTTACACTGCATAAAGTATTATCTTTTCAAGTATTAGAAAATATATACATGATCTCGAACCGAACAATAAATAACTAATTATTATTAGAACACAAGATCGACAATACATAAAAAACTAAAAAAAAATTCAAAAACTTGATATTAAATTTAATATAATATTTTTTTATTTTTTTAATAGAGAATAAAGTACATTATAATTTGCAATTTGATTCATTAATTTATCTCTTTAGAATCCAAAGTTACACCAAAAATTGTGAACCAAGGTAGCTTTTTTCGAAAAACAAAAAAGCGCTTCACAAGTGTTAAAAAATTTTTAAAAACTATTTTTTTCCAAATGGTAGTAATGCAGTAATAATAATTAAAAAAATATTTTTTTTTAATACAGTTTCGTTGAATTAGTCCTCTTTTTGACTATCATTCAAAGCGCTGTGCATCGTTACAAATACCAGTGAGTCATTGATGATCGTACGAGGGCGGACAAACAAGTTCGTGACTTTTCGAACTTCCCTCGTAGTTATATGAAATGCAACACTGCTCCCATCAAGTACCACCTGTTAATAGATTACTGTAAAATTTGAACAAGTTCCGTCATTTACTTTGAGTTTAACAGCTGGTTTATTTTAAAATGGAAAAAAGTGAATTTCGAGTGCTCATTAAACATTATTTTTTGCGAAAAAAAACCTGCAATCAAACCAAGGAAAAGCTCGATAAATGGGGACTCTGCGCCATCGATTGCAATGGTAAAAAGTGTTTTACTGACTTTCGTTGTGGTCGCACAAAAACAAATGACGCTGAAAGTTCTGCACGGCCAATTGAGGTCAATACACTCGAAAATGTCCGAAAAATCCACGATATGGTGTTGGCCGATCGAAGAGTAAAAGTGCGTGAGATTGTTAATGCCATAGGCATTTCATATGGCAAAATGGTTTCGATTTTAAATGATCAGTTGGGTTTAAGAAAGCTGTCTGCAAGATGGGAGCCGCGTTTGGTCTCATGTGTTTGGAGTTGTTTAACCGCAATTCGAATTAGTTTCTGTGGCGTTTTGTAACTGTGGATGAAACATGGATCCACTGTAACACTCCGGAGACCAAGCAGCAGTCTAAACAATGGGTTTCTCCGGGTGAACCGGCTCTGAAGTAGGCCAAGGTAAGTATGTCGGCCAATAAGGTAATGGCAACAGTTTTTGGGATCCACGCGGGACAAGCCACTTTGCTTACCTTCAAAAGGGAATAACAGTAGACTGCGAGTATTGTGCTAACTTTTTGGACCGATTTAACGAGGATTTAAAAAAATACGACCCCATATGGCCAAGAAAAAGTTATTTTTCCTCAAGATAATGCACGGGTGCAGATGTGTGCAGTCTCAGTGGCAAAATTTCATGAGTTGGGCTACGAGTTGATACCTCATTCACCATGTTCTTCGCATTTAGTACACAGTGACTATATCCTATTCCATGCCCAAAAAAATAGCTCGGTGGAAAGAGATTTAGCTCCAACGATGAAATTTTTTATCAAAAAAATGCCTTTTTTATGGACCTCGAAAGTCGTCCTATTTTTTGGAGGGGATACAAAAATTGGAGAAACTTTGGACTAAGTGTATTGAGCTAAAAGAAGATTATGTTGAAAAATTATTTTTTTTTTTTTTTTGCAAAAAAACTGTGTTTCATTCTAAAAGTCCCGGATACAATGATAAATACAATGATAAATATTTAATCATAAATACTTCTTCTTCAGTACATTTCTAATTGTTTACAGTTTTTCATATTTTTTTTTTATTTCTTTTGGGAGAGTTTTCGGACATTTTTCTACAAAAAGGATTTTAGGAATATTCAAAGAACATCTAATCGACTTATGCCTACAGCAAGTTGAACAAGTAAGAAAATTATAGTCGGTCTAGACCGACTATACGATACCCTATACCATGCGTTTAGAAACCCTATCTCTTAGGCCTAACTAACTGGACATTGAAAATAAGCAAAAACCAAATTTGAGTGGGATTTTTATTAATTTTTTTGGCTGCAGATATGAAAAAGTTCATATCGGATGCTATATCTATAAAGGGACTAGGTCCAAAAATGGACCGATCCTGATCATGTTTGGTAAAGTCTCTTGTATTTTGCAAAAATTTGTACAAACAAAATTTGAGAAGAATCAGTGCAATATTTTTTTTTTTTTAATAGATTTAAGTGAAGATCGGGAAGCAGCTCTATATGGGGTCAAAGGGATCATTTTTGGACTACTCATTAGTGGATGTAATGAACGCATACAAACCCAATTTGAGTAAGATCTATATGACAATTTGGATCTTACGGCAATTTATGTCGATTTCATATGGGTAATTTATATGGGGGCTAGGTCTGAACATGGACCGATTCTCACCAATTTCAATAGCGTTCATCCCATGGCCGATGAAAGCTCATATACCAAATTTCATCAAAATATATTTATATTTGCGACCTGCAGTTTGATTACAAGCTTTACATGGACACACAGACGGACGGACGGACGGACGGACCGACCGACGGACGGACGGACGGACATTGTTAAATCAACTCAGAAAGTGATTCTGATTCGATCGGTATAATTAAAGATGGGTCTAGGTCAAATATTTTTGGTTGTTACAAACAGCAGCACAAAGTCATTATACCCAAACCACATAGTGGTATAGGGTATAATAAAATATATAAAATGTGTTACTCAATTTGTCATTGCGAGATATTTATATGCCCACATTATAGGATAATTCTTCCAGCTATTGCTTATAGAATTATCACCAGCTAGATAGATTTAAGATCACAAATACCTAACCAATTTCTTTTTAGATCTTGATAATCTTAAACCATTAAACCTTTGTCGGATGTAATGGTATGGTTTATAATGAAGTTGGCTTTTACCGGCTCTAACTTTTATTTACGGTTTTCTATTTCAAAACATCTACAATAATTTTTAAAGTATATTCTGCATTTATGTATGCATTCATGTGGTGAGTATAAGGAGAAAAATACTTCAAAAAACTTCCCACTCCTCTATCTGTATTTATTTCTTTGCAGTGGGAAGTAAAAACTCGAATACCAATTAAAGTTAATACGAATTATAAAAAACGTTTTCCAATAAACTTATGTTACTTGAGCAGAATTTAAATTGGCTTATTGTATGATTCTATATCCAATCAGTAAAAACAAAAGAATAAAAGTGTATATATATCCAAAGGCAATGGAAATTATAATGTATAAGTTATACAAGTTGTAATTAATTGAATTGTGTGTGTAATTTTTAGATGGTCTCTATAAATACTGCAAACCACATAGTGGTATAGGGTATAAAAAAACAAGTAAGAAAGTTATAGTCGTTCTAGACCGACCATATGGTACCATATACCATGCCGCAAATATGAAAAAGTCATATCGGGTGCTACATTTATATGGGGACTAGGACGAAAAATGTACCGATATTGACCATATTTGGTAACGTCACTTATATTTTGAAAAAATATATACAAACAAAATTTGAGAAAAATCTGTGCAATATTTTTGTTATACCCTATACCACTATGTGGTTTGGGTATAATGACTTTTGCTGCTGTTTGTAACTACCAAAAATATTTGATCTAGACCCATCTTTTATTATACCGATCGAAACAAAATCACTAACTGATTCGATTTAACAATGTCCGTCCGTCCGTCTGTGTGTCCATGTAAACCTTGTAATCAAACTGCAGGTCGCAAATATGAATATATTTTGATTAAATTTGGTCTATAAGCTTTCATCGGCCTTGGGATAAACGCTATTGAAATTTGTGAGAATCGGTCCATGTTCAGACCTAGCCCCATACAAATGACCCATATGAAATCGACATAAATTGCCATAAGATCCAAATTGTCATATAGATCTTACTCAAATTGGGTTTGTATGCATTTATTACATCCATTAATGATCCCTATGGGACAACTCTAAGTCATAGGCCCTATATAGAGCTGCTTCCCGATCTTCACTTAAATATGGGGGCTATGACTAAGAGTTGTCCAATAGGGATCATTTTTGGACAACTGATTAGTGGATGTAATAAACGCATACAAACCCAATTTGAGTAAGATCTATATGATAATTTGGATCTGATGGCAATTTATGTTGATTTCGTAGGGGTCGTTTGTATGGGGGCTAGGTCTTAACATGGACCGATTCTCCCCAGTTTCGTGGTATACCACATAGTGGTATAGGGTATAATGCCTTCGTGCTGCTCTTTGTAACTACCAAAAAAATTTGACCTAGACCCATCTTTTATTATACCGATCGAATCAGAATCACTAGCTGTTTCGATTTAACGATGTCCGTCCGTCCGTCCGTCCGTCTGTGTGTCCATGTAAACCTTGAAATCAAACTGCAGGTCGCAAATATGAATATATTTTGATTAAATATGGTATATAAGCTTTCATCGGCCATGGGACAAACGCTATGGAAACTGGGGAGAATCGGTCCATGTTAAGACCTAGCCCCCATACAAATGACCCCTATAAAGTCAACATAAATTGACATAAGATCCAAATTGTCGTATAGATCTTAGTCAGATTGGGTTTGTATGTGTTTATTACATCCGTTAATGAATAGTCCAAAAATTATCCCTATGGCACAACTCTTATATGCCCCATATAGAGTTGCTTCCCGATCTTCACATAAATCTATCAAAAAACAAAAATATTGCACTGATTTAGCTCAAATTTTGTTTGTATATATTTTCGCAAAATAAAAGAGACTTTACCAACCATGGTCAGGATCGGTCCATTTTTGGACTTAGTCCCCATATAGAAATAGCATCCCATATGAACTTTTTCATATCTGAAGTCAAAAAAATTAATAAAAATCCCATTCAAATTTGGTTTATGCTTATTTTCTATATCCAATTAGTTGGGCCTAAGAGATAGGGTCTCTAAACGCATGTTATAGGGTATCGTATAGTCGGTCTAGACCGACTTTAATTTTCTTACTTGTTTTTATTTTCGTTAATAACCTTGGTATTTTTGATCGTAGCTATTTTAGATTTTCTGAGGACATGGCTCTTGATAAATCCATCAAATTCAATCAAAAACAGATTTTGAAATTTTTGTTAGTTAAGTTCTTTTGCATTTCTGCTAACGATATGTGGTAAAGAATTTCTGAGAAATATTTGAGATTTTCCTAAAAATGGGGTTTTTCATAGGTTTCATTTTCAAGGACAAGTTGATCAATAAAAAGCATTTTCCAAGTTTTTGAGTAATCATTAAAAAAAAAAATATTCGACTTATTATTTGATATACGTACGAGTATATAAATCATTAGTTTGACAAGCGTTTTGCTCGTTTAGCTGAAATATATTATTTATTTGGATATTTTACGTAAACTAAAAAAAAAAAACTAATAACGTAGGTTCTATATGATGAAATTCTAACAACTTTTAGGTTTTACTCTTAGCGTTTCAAAGTTATGGTCTTAAAACTTCTAGCTACTTGTTTTATGTATCGAAAGTTAATAGTTTATGTGGAAATGTTAAAAAAAAAATTATTTGTGGAACTCATTCAACAACACAAATGTCTTCATTAAAAACAAAACGTGTGGCTTAGGGGCGAAATGATTGATGGTTTTAGAGCAGCTAAGCCACCGACGAAAATGCAGATTCTTCTAATATTCTTCAAGTTGTATTTAAAAGACAAATTTACAATTGCGAAGAGCGCTCAAATAACTGCAAATGATTTTAAAATTATCTGCATAACAAATCAAGAGACCTGTTAGATTGCATGCAAAATGGAAAAATTTTCTGAAGGAAAATTATAGACAATCAAAGCTACTGGCAGAAAAAGGAAAGTCCATCTTGGCAGATCTTGACAGTGTTTTCGACTACAAAACCCAAACTTCTGTCGAAAATTCTCAAAAGCTAAAACTGGTAGTAAATACCGAAAACGAAGGGAGCTGCATCGTTGAGAGCGATGTTTGGGACGATTTGGTCGATTCCGTGCAACCAAACAAAGTTTCAGAATGTGATTCAACTTCTCTATAAACAAGAACTTTGTTTAAGCCCTCACAGAACTGCAATAAGTTGCTGAAAAGCTGCTTTGACAAGGTATTCCAGCAGACATTGTTTCAAAGAGGATTAAGAATTCTTTTGTGGGATCCAGCTAAAAAACTGTGCAGTGGAAAGGAGAAATAACGTCCGATTTTAGGTTAAAAAAGAATCTCGATCGACTCTGCATTATGCCAGACCGATTCAAGGTCAATTATAGCCATTTATAAGCAGTTCAAAGGCTCGAGTTAAGGGCATTTATTTTGAGGGTTCATCTAAAAAAAACGGTATCTTTGTCAATGCGTTCGTTACCATCCTCTGAATGACCTGGATTCCTAAATCGCTTGATTCAAAAAAATAAGCAAGCAAAGAAAACAAATTATCACAAGCTGATCTAACAAAAAAATATGCTAGAAAATAAAAAGATTCAGGATTTTATTACCAAAGAGGACCTCACTTCCTTCGAAACTTGATATACAGGCTAAAGTTACTATATGATGTAAAACAATTGTAACTTCTTTGCTTGCGAGTATTTAACTTTTTCTTTTTTCCTATTTCAGAAATTAAACTTGGGAGAATATTTAAAAATGGAACGCTATACAATTGCGCAAAGAACTAAGATTGTTTTTCTATTCATTGAAAATCATCGTTCGATAATTAATACTCAACCTGCATACAGAAGATTTTATGGTGTAAGAACTGCTCCAACGGGTCCAACCATTCGTTCGTTGGTGAATAATTTTGCTGAATATGGAACTGTCGGAGATTAAAGACGTACGGGCAGACCTCGAACTGGCAGATCGGCCGAAAATATTGATGCTGTGCGACAGAGCTTCGAAGAAAATCCGCAGACATCAACGAGAAGACGATCTTCCCAGTTGCAGCTTTCTGACCGCACTCTTCGGCGAATTTTAAAACAAGATTTGCACCTCTTCCCTTACAAAATCCAAGTAGTCCAAAAACTAAATCCTGAGGACTTCGTATTGCGCTTGGAATATGCTAGAGCAGTTTTAAATCTCGTTGATCAAAATGAAAATTTTTTGTCAAATTTAATGATGACCGACGAAGCGCATTTTCACTTCAACGGTTTCGTAAATAAACAAAACAACAGATTTTGGGGATCCCAAAATCCCAAAAATCTTCATCAGAAATCTTTACACGCAATTCGTGTTACCGTTTGGTGTGGCATTGATCGTATACCACAAGAAACACTCAACAAAGTTATGGAAAATGCCATAAAAAGAGCACAATTTTGCGTTAGAGAAAACGGTTCTCATTTAACTGATATTATTTTTCATAATTAATGTAAAAAAATAACATAAAATAAACTTTCTTTTTATCATAAATTTTTTTTTTTTTTTTTCATTCCATTCAATAGTTATTTAAAAAACAAATCATATAGTTACTTTAGCCGCACCCTGTATTAGAATTGAGTTCCTACAAATCAATCCATATATATGGAAGAGCAACAAGTCGTATGAAGAAGCAAAAAACAGAATTCAAATAAATATATTATACGCTATAACGCTATCTGATCAGGGTATATTGACTTTATGCTGATATTTGTAACTACCAAAAATATTTGACCTAGACCTATTTTTTGTTATACAGATCGATTCAGTATCACTTTCTTATGTGTGTCCATGTAAACCTCTGAAATCGACTTAAATTGCCATATGATCCAAATTACCACTTAGATCTCGGCCAAATTGGGTTTGTGTGTGTTAATTACACCCATTAGTCAGTAGTCCAAAAATAAACCCTATAGGATAATTCTTAATCATAATCCCCATAAAAAGCTGTTTCTCGATAATCAAATAAATCTATCAAAAAACAAAAATATTGCACAGATTTTTATCAGTTTTGGTTTGTATATGTTTTTGCAAAAAAAATAAAAAATGGATCGGTCCATTTTTCAACATCTTTCTCATATAGATACAGCATCCCAAATGAATTTTTTGATATACGAAGGTGAAAAAATTAATAACATTGCCAGCAGGGTTGGGAACACCGGACTTAAATATAAATACCGGTATTTCGGTATTGTAATTTTGTAATACCGCAATCGCGGTATTAATACCGGTATTATTTTTTTTCCTTGGAATAAAGAAATAATATAATAAAAAAGTATTTAATAATTCAAAAAAAAAAAAAACAAAATTTATGTATTCATTTCATATAAAAGAACAAAAAAAATTTAAACACAAAATTCAGTAAAAAGTAAAAATATGAAAAGGGAAGAAAGTATAATAAAATAATAAAATTCTACTTTATTTTATATTGGTTGACCTCAGACCTCAGAAAACATAGTTTATTAAGCGATTTATCTCCCAGCCTTGAACGAATACTGGTGCAGATTAGGCCAGCTGCTGAAATTGCCCTCTCCGATTCTACACTTGTCGGTTGAATGCTTGGCAAATAATTGTATACTAAAGTTAAGTATTTGCCTCTTATCCCATTTGTTTTAAAGAAAGACATTTCTTTTTTGAATGAGCGTGTTAAATCGTTTTCATTTTTGTTGATCCCACGGTCACTCTCAGGTAATCTGGTGCAAGGTTTTTTTGATAGTGCCATCTGTAGTTTTTCTTTTAACGTCGCCTTCGGTCATCTTCATTATCATCGACATAAACTATTATATTTGAATTTGAAACGTTGGCTGATGTAGATGTTGTTGCTACAGGTTCAGATTCATAATGCTCGTTGTTCAGAGCCAGACATTGTATCTGTAGAACAATAACTTTTGCAATTGCGCTTTGATTTTCATTGCAATTTGCATTACTCGGCATCTGGTAACATAATGGGCGATTTTAAATCTGCTAGACCATTTTAGACGCAATTTTTTAATTTAAGAAAACGTTCTATCATAGACACCAAACTATTCCATCGTGTTCTTGAGTTTAAAACCAGAGATAGCTCTTTCCCGCTCTTTTTTACATATTTTTGTAAAATTTTGTCATTTTTTATAGGCAAGGCTCGAAATATTTTGACTACGGTACGAATTTTTTTTATTAATGGGGACATTTCGTGATGTGCCAGAAAAGAAGAATTTTCATCATCATTTTCAGTAGATACGATGAGTAAACCATATTCATTTTCGCAATCTTAATCAATTAATTCATCGTCATATGTGTTTGTGCAGTTCTGCTTTTCTTCAAACCTGGATGAAATAACGTTAGCTTCCTTTTCATTATGCAGATAACTAGATTCATAAATAGGTTGTTTGTAGATTACATCCAACTGAATTCTATGCGCGAAACATAGCTGCTGATGCGCTTCAATTAATCTGCCAATCTTTGTCATAACTGCAGCGCCACCACTGGTAAAACCCACAATATTCTTTATCGAAACCCCATAATCACTTAATCTTTCATTGACAAGATCAATACATTTTCCTGCTGGCATTGTTCCAAAAGCACGAATCAATCCTTGATTCCAAAATTATTTGTCAGAGTGAACATTAATATTTACATAACATCTATTTCTGACCGATGTCGATTCATTTAAGCGCCCCGGTAGGTGAGTAGGTAGCGTGCTCGGCTATCATGCGGGGGTCGTGGGTTCGATGCCCACCAGAGGGTTTGGTCTGTCGCTGCAAAAAATTACAAAAAACTAGCCAAAAATTAGAATCTGCAGCCACTCGGCTTCGCGGAACTAGACTTAAAAAAAAAAATTAGAAGTAATAGAAAATCTGTTTCCATTAGCCATGCAATACGGTAACTGCTTAATCATTTGATTTCGTATCTTTTCACTGTAATTAAAAACCATATTTTGTATTGTTTTGTGATCTTTGGAATGTTAGAAAAACATCTGGCTGTTAAGCCTTTTCTGATATCATATGGCGTGCAGATAATGCTGAATGATAAACCATCACATGCAGTCATTCTAGATAAAATAGCTGGCAGCGATTCATCCATTTTATTAGTTTTAAAAAAGTTGGTTATAGTTCCAGAAGGCATTATTTTATGCACATATTCTAAAAAATCTAAAACAGTAGTGCTACTTACATCTCTTTTCAATAAGTTGATTTTATGGATGATTTTTAGATGCGTATGAAGACCGCTTGTAGAACCTCCATGTGTTTTTATTATTTTCTTACACAATTTGCATTTAGCACACTGTCCTTTTTTTTTAGATTGATGCATTTTCGCAAGAATTGAAATTTGTTCGAACAATTTAAGAAGATTTTTTTAAGTAAAAACCCAAGTGAAAAAACATAATATTTTGTTTAAAAATATTAATACCGAAATACGGTATTTAAACATTTTCAATACCGGTATTTCGGCATTATTTATTGGGTATTCCCTTCCCTAATTGCCACTCCAATTTGGTTTATGTTTATTTTCTATATCCAATTAGTTGGGCCTGAGAGATACGGTCTCTAAATGCATGGTATAGGGTAGCGTAGATTCGGTCTAGACCGACTATAATTTTCTTGTTTTAAAATCAATTTGTTGAACGACGCACAGTGGCGCCATTTGAGTTTTTCGTTGCAAAAATCATATCTTTTGAACTGAATAACATAATTAAACAGTTTACAGAGCATATGATAGATAACTGTTCAGCCTATGAAATGAGCGTTTGTAGGGGCCTACTTATGGGTTATCAAAGTTAAAATTTGTAGAAAAATCAATTTTATGGTAACTAAAAACAAGTAAGAAAATTATAGTCGGTCTAGACCGACTATACGATACCTTATACCATGCGTTTAGAAACCCTATCTCTTAGGCCCAACTAACTGGACATTGAAAATAAGCAAAAACCAAATTTGAGTGGGATTTTTATTAATTTTTTTGGCTGCAGATATGAAAAACTTCATATCGGATGCTATATCTATAAAGGGACTAGGTCCAAAAAAGGACCGATCCTGATCATGTTTGGTAAAGTATCTTGTATTTTGCAAAAATATGTACAAACAAAATTTGAGAAGAATCAGTGCAATATTTTTGTTTTTTAATAGATTTAAGTGAAGATCGGGAAGCAGCTCTATATGGGGTCAAAGGGATCATTTTTGGACTACTCATTAATGGATGTAATGAACGCATACAAACCCAATTTGAGTAAGATCTATATGACAATTTGGATCTTATGGCAATTTATGTCGATTTCATATGGGTAATTTGTATGGGGGCTAGGTCTGAACATGGACCGATTCTCACCAATTTCAATAGCGTTCATCCCATGGCCAATAAAAGCTTATGTACCAAATTTTATCAAAATATATTCATATTTGCGACCTGCAGTTTGATTACAAGCTTTACATGGACACACAGACGGACGGACGGACGGACGGACATTGTTAAATCAACTCAGAAAGTGATTCTGATTCGATCGGTATAATTAAAGATGGGTCTAGGTCAACTATTTTTGGTTGTTACAAACAGCAGCTCAAAGTCATTATACCCAAACCACATAGTGGTATAGGGTATAAAAATTATTTTTACATTTTTAGATTGTTTTTATTTTTTTTTTTTCTTTAGGGTTTTATGTTTTAAATTATTACCCAACAAATTAAAAAAAAAACGCTCCTGTTTTAAATTTATTTTTTCAATTTTCTGTAAAATATTCACCACAATTCGTAAGCGAAGGTAGATCTAAAAGACTAATCATTTCTAAACTATAATTATTTCTTAAGTCTATTCGTGACTTCACATGCCGCAGGGAAGAAATAAGTGGATCGGAAGATGCTGCCAACATGTTGAAGAGGTCCTCATTTTGCCTTACCCTTGATGCTTTGAATGTGTTCTGCAATCTATATTTTTTATAAAATTTGTTAAGAGACTCCTGTGCTTCTTCAGAAAGCTCTCCAATTGGCAAAGACTGGTATTCAATTATATCTTTGCCATGCGCCAATATTTTATGGACGGTCGGGAATAGCTTCTTCTGTGGTTACCTTTCTGCTAAAAAAGATGCAGTTTTCTATTCATATTCTCCATATTTTGTAGAATTGACATTTTGTTTGCAGTTTAAAACATTCAAGATCGTTCCCAATCTTTTCACGATTTGATTGTTAATTCCAGTGATTCTAGTTACTGCTTCATCATTTTCAAAAAATCTACTAGAAGTGTTTCCGTCGTTTGAGTTACCGTATCCGTGCTTGGGACAGTCTTCTCTTAGTCCAGCTTGTTTAAAAAAAGCAGCCTGTATTTGATTCTTTCTGATCTTTTCCTTATCCTTTATTGATGTATTTTAATCGAAGTTTTCCTCCTCTTGTGGTAGGGAATACGCCAGTTTTAGCAAGAACTCCATACATCCTATCCTTGAGTGCAACGGTGACATTCCACATTCGTAATTCTCCTCGTTTGTAGAATCGTTTAAATTACCAAAGTTCTTCTGACTCTTTTTGCAAATCGGGCGTGACAATGTTGAGGTCAGGTGGAACTCGTAATTGCACTCAATATATTTTCCTTCTCCAATTTGCAGCTTTGTAGGCTTAATATTGCTTATTTGTTCTTCAATGTCCTTCACCGTGGTCCTTATGAGTTCTGCCGATTCCCTTGCAAACTGAAACATTATTGGTCGGCAATAATGCACTAATGACGGACGTGGATTTTTCCAGTGTAGGTAAACATCAGATTTTAGCCGCAAAGGAACAACAGATGCCATAAACATATTTCCGTCCGATATTGTAGCGTCATCGGAAGATATCCTTTGCTTATAAACGCTTTGTCCGGATGATCCATCGCAGCCCCATTTGCTGATCAATGTCAGTTCCTTAGGAAGAATTTTTACCTCATTTTCAGGAAGACTCTCCAACAACCGTTTTGCTGTATGGCCCGTGAGATCCTGCAGATTGGCTTTCACAGAGACTTCCGTAAACTCCGTATGCAGTGGTCGTGAATTTATTTTGGCTTGCGTAATATGCTTGTATCCTGGTAAAACGTCAGCCACGTGTCGCATCAAGAATGGCCGTAGTATCTCATATTTTTCTTTGCAAAGTTGTAAGTCCATAAACAAGGCCAAGGCTTCTTCGAAACCATACTTTTTAATGTGTGCGTTTATGGGCGTGGGAATGCTTTCCTTAATCCTTTTTAGTCGCAGTGGGCTTGCATCAGCAACAGATTTTGTAATCTGCGACCTAACTCTTTCACTATCCTTTGTATATTTAATAGACAGCGCGTCCGATAAATGCTTCGTGGTCAAGTAATTGGTGGCATCGGCAAGTTTCCTCTTTCTTGTGAAAATTGAAAACTCCTCAATACTTTTTTTTGGCCTTCCGTGTGCTCCTCTGGTTGATGTGGTGGGTTTATCTACTGCCAATATATCCAGGATGGTGTCTTCATTAAGCCAGTCCTCGTATTTGGAGTTCTGAATGGTTCGATAAGGTTTCACCCATTTTGCCTTAATATTTACATATATCAGATAAAAATTATTATTTATAATTTCGCTTCTCTCAATATTTCCGTATAAGCTATCAAGTTCTTCTAAAGAAACTTCCGTGAAAAACTTTGGTGTGGTTGACCTTCTAAATAGTTCAAATAATTTTAAATTGTTTAACGCCATGGTTTCAGTACTTGTTGCGCCAACTTTCAGTCGTAGACTAATCCAGGCATTATGCTTATTTTGCAATATATAGGCTTATGCTACCATGCCTAAAAATTTACCTGTTCCCCTGCATGCGTATGGATTTAGGCTGAATTATGCAATTTTGATATTATGCTCGTGTCTAAATAAGATTTGTGCCTACCTGGAGAGACCATAAGTCAATATTGTTCTTGACCATTTGTATTCCAAAGTAATTTTTAAGTGAGGTGCGTACCTGCGAATTTCAATGAGTAGTTTTTTGTGCATCCTGTGTCTGTAACAGAATATTGGGAGTAGACTTTGGCAGAGGCTCACAGGTAGACAACCGACTTAAAATGCAATTTTCAAACTATTGGATCAAACTACTGTCAGTCAAAACATGCACGCCATACAATTTCTGCAACCATGTCTTTTTAACCTTTTTTACCTCTAGAAGCCAAACGGGCACGTACATGCAGATAAAACCTTTTGAATTATGTAAAGAAATAATCAAAGAACATGTTTTGCAAATATGGCAAATATAGAAAAATATAGATTTTTTTTACTTTCCGTCAAAGTTGAAAAATAGTGAAAAAACGGATAGTTTTTAAATAGTGATTTACCAGCAGAAACACAAAGCAAACAGTTAATTATACCCTATACGACTATGTGGTTTGGGTATAATGACTTTGTGCTGCTGTTTGTAACAACCAAAAATATTTGACCTACTCCCATCTTTAATTATACCGATCGAATCAGAATCACTATCTGATTCGATTTAACGATGTCCGTCCGTCCGTCCGTCCGTCCGTCTGTGTGTCCATGTAAAGTTTGTAATCAAACTGCAGGTCGCAAATATGCATATATTTTGATGAAATTTGGTATTTCATCTTTTACTGGTCATGGGATGAAAGGTGTTGAAACTGGTGAGAATCGGTCCATGTTCAGACCTAGCCCCCATAGAAATGACCTCTATGAAATCAACATATATTGCCATAAGATCCAAATTATCATACAAATCTTAGTCAAATTGGGTTTGTATATATATATATATTACATCCATTAATCAGTAGTCCAAAAATAATCCCTATTGGACAACCCTTAGTCATAGGCCCCTGCTTCCCGATCTTCACTTAAATCTATCAAAAAACAAAAATATTGCACTGATTCTTCTCAAATTTTGTTTGTATATATTTTTGCAAAATACAAGAGACTTTACCAAACATGGTCAGGATATTTCCATTTTGGGACCTAGTCCCCATATAGATATAGCATCCGATATGGACTTTTTCATATCTGCAGCCAAAAAAATTAATAAAAATCCCACTCAAATTGGTTTATGCTTATTTTCTATATCCAGTTAGTTGGACCAGAGAGATAAGATCTTTAAACGCATGGTATAGGGTATCGTATAGTCGGTCTAGACCGACTATAATTTTCTTAATTGTTTTTTTTTATCATTATACATTTAATAAATACATCAATCAATACAAACAAAAAATAAGGCGATTCGTTATCTATTTTTCGTGATATTACACCTGAAATCGCAACAAATTGACTAAAAATTGTGTGTTTTTTTGAAAACCGAAAGTCGGTCAACTTTGAACGGTTATATCTTCTAAACTAAAAATGTGAGTTTATTAAGAGTAGCATATTTGAAATCGTTGAAAAGTTTCCTATAACATGGGTTTATTCAAAACTTCGTCGGCGCACATGAAAATTTTGATTTTTGCAACCTCGTTTGTTCTACGGGCGCCACTGTGCGACGTAACATATGCAGAGCATATGATTATTATTTATTAGTAGAGTAGAAGAGATGTAGACGTATGAATGATATTTTTAATATTAAATCAAACATACGTCTGTATTTTTTTATTCTATTTTTTTATATGAATATACATATTAGCAAAAATTTATTAATTTATTTAAGCCTTAGCTGAAAAATGAATTGAGAAATCATAATTGGCTCTTAAGGTATAGCTGAAATCATAAGCAATCAATCAATAGACTGACTATGCAATACCATATACCATGTGTTTAGAGAATTAGTGTTAGGTCCAACTAATTGGATATAGAAAATAAGCATAACCCAAATCTGAGTGGAATTTTTACAACTTTTTTGCCTGCAGATATGAAAAAGTTTAAATCGGGCGGTATATTTCCCCATAATAGGTCGAAAAATGAGCCGATCCTGATCATATTTGCAAAAACATACATAAAACGAATTTGAGTAAAATCTGTGCAACATTTCTGTTTGTATATAGATTTAAGTGAAGATCGGGTGGCAACTTTATATTGGGGCTATGTGTTGGAACTGTCCTATAAGGTTTATTTTGGGAATACTGGTTAATGAATGTAATAAACAATTTGACAGAGATTTATATGATAATTTGGTTCTTATGGTAATTTATGGCAATTTTTTTAAATCGACTCATAAATTGATTTTGAGTCAATCGGTATACTAAAATGTGGATCTAGGTTAAATATTTTAGGTAGTTACAAACATCAGCACAAAGTCGTTATAACCTGACCACATAGTGATATTGGATATAAAAAGATGGCTGTCATATTAGGTTTGCCATTTCGTTTGTTAGAGTCCTGACCCTCAAAAAATGATACAGTCAAACAACTATAATAAGCTGTAATATTATTAAAAACATACAATGGGTATAAGTCTATTACAGCCATAACTTTTACACACCCAGAATAAAATCAATAACTTTCTCTTGCTTACATAGAATTTTACTATCTTTCAAACTGCAGCATTAGTTTTTTATACTTTTTAAGAGTTATGGAAATTTTTTCTAAAAAGTTAGGTAAACTTGACCAATAAATTAAATATATGGCATCTAAACGAGCAAAAAGATTGCCCAAACTTAAAATTTTTTTTATAATACATCAAATTTAAGGTCGAATATTTTTCTTTTGATATGATGACGTGTTGTTCAAGAAAATCTGATATGTGCCACCTTTAAACTTCTTCCATAACACCTGAAAAATTCTCAAAAGTACTTTACCCCACAAGCTTTCAACAACAGCTTGAGCAAGAGAAACCTGTATAACGTTTGACTTTTATCTAGCACACCATATGAATTTTTGAAATCTTCAGGCAAAAAATTAATAAAAACTACATTCAGATTTGGTTTAAAATTATTTTCTATACTCCATGAGTTGGACCTTACACCAATTTTCTAAACGCATGGTATAGTATTTGGATATAGGCTATGGATATATTAATAAAAGTTATTTATATAAGCCTTACCTAAAATTTTGTTGAAGAATGAACTGATGAGATCATCAATTGCTCTTGAGTTATAACTGAAAAACGAAGCAAGTAAATATCAAGATATGGAACATATATAAAAGGCCATAAAAGTATGTTTAGCCTGAGAGGTATATTTCACTTTGTATTGGAATTTCCCACTGTCTTTTCCATAGCGTTAGAAAACTTTGTCATTATAAAATGTATAATACGTCAAATCTTGAAAAGGAGCGTAGCACTAATGTCTGAAAAAATAGCTTTAAACATCCAGAATGCAATAGAACGCATCATTGCGCATGATCAGACTTGGATCTATGCCAGCCACCGCGAAAAAACTGAATTCTAAGTCATTCAAAAATCAAGGTCATGTTTTATGAACCCATCTGCTTTGTGAATCCTTCTGCTCGGCCAAAGTACTAACAAGAAATTGTTTTTGATTGTTGTGAAAAACAATTCAGGGCTTCACATCACTATAATGCACTATCTCACATTTCATTGGTTGTTCGAAACAATTTCGCAGAAAATCTAACTCGTATCGTTCCACATTCACAATATGCACAAGATTTAGTACAGTGTAACTTCAGGGTATTCAGAATATATATAAAGATTTTTAAGTTTATAACAGAACATACTTTTTCATTTGTATTTAAATTACTTTTTTCCAAATTACTTGTTATAATGGGTTTGTATCTTTAAATTTTTTTTTTTTTTTTTGAACAAATTGTAAATTGTAACAAAAAACTTTATAACGAACAATTTATGAGATGTGAGTTACAGGCTATAACTTTGTAATGATATTCTTAATGAAACTGCTTTATGATATAATATACATTTCTGTCATAAACGTAACCGTTTTAACAATCAATAAAAATTATAAATATGCAAGTAATGGCTCAATCAGCTCAATTAGCAAAAACTAAATTATTCAATTGTGTCACATATTTGCAGTACTTAGTGTTCTCTTTTGTTAATATCTAAAGCGTTACAACGTCATGCCATTAACATTAACCTTTATTAATTCTATACCAATTATTCTATAACTTTATAAATATATAATTCTTTTTGCTCAGAACTTTAACAAAGATATCTTAATACAAAAAAATATCAAACATAAGATCCTTTTATTACAATAGTAAATAATCGGATCATAGAAATGGACTAGGTAAGTTTTCTACAAGAGGATTGGATAATTTGGCACAATAAGAGTAAAAATATGTGAAAAAGGAGGAAGAAAAGAAGAAGGAATTGGGGCCCGCTTTCGTAACTTATTCTCTCGAATATTGTGTCCTTAAAATATGCAATTCTAAAATGAAATTAAGACGCTGATTTCTGAAGCTTGTTTCAGTAATCAATGTTTGTCGAATACGCCTGTGTAGTGTTTCTGGACAAAAAAATTCTCAAGAAAATTATAAAATTATAAAGTCACATTTCTCGAGAAATTTAGATATTTCACGAAAAATATGCAAAAAATATAATTAAGTGAATTTTTTGAATGAAATTTTGTTATTTTGGGAAATCCTTAAGCTTTTAATAATTTGCCATTCTGTTCATTGTCTTAAGCGTTGTTTAGACACAACGATTTTTCTTCGATTTTCATATAAAACAAAATCTATCCAATATTGGATCAATATCGACAAATTGAAGCAATTTGCGTTTACAGACACCAATTTTCTCTCGATATGGATGCAATATCCATGTAAAATCATTGTGTCAAAACCACTGAAGGCCGTACCAAACACGCTGGTGCTCGACTTCTTATATGTATACAGCCGAACGAAAACAAAAATACTCATCAAAGAGTAAAACTAAACAACAATATCATTCAGTCTTATGAAAGCTTTTGAACAAAGCGGGTCTATGTCGCATTGCCTTTTGAAATTCTTATATATTTTTTTTGATAGGTGCACAGAGAATATTTGTTTAAAAGAAACGAAAAATGTTGAGAAAATTTTGAAGACTTGATAAACTAAATTACGCAAAGCATATGTCGCCTACATTTGACAACATTATGGCTGTCTTTTATGGTTTTTTTTTTTTAATTTTAAAAAATATTCAGTTACTGCAGACTGTTAAGGTTTCTTAGTTTTTGGTAACATATCACTTATTAACTTTTGAAATTTCTTATCTTTTTAAGTTTTGCTATTTTTTTTTTTTTTGTTTTTTAAAGAAATGAGTAATTTATTATTACTTATTTAATTTAATAAACTTCAAACTTAAGGACAAAAGAGAATGTTATTCACATTTTTTTTACATTTTCAGAATGTAAGATCTAAAATTTTAAAACAACAAAATATATTTAAAATTTTACCATATCCTTCGTGAACTCAACTGGTTTCCCTTTTGGTCATTCATAAACACATTCATACAAAATCTACACAAACCCATTTAATATCGGCATTGTGTTATGTCCATGGATTTCGATCAGTGTAGTACAACTAGCAAATGCTCATAAACACTATTACTAACTCAATTCTCTCGATGTCCACCACTGGTTTAAACGACGCCATTTGAGTTTTTTCGTTGCAAAAATCATATCTTTTGAACCGAATAACATAATTGAACAGTTTAAACATGATACGATAGATAGCTGTTCAGCCTATGAAATGAGCGTTTGGAAAGGGTGCTACGCTTTGTAGGGGCCTACTTATGAGTTATCAAAGTTAAAATTTGTAGAAAAATCAATTTTATGGTAACTAAAAAAATTATTTTTACATTTATAGATTGTTTTTATTTTTTTTCTTTAGGGTTTTATGTTTTATATTATTACCCCAAAAATTAAAAAAAAATTACTTCTTTTTTAAATTTATTTTTCAATTTTCTGTAAAATATTCATCACAATTCGTAAGAGAAGGTATATCTAAAAGACTAATCATTTCTAAACTATAATTATTTTCTAACTCTATTCGCGACTTCACATGCCGCAGGGAAGAAATAAGTGGATCGGAAGATGCTGCCAACATGTTGAAGAGGTCCTCATTTTGCCTTACCCGTGATGCTTTGAATGTGTTCTGCAATCTATATTTTTTATAAAATTTGTTAAGAGACTCCTGTGCTTCTTCAGAAAGCTCTCCAATTGGCAAAGACTGGTATTCAATTATATCTTTGCCATGCGCCAATATTTTATGGACGGTCGGGTTCAACTTCTTCTGTGGATACATTTCTGCTAAAAGAGATGCAATTTTCGATGCATATTCTCCATATTTTCTAGAATTGACATTTTCTTTGCAGTTTAAAACATTCAAGATCATTCCCAATCTTTTCACGATTTGATTGTCAATTCCAATGGTTCTAGTTACTTTCTCATCATTTTCAAAAAATCTTCTAGAAGTGTTTCAATCGTTTGAATTACCGTATCCGTGCTTGGGACAGTCTACTTTTAGTCCAACTTGTTTAAAAAAAGCATCCTCTATTTGCTTCTTTCTGATCATTTCCTTATGCTCTATTGATGTATTTTCATCGAAGTTTTCCTCCTCTTGTGGTAGGGTATACGCCAGTTTTAGCAAGAACTTCATACACCTTATCCTTGCATGTAATGGTGACATTCCATATTCGTAATTCTCCTCGTTTGTAGAATCGTTTAAATTACCAAAGTTTTTCTGACTCTTTTTGCAAATCGGGCATGACAATGTTGGAGTTGTTCCTGTCAGTTTGTTTACGTCTTTTCCGTCAACCATGGTCAGTTGTAACTCGTAATTGCATTCAATATATTTTCCTTCTCCAATTTGCAGCTTTGTAGGCTTAATCTTGCTTATTTGTTCTTCAATGTCCTTCACCGTGGTCCTTATGAGTTCTGCCGATTCCCTTGCAAACTGAAACATTATTGGTCGGCAATAATGCACTGATGACGGACGTGGATTTTTCCAGAGTAGGGAAACATCAGATTTTAGCCGCAAAGGAACAACAGATGCCATAAACATATTTCCGTCCGATATTGTAGCGTCATCGGAAGATATCCTTTGCTTATAAACGCTTTGTCCGGGTGATCCATCGCAGCCCCATTTGCTGATCAATGTCAGTTTCTCAGGAAGAATTTTCACCTCATTTTCAGGAAGACTCTCCAACAACCGTTTTGCTGTATGGCCCATGAGATCCTGCAGATTGGCTTTCACAGAGACTTCCGTAAACTCCGTATGCAGTGGTCGTGAATTTATTTTGGCTTGCGCAATATGCTTGTATCCTGGTAAGACGTCAGCCCCGTGTCGCATCAAGGATGCCCGTAGTATCTCATATTTTTCTTTGGAAAGTTGTAAGTCCATAAACAATGCCAAGGCTTCTTCGGAACCATACTTTTTAATGTGTGCGTTTATGGGCATGGGAATGCTTTCGTTAATCCTTTTAGTCGCAGTGGGATTGCATCAGCAACAGATTTTGTAATCTGCGACCTAACTCTTTCACTATCCTTTGTATATTTAATAGACAGATCGTCCGATAAATGCTTCGTTGTGGCATCGGCAAGTTTCCTCTTTCTTGAGAAAATTGAACACTCCTCATTACTTTTTTTTGGCCTTCCTTTTGCTCCTCTGGTTGATGTGGTGGGTTTATCTACTGCCAATATATCCTGGATGGTGTCTTCATTAAGCCAGTCCTCGTATTTGAAGTTGAAGTTCTGAATGTTTCGTTTAGATTTCACCCATTTTGCCTTAATATTTGCATATATCAGATAAAAATTATTTTTTATAATTTCGCTTCTCTCAATATTTCCGTATAAGCTATCAAGTTCTTCTAAAGCAGCTTCCGTGAAAAACTTTGGTATGGTTGACCTTCTAAACAGTTCATATAATTTTGAATTGTTTAACGCCATGTTTTCATTACTTAAATTGTTAAACGCCATGGTTTCAATACTTGTTGCGCCAACTTTCATTCGTAGACTAACCCAGGCATTTTGCTTATTTTGCAATATATAGGCTTATGCTACCATGCCTAAAAATTTACCTGTTCCCCTGCGTGCGTATGGATTTAGGCTGAATTATGCAATTTTGATATTATGCTCGTGTCTAAATAAGATTTGTGCCTACCTGGAGGGACCATAAGTCAATATTCTTCTTGACCATTTGTACTCCAAAGTAATTTTTATGAGAGGTGCGTCCCTGCGAATTTCAATGAGTAGTTTTTTGTGCATCCTGTGTGTGTAACAGTATATTGGGAGTAGACAATTTTCAAACAATTTTCAAACTATTAGATCAAACTACTGTCAGTCAAAACATGTAAGGAATGCACGCCATACAATTTCTGCAACCATGTCTTTTTAACCTTTTTTACCTCTTTGAATTATGTAAAGAAATAACCAAAGAAAATGTTTTGCAAATATGGCAAATATAGAAAAATACTGATTTTTTTTATTTTCCGTCAAAGTTGAAAAATAGTGAAAAAACGGATAGTTTTTAAATAGTGATTTACCAGGAGAAACACAAAGAAAACAGTTAATTTTTTTTTTATCATTATAGATTTAATAAATACATCAATCAATACAAACAAAAAATAAGACGAGTCGTTACCTATTTTTCGTGATATTACACCTGAAATCGCAACAAATTGACTAAAAATTGTGTGTTTTTTTGAAAACCGAAAGTCGGTCAACTTTGAACGGTTATATCTTCTAAACTAGAAATGTGATATTATTAAGAGTAGCATATTTGAAATCGTTGAACATGGGTTTATTCAAAACTTCGTCGGCGCACATGAAAATTTTGATTTTTGCAACCTCGTTTGCTCTACGGGCGCCACTGTGCGGCGCTTTATTCATCACTGTCATTCAATTTTTTTTAATAACACCGTTAATTTTCTATTTTGTTATTCATAATTGTCTCAAACTTCAATGGTTGTGATTACTTTACACTTAACAATTCGGGGAATTCCCGATATTCCCAATTGCTACAACTAATTGCGTTGTGAAAGATTTTTTTATGTAATTTTTTTTTTTTTTTTAAAGGAAGTACCATATAAAATAATTTTAATAAAAAAAAAATAGAAATCAACAATTACCCACAAAATGATTCAAATTTACCACGACTGTTGGGAACATTTTAAAAAAAGTGAGAGAAATAAAAATTTAGCAATATGTAAGATATGTCTTAAACCACTTTCATGCAAAGGTTCGGCGACTATTGGTCTGCGTAGGCATCTTGAATCAGACCGACTGATTTCATTACGAAGATATGTATGATCTCGAAATTATAATTATAATAATTATAGCTCTGATATGTTAATTCTATTCGCTCCCAATGTTGATGACTATTTGAAAGAGAACTAACTAATAAAAAAAAATTATACTAAATAACTTAATATCTACATATATCCATACTAATATAATAAAGAGGTAATGTGTGTTTGTTTGTTTGTTTGTTTGTTTGCAGGAGGTAATCTCCGTAACTACCCATCTGATCTTCCTGAAATTTTCATAGAGCCTTACTGCGGATATGGGAGGTGATATAGGCTATAATTTTTTTTAATATTTTTAGTGAGCGTGGCACCTCCCACACATAGTAAATTTTTAATATCATATATATTGAGTACTATGATAGGGAGAGCTTTGCAAATTTGTGGGAGGTCAACTATTGTTAATACTAATAGCTACACCAGAAATGGGCGGGGTCGGATAAGTGGGCGTGGTACCCCCATACAAGAAATAGTTCAATATTATATATCTCGAGTACTGTGATAGAGAGAGCTATTCAAAATTTGTCTGATGCCACCACTATTAATGTGAGCAGTCGGACAAAAAATGGGCAGCATCGGACCAATAATCGTGGCACCTGCCATACAAAGTAAATATAAAATGTCATATATCTGGAGTACTGTAATAGTGAGAGTCTTGGGAATTTGTGTGAGCCCGTATGTTATTCATGTGAGTAGTTAGACAAAAAATGGGAATGATCGGAGCAGTGGGCGTGGTACCGCCCATACAAAGTAAATGTATGATAGCGTATGAATGGTTTACTAACGAAGGGAAGCTTTGACACTTTGCACGAGCCCATCAGATCTTAGTATGAGTAGTCGGAAAAAAATTATCGGGTTCACACCAATTGGTGTCACACTCCCGATGCAAAGTAACTATTTAATGTCATATATCTGGAGTACTGTAAAAGAGATAGCTTTGTGGCTTTGGGTGAGCCCATAGGTTCTTTGTATGATTAGTCGAACAAAAAAATGGTTGTGATCGAAGCAGTGGGCGTAGTACCGCCCATGCAAAGTAGATATCTAATATCATATAACTGGTGTACTACAAAAGGGAAAGACTCAACATTTTGCATGAGTCCATCAGTTATTAATGTGAGTATTCCAATAAAAATTGGGCCGGATGGGATTAGTGGGCGTGACACCTCCTATAAAAAAAAAAATATTAATTACTACGAAAGCGACAGTCTTTTGACAAGTACACTAGTTATCAATATATCGCCAAAATCAAAAATCGCCAAAACGGAAAATCGTGAAAAATAAATATCGCCCAAAAAAAATCTTAAAAATCAAAAATGGTTTAAATCAAAAATCGCTAAAAAGGAAAATTGACAATTGATATTGTAAGTTCAAGGCCAATAGTTAAGTGGTGCCAGATCTAATTTCAAAATCCATCTTCATCTCATGGACAGCTACATGTACCTTGCTCCAGGCTAGGAACGCCGAAAAAATCTGATAATTGTTGTACCGAATGAAAAAAAAAAACTATGTGAATCAGATAACAGGGGAGATGTGTAAGCATCTATTTAAACATCAATTAAAATCAAACATTAAGCGCCTTCTATGTATAGCAAGTAACTGCTGTGGTTGTAATACTTGATGGTTGAAGTTGTTTGCTACACATTCACGGCGCTTTTTGTTGGTTGTTGAATCAGCTAAATAAATTTAGGTCACAATCTTCGCACCAATACACTTACATATAACTCACACCGATTTTCCCTTACGCTGTTTTTGCGATTGTATTGTGAAATAGATTTTTACCCCCCCCTGAGCATATAGATGTTTACACATCAAAAACATTGTATATCAGCAAGCATCGAAATTAAAAAATCTATACTAATGATTTATGCTAACATAATAAAGAGGTAATGTGTGTTTGTTTGTTTGTTTGTTTGTTTGTAGGAGGTAATCTCCATAACAAGCCATCTGATCTTCCTGAAATTTTCAAAGAGTCTTACAGCGGATATGGGAAGTGCTATAGGCTATAATTTTTTAAATTATTTTTGGTGGGCGTGGCACCTCCCATAGGTGGTAAACTTTTAATATCATATATATTAAGTACTATGATAGAGAAAGCTTTGCAAATTTGTCTCAGGTCATCTATTATTAACGTGAGTAGCCAGACAAAAAAATGGGCGGGATTGGACAAATGCGCATGGCATTCCCACACAAACTAAATATTAAATTTGATATATCTGAATTACTATAATAGTGAGAGCCTTGGGAATTTGCGTGAGCCCTATCATCGGGGGAGCGGGGAAGGTGTAGCGAAGCATACCGGGTTACATCTAGTTATTAACATATTAATATTAAAAATATTTTAAAGATGTGTATCTGTAATACTAAAAAAAAAAAATAATATTAGTTTAACATGTTATATTAGAGCGGTATTTTTTTTTCTAGACTTTCGGATTTAAACAACATGCATTTTGAAATTGTGAGTCCTTTGAGTTGTCAATTAACAAAATTTCAATGTGAAATTTGGAATTTTGTAAACTTCGGATGTTTTTCTTTATAAAGAAAAAAATCGGGAAGACAGGTCCAAAAGTTGTCCAATTTCATTACAATTTTACAGTGTTTTTGCACTATTTTTTAAATTTCTTAAATATAATACAGAAATTATTAAATTTGTCATCTTTTGTGGCATTTTAACCAAATTTTTAAGAAAACGAGGACTAGGTCCAAACGTGGACCGATATCAAAATTTTTTTATAGATCTCATAACTGATTTAATAAACCCTTATGATTCAAATTTCATCGCAATAGAATAACAGTTGCTACATTCAATGGCATTAAAACAAATTATGAAGGAAAATTTGTATTGGGACTAGGTCAAAACATGGGCCGCTTCCAACAAATTTAAGTAGGGTTTGTCTTTGGATCAAAAACACTTTAACCTTCATCTCACCCTTGTGTGGAAAACCACACAATATGAAAATATTTTTTACATACAAAAAATAATAATTAAGCGATGTTCATGAAATTTCGTGACTTTTCCTGTCGCATCAATTTTATACAGAAAACGTAATAATTGATTAAAAAATATTTTTTTACAACGAGATATTTAAAAAGTGACGTTGCTTACCCTGATATGTGGTTTTCCACACATACGTAATTTATATATATTTTGTACTAGGAACATAATTTTTTGCCGTCAAATGTCCATTCCATTTGATGTTCTGACAAGCTGTATACCCATTATACAACATAAACATTTGATAACATAATTCTGAAGTGACCAAATGCATATGCAAAGGCACAATGCTGTGAAAGCTATATCGATATCGAGTCAAACTTGTTACATGCATATATCGGTGTTCCTATTTTGACTGGACTTTACAGGTCTATGTTTCTAACTAATCTAATGTTTTAGATATAATTGTAATAACTTAGATGAAAGATTGATACAATGTTGGACTTATTTGGTGGTGAATATGGACGTCCCATATTTAGAGCGATGACGTCGAAGAAGACATTTCAATACATGAATAGTGTTATTCGTTTTGACAGCATTATAAACAGACATCAGAGAAGCTTTACGAACCAGTTGCTCAATAGCACATTCCACATCTTCAATGTTTCGTCAGCCTTCAGAATCTGGAGAGCGCTCATCAGTATCATTCGACATTCCTCCAAAAAGATCAAAATGTATTTCTCTGAATATCGAAGGAAAACCTAGATGTTACATATCGTCAGCTTAAAGACCAAACAACCTATCAGCAAAAATTTAAAAATTGAGTTTTTTATTTAATATTATTCCCTATATTATAACGCATATGTATGCAAAATTTTGAACGCCCAATATTACAAATAACCAAGCTATTACCAAATTAAGAATATATAATTTTCGTTTCAATATTGCAAATAGTTCCAATTTATATCGTTTTTTTTCTCTCTGCTGTAAACTTTTGAAAACTGCTATTACGAGAAGTCGAAAACTAAGAACAATGTATATAAAACTATGTGCTGTTTCTCCCAAAAAGGTGTATGTAAGCATAGTAATAACACTAATGTTTTTTTGAAATGTGTTGAAGAGAAACTAATTTGATGTAATAGATAACAAAATATAAAACTATATTTTATTGATGGTAAATCATGATTTAAATAAAAAAAAAAATATTTTGCTAGTGCAAAATATGAAGACATCCCGTATGTATGGAAAACGACACACGAGGGTAAACAACGTAAGTTTTTTTGAGGGTGAGATGAAGGTTAAGTTCAAAATTTCAGCATATTATCTTTATATTTGCAACATGTAGTAATAGCACCAAAATAATATTGAACTTTGTCGACCTACCATCCTCTGCCAGCACCCATTTTAAAGGTAAGAAAGTCGTGTTTCAAAATCATTTACAATTGCCACGACCATCTCCCATATAAAGGTAAATTCTAAAATCCACACTTTTCGACCTGGAGTCATCAAATTTGGCACACAATTTATCAGGCATCCCAAAAAAGAAAAAAAGAAATATGAGTAAGTTGCCATGTCTACTTCTTCCGCTACGCCCACTCAAACTTGCACAATAAATCAGTTTTGTACCCCTATGCAAATTTAATGATATACTTATAAAAAATTTATAATTTTGCATTACATGCAATACAAAAATATTTATTAATAAAAAATATTAAAAAATATTATTCCTTGTTCCCACTCAAATTAATCAGAGCTCAAAAAACTACAATAAATCACTGAAAAATCCACGTACATATATCCACCTTCCATAGAAAGGGAAATCATAACATTTTTAATTTTTGACTTGTAGTTTTTAAATTATGGGACCTGATAGTACCACAGGGCCTTATTGAAAAAAAAAAATAAAATTGGGGGAGGCTGCCACGCCCATTCACATGACTTAAAATCCATTACGGAAGCCAGCCAAACAAAATTTTTCTTTTCAAAAGTTGCGCGGGTTCTATTAGAAGCTTCCCATTTCTTTTTGAATTGCGCATTCAAAAAACTGATCTTTATCCTTGGCTTTGCTTAATTTAGACCAGAAAGAACTATTTTTTTTAATAAATTCCACCATCAGATTAGTTTTTTTTTTTTTTATCAAATGTTGTAAGTTCACTTGACATCCAAATTCCAAAAAGGTTTTTTACAACAACTGCTGCCAATAAAGTTAAATTAGAATAAACAAGTAAGAAAATTATAGTCGGTCTAGACCGACTATACGATACCCTATACCATGCGTTTAGAAACCCTATCTCATAGGCCCAACTAACTGGACATAGCAAATAAGCAAAAACCGAATTTGAGTGGGATTTTTATTAATTTTTTTGGCTGCAGATATGAAAAAGTTCATATCGGATGCTATATCTATATAGGGACTAGGTCCAAAAATGGACCGATCCTGATCATGTTTGGTAAAGTCTCTTGTATTTTGCAAAAATATATACAAACAAAATTTGAGAAGAATCAGTGCAATATTTTTGTTTTTTAATAGATTTAAGTGAAGATCGGGAAGCAGCTCTGTATGGGGTCAAAGGGATCATTTTTGGACTACTCATTAATGGATGTAATGAACGCATACAAACTCAATTTGAGTAAGATCTATATGACAATTTGGATCTTATGGCAATTTATGTCGATTTCATATGGGTAATTTGTATGGGGGCTAGGTCTGAACATGGACCGATTCTCACCAATTTCAATAGCGTTCATCCCATGGCCGATAAAAGCTTATACACCAAATTTCATCAAAATATATTCATATTTGCGACCTGCAGTTTGATTACAAGCTTTACATGGACACACAGACGGACGGACGGACGGACGGACATTGTTAAATCAACTCAGAAAGTGATTCTGATTCGATCGGTATAATTAAAGATGGGCCTAGGTCAAATATTTTTGGTTGTTACAAACAGCAGCACAAAGTCATTATACCCAAACCACATAGGGGTATAGGGTACAAAAACAAATAGGCAAATATAGGCAATTCATATTTTGGAAGAATATGTCAAAAAATTGGATATATGTTATTGAATGCTTCTTTTAAAATCGCTTTTGTATATTTAGTTTTTAATTTGAACTCTGTTTTTGTTTATTGTCCACTTTTAAGTAATGTTATTAATCATATGTAATAAATATAAACAAAAAATAGGGTTGCCGTCAAATATAGAACTATTTATGACATATAAAACATAATGGTAGAACCACAACTGAACAGTACAGATTGTCTTAAGTACAAGCGATTTTAAAGCAATTTTTTAAGTTCAACATAACAAGCAACAGAAAATCAAACTTTGGATCCATTCTGTACTTAAATGGTTTAAGATATTGAAATAATTCATTTTGATATTTCTTAATAGGAATATAATCTATCGAATTTTATAAAAATACTTTAACAATTCCAATCTTCGATTTTGGCATTTTTGGCCGCACTCGCGACACTGTGCTTCATTGGATGCTAGATTATAATATAAAGGGTCCGCCATCTAACGTGCTTATTTCGTGAATGGTAACACTTAGCTCATGTCTGATTTGACAGAGAATTAGTTTTATCCTTCCGCTGAACGAATATGGTTGTGTATACGCTTGAACAACGCTGGGAAATATTGCGACATTACTTTGAAAATCATGGTAATGTTGCAGAACGTGTGCGAAAATTGCGTACGGATTTTGGAAGAAGAGAAGCACCGTCAGCTCCGTATGTTCGTTATCTCGTGAAAAAAATGAAAAAAACTGGCAACCTCATCGATAAACCAAAGCGTGAAAAGCCAAAAACAGTGCGTACACCCGAGGATATTGCTGCTGTGGCATAAAGTGAGATGAATTTTGCATAAAGACCTTGGTATAATGCCATACAAAGTCCAATTGGTTTAGGAGTTGAAGCCAACCGACCATCCAATGCGTTTTCGCTTCGTTAATGGGCCTGCGATCGACTTACAGAAGATGCTGATTTTGCCAAAAAAAAATCATCTTTTCAGATGAAGCTCATTTTGATCTTGGCGGGTATGTAAACAAGCAAAATTGTCGCATTTGGGGCACAGAAAAGCCGCACGCATACATTGAAAAGCCGATACACCCAAAACGAGTCACTGTTTGGTGCGGATTTTGGTCCATAGGCATAATTGGGCCATTTTTCTTCGAAAATGAGCAAGGAGTGTCCGTTACAGTCAATGGCGATCGTTATCGGGCCATGTTGAACGAATTTTTGTTCACAAAAATTGAAGAGGAGGATATTGGCAACATTTGGTTTCTTACTTGTTTTTTTGGCCAAGTTCATAAAATTATTTATTTTTATTTTATTTAAGTTAATTAGGCCTAACGTTTCCAATGTAAATAAAACAACCGCTTATTCCATTTTTCCTGACGTTTCGTCAATTTTATGTTGACTTTATCAAAGGTCGTAGTAATATGGATTTGTCTTTACATTAAAATAAACATATTTGTTACATATAAACAAAATACATTCAATTTATAATAACATTTAATTACACACAACATTTAAAACACAACTTAACACAACAGGACGGCGCTACGTGCCACACAGCCGAAGCCACACTCGATGATTTGCGCCCTGTTTTTGAAGATCGCATTATCAGCCGCAGAGCTGATGTCGTTTGGCCACCTCGGAGCTGCGATTTGACACCGTTGGACTATTATTTGTGGGGTGCCCTCAAAGATAAGTGTTACGCCAACAAGCCAGAGACAATTGACGCTTTAAAGGACAATATTCGTGAAGCCATTGGTAAAATACAGCTGCACACAATCAATACTGTGCTTAAAAATTGGACCGATCGTGTAGGCTTCTGCATGGCCAGCCGAGGCAGCCATTTGAATGAAATTATTTTCCATTATTAACCGGATGGATTGTACTTTCAAACAAAAAAAGAAATTTGAGATAATATTCAGTAGTTTTTTTTACAGCATTTTCAAAAAAAAAAAGTTATTTGGCGGAACCTTTATATTGCCACTAGGATCATGGTAGGGTGGGTTGTTATGGGTAAACCTGATGCATATCATTTTTATACCCTATACCACTATGTGGTTTGGGTATAATGACTTTGTGCTGCTGTTCGTAACTACCAAAAATATTTATCCTAGAACCATCTTTTATTATACCGATGGACTCAGAATCACTTTCTGAGTCGATTTAGCGATGTCCGTCCGTCCGTCCGTCTGTGTGTCCATGTAAACTTTTAATCAAACTATAGGTCGCAAATGTGAATATATTTTGATGAAGTTTGCCGTATAAGCTTTTATCGGCAGTAGGATAAACTTTATTGAAATTGGTGCGAATCGGTCGATGTTCAGACAAATGACCCCTATGAAATCGACATAAATTGCCATAAGATCCAAATTATCATATAGATCTCAGTCAAATTGGGTGTATGTGTTTATTATATCCACTAATCAGTAGTCCAAAAATAATCCCTACACGACAAATCTTCGTCATAGGCCCCATATAGAGATGCTTCCCGATCTTCACTTAAATCTATCAAAAACAAAAATATTGAACAGATTTTTCTCGAATTTGGTTTGTATATATTTTGACTTTACCAAATACGGTCAGGATCGGTCCATTTTTCGACCTAGTCCCCATATAAATATAGCACCCGATATGAACTTTTTCATATCTGCAGCCAAAAAAAAAATAATAACAATGTCACTCAAATTTGGTTTCTGCTCATTTTCTATATCTAATAAGTTGGACCGAAGAGATAGGGTCTCTAAACCATGGTATAGGGTATCGTATAGTCGGTGTAGACCGACTATGATGTCTTATTTGTTTTTTTTTTTTTTTTTGTTTTTATTATCCATAGTCATATAGGGGCTTTGTTTTGCAAATGACTATTCCGGACCACTAAGAGTAGAGTATTATTTTTTTTAGTAAATTTAGTTACGAAATAGGGAGTCTATACAAAAACTTGTAATGATACCGAGGTTAGGTAGGGAAGTCACGAACCCCACACCGACTGATCTATAGTGTTTATAAGGCTCTCACAGACCTCCTTCTTTCTCTCACTTAAAGGATATTAAATTTTGAATATTTATTTTTTTATTTTTAAATTTAAATCACCATCAAAATATGGACTCTTAATGAGTTTACATGGAACAATTATTTGTACATTACACGGATAAGGGGAAATGATAGATTTTAAATCACTCCGTGACTGTGCGTGACTGTGCGTTAATATTTTTTTCACAGCAAGTATATAGACCAAGTTTCAGAATGATTGAATAGGGGGCAATGATATTTAGATCAGTTGGTAACTATGCGTGACTGTGCGTGACTACGTTAAAGTTAATCTTTTTTCACAGCAAGTGTATGGAGCAAGTTTCAGATCGATCGAATGGGGGGCAGTGATATTTAGATCACTCCGTGATTGTGCGTGACTCTGCGTGGCAGTGCGTGACTGCGCCAAAATTAATCTGTAGTAACAACACGACTATGGGCCGTGTTTCAGGCAAATTGGATAAGGGGAAATGGGGTTGCCGCACGACAGACAGACAGACAGAGAGTATGAGTTGAAAGAAAGAGTTTAAAAATTGCAATGAAACCGTCACAGATACGAACAGTTGATTAGTTAAACCATTTTTGTTGTCAATAGCATGTAAATAAGTTCTTAATTCACTTCTTACAACAATCAATACACCACAGAGTCCAGTAAGTAGTCCATTTCTTTGTATACGTCTGATATTGAAGCTGATGTCTGGGTATCCAGAGACTCATTGGAAACTTGCAATTTAGATAGATATCTGTCTAGAAATTTATGCTTGGTCAGTTCATAAAATGTGTGTTCCTGCCCTAAACGTGTGGGTTTCGAAAGCCAATATGATATAAAGGCTGCAAAATTATCCAACTCGGTTGTCTATTTTACTTTTGATACATCTGTATGAAGGTTTCGCTGAAAAAATATGGATACAAAAAAGTGTAAGCATTTTTTTTTTTAAATAAGAAATTGGCCATTTTTTAAATTTTAAACAAGCTCAGATCTTATTATTCGAAATAGTATTGACAAAACTATTTTTATTATTTTTTAACTCTTTCTTTTTAAACTCTTTCTTTTAATTCATACTCTCTGTCTGTCTGTCTGCCATGGGTGGACCCCATTCCCCCTCATCCGATCGATCTCAAACTTGGTCCATACACTTGCTGTGAAAAATAGTTTAACTTCGACTTAGTCACGCACAGTCACGCATGGTTACGCACAGTCACGGAGTGATCTAAATGTCATTTACCCTCATCCGACCCATCTGAAACTTGGTCGATATACTCACTGTAAAGAAAGATCAACTTTGACATAGTCAAGCACAGTCACGCACAGTCACGGAGAGATTAAAACCCCACTTCCTCTCATCCTATGGTTCTGAAACTATGTCCATAGACTTGTTGTGGCCAAAGATAAATTTTAAGATAGTCACACCCACTCAGGCACATACACGCACAGTCATGGATATATTCAAAACTCATATGCATAAGGAAAGAAAAAGTTTTAATAAAAACTTTGTTTTTGTGGGTTAGATTATTTTACTTTCAAAAAATAAATAGAGTGCTTAAAAGTTGAACCAGGACAAAAGTAAAATTTTCCAGTTTAATGCGGCAATATCTTGGGAACACGTCTGCTATAAATCTTTTAAATTTTGTTAATAGTATTAAACTGGTGGGATAGAATACAATTGTTCACTTATACTGGACATTTCGTTTGACAACATTTTTTTCACAGCACTTTAAGCATTAAACTTCGTAGTGACATATGTTAGTTGCAAAATTACAACCACAACGGTAGGGATAACAGAAATACTTTCAATTATAAAATAGTTGAAAATTTGTATATATCTAGTAGTTAGTTAAGTTATTGGTCAGTTTGTTTACAACAATTGTCATTAACATTACTTGTTACAACCGCAATGAAGAAGACGTATTCAACACATTTTATTCAGGTTACCAATATATTGGGTAACTTATGCGAAGTGTTTGGTGCAAATTTTTTAAAGGAAGATTTTCACATGACTTGGGTAACGTGGGCTGTTATATTACTAATAAATATAGCAATTGCTTTTACACTTCATACTGTATATAACATTTTGACAATCGAAAACAGCTATTCCGAAGTATTGAAAAGTTTGTGCATGTTTGGAACCGGTGTACAGGTACTTTTGAATTAAATATATTTATTGATACTAAACTCAAAGTCAAGCTAAAACTCAGACTCAACCAAACTTTTAACCCGTCCGAAAACTTGTGTAAGATATATTTTTATATCACATTACATCCATTTACCAGTAGTGTTAAAATATAATAGGGTCTCTAAACGCATGGTATAGGGTATCATATAGTCGGTCTCGACCGACTATAATTTTCTTATTTGTTTTTTTGATAGATTTAAGTGAAGATCGGGAAGCAGCTCTATATGTGGCTTATGACTAAGAGTTGCCCCAGGAATCATTTTTAGACTACTCATTAATGGATGTAATAAATGCATACAAACCCAATTTGACTAAGATTTGTATGATAATTTGGATCTTATGGCAATATATATTGATTTCATAGGGGCATTTGTATGGGGGCTAGGTCCGAACATAGACCGATTCTCACCATTTTCAATAAGTTTCATCCCATGGCCGATAAAAGATTAAATACCAAATTTCATCAAAATATATTCATATTTCCGACGGACGGATGGACGGACGGACGGACATCGTTAAATGGAATAAGATAGTGATTCTGATTCGATCGGTATAATTAAAGATGGGTAGGTGAAATATTTTTTGTTGTTACAAACAGCAGCACAAAGTCATTATACCCAAACCACATAGTGGATTTGCGGAAAATTTTCCGAAAACAATTTCCCGAAAACAATTTCCGGAAAACAATTTCCCGAAAACAATTTCCCGAAATTACAATTTCCCGAACACAATTCCCCGAAATGACAATTTCCCGAGATTACAATTTCCCGAACACAATTTTCCGAAAATACAATTTCCCGAAATAACAATTTCCCGAAATACAATTTCCCGAACACAATTTCCCGAAACTACAATTTCCCGAAATTACTATTTCTTCAAATTGCTTGTTGATGGCATTTCCGAAACAATACCATCAGAAATTCCGGCCGAAGCGCGAGCAATGAGTTCATGACCACTTGATGTAGTGGTCCGGGCAAGATCTTTCAGTTCATTAACGATTTTTTCTTTAGCAGTGAGCGCTATCCGTCTGGAGCTCTGAATACCGAAGTGTTCAAAGTCACAATGAAAAAATAAGCGTATGACACTCCAATAAATAGGTCCGGATGACGAGGGAGGGTGGAAGAGGCAGGGCGTGGTGCGGGGTGGGGGAATTGTTTTTTCGAGAAGTCGTATACTCGGGAAATTGTTTTTTCGAGAAATCGTATACAGCAAGTTTTTGTTTATGGGGGAAATCAAGAATATATGGGAAGTTGTAAACTAAAAACAGGGAAATTGAAATTTCGGGAAATTGTAATTTCGGGAAATTGTAATTTCGGGAAATTTTTTTTCGGGAAATTGTTTTCGGGAAATTGTTTTCGGGGAATTGTTTTTGTCTCCGGGATATTGTTTTCGGGAAATGTTCCGCAGAGGCACATAGTGGTATAGGGTATAATAAAAATATTGCACTGATTCATCTCAAATTTTGTTTGTATATATTTTTGCAAAATACAAGGTACTTTACCAACCATGGCCTGGATCGGGCCATTTTTGGACCTAGTCCTCATATAGATATAGCATCCGATATGAACTTTTTCATATCTGCAGCCAAAAAAATTAATAAAAATGCCACTCAAATTTGGTTTATGCTTATTTTCTATATCCAATTAGTTGGGCCTAAGAGATAGGGTCCCTAAACGCATGGTATAGGGTATCGTACAGACGGTCTAGACCGACTATAATCTTCTTACTTGTTTTTTTTTTTTTTTTTTTTTTTTTGAAGCATTTGCCAGTGCTTTGTTATTTATACTATTGGTAATTTATATCTGAGTATTTATTGTGTATGTTTTTCATAAAAGATATTATTTCTGTTTTACCATCACAACCATTTGTTGAGTCCAGTTGCATGATACAGCCCTTAGTTTATAAAATAAATGTTGTTATGTTTCTTTCTTTAAACATCATAGGGTTATGTTAAACTTATTAATAACATTAGAAACCATCATATATATCGTTTTCTTTGCAACGAAATGATCGAAATGTATGAAACGAATGAACAAAAACATGAAGAGTATGGAAAACATTTAAAAACTACAATATTATTAATAAAGAGATTATTTGTTATTATAATTTTTGGTTTCACACTTGCTGCGATGGGAGTAGTCGGCGTTCCCATCTATTATATGAATTTTTTAATGCCATTCTTTATACCATTTGTGGATCCTAATACGGAAGTTGGTTATTACTCTACGTTTGCTCTACATCTATAGTGTGTAATATGCAGATGCTATGGAAACTTTTGTAGTGATTGGTGGTGTTTCCTTACAGTTTCTCATGTTGCTCTACACAAAAATATTTAACGAAGTAAATTTAAGACTTGGATAACAATCTCATCGATCATCCTGAAAATTTGGAAAAATCGACAATATTATTTTTTGACATTTTAATGTGGGATCAAAAATATTTAATGTAAGTTTGGGTGATATTTGAGATTTAATTATATATTTATCTTTAGCACGTATAAAGACTTTCAAATTTACACTCCTACAACCTTATTAACATTTTTGTTTGTTTGGAATAATGGTTGGATTACTTGGTTGGTCCAGAGAAAGACAACATTTACTTTTCAATTAATTTTCATGTATGGAGATTTAAAATGAGCACAAGCTTCGATTTTGGATTTTAATATCTAACAATAATATAGTATTCACGATTGTTTAGGAACCGTTAGTGTCCAGATTGTCATATAGATATCGGTGGAATTTGGTTTGTTACTAAATGAAGCATTAGACTTTATAGAAGAGCTTAACAGTGACAATGAAGAAGATGTGGGTAAGATTTTTATCGAACCACCACAGGATGATAATGATGTTTGTGGTGAAGACGATGCTGAAGAGTATGGGGGGTAGAAATCGGGAGAATATTTGTGCTGGTCAGCTTAAATGAAACTGCGAAGTCGTCTTTAGAAATGGTTGGTGTTAAGTTTAGATGTTGGATGTGACGATTACAAAAGATCATTCCCGTTACCACTAGCCAACAGAGGTAGGCACTTCACTTGGATAAATAGCAGCCTCATCGCTTTGATTCCAATTTTTCATCATCCATGACATTTTTGATAAGTGAAAAATGTACGCGGTTTTTGGGAAAAAAAAAACTCATACACTTCCAAGAAATGTTGCGTTCTTTTAAAGGACACTATTGGTCACGCGATACAAAGACTTAACTAGATTTAGATATGTGTGGTGCATTGATGGCGATTTGAAAAATGATCTTATTTATAATAGTATGCTTCGGGATCGCTTGGCTGAGATATGCAATTATCTTCACCTTGAAAATCATGATGGATACAAAATGTGGAAGTTTCAATGAATCACAGATCACCTAGAAGTGAATATACCGCAAAATTTCCATCTATAAAAAAATCTGTCATATGACGAGAGTATGATATCCAATTTTGGAAATCATGGATGTAAACAATATATAAAAAGAAAACCGTTACGATTTGGGTACGAAGTTTGGTCTCTTTGCACAACAGTTAGATTTTTAGTTACTTTTGAGATTTATCACGGCCAGAATCCACCTTTCAAATGAGCAATATGATCGATGTTTTGGAAAATGTGCTGCTCCCTTTATAAGCATGATTGATAATACCTTTTTTCGACAATTTATTTACAATCTTTCATCTGCTACAATATTTAAAGAATACCCAAAACGTGCCCATTGACTGATAAAAAAATATTTAAGAAAAAAGACGGGCGAAATTTTAGCGCTTCGATTTGGGTATAAAGTTTGATCTCTTTGAAAACAAGTGGATTTTTAGTTAATTTTGAGATTTATCGCGGCCAAAATTCACGTTCAAATAAGCAGTATGATCAACGTTTTGGAAAATGTGCTGCTCCCTGTATAAGCATGACTGATGATTTTTCTGGAGAAGTGCAAAATTTCCCATTTACCTTTTTTCGACAATTTATTTACAATTTTTCCTCTGCTACGATATTTAAAGAACTGCGGATACTCAGCTCTCGCTACTATATGGGAAGTTTGCATAACAAAGACTTGCCCATTGATCGATAAAAAAATATTTAAGAAAAAAAGAAAAGCGAAGTTTTAGCGCTTCTGTTTCTGTGATAGATAATTCAGTAGTCTCTATTGCATCTACCTATTTTAGTGCTAAAATATTATTCAAGGCACTTAGATGTTGGAAACAGGAAAGGCAAATGTAAACCAATCAATGGCCATGTGTTGTGACTGGGATCAAAATTGTCCCTTTATCGAATTGGGTATCGAGGAAATAAATGGTGGAGCAAAATTGCCGCTTCGCTACTAGATGCACAGTGGCGCCATTTGAGTTTTTTCGTTGCAAAAATCATATCTTTTGAACCGAATAACAAAATTGAACAGTTTAAACAGCATATGATATATAACAGCCTATGAAATGAGCGTTCGGAAAGGGTGCTACGCTTTGTAGGGGCCTACTTATGGTTTATCAAACTTAAAATTTGTAGAAAAATCAATTTTATGGTAACTAAAAAAAATTATTTTTACATTTTTAGATTGTTTTTATTTTTTTCTTTAGGGTTTTATGTTTTAAATTATTACCCAACAAATTAAAAAAAAAATTACTTCTTTTTAAATTTATTTTTTCAATTTTCTGTAAAATATTCATCACAATTCGTAAGAGAAGGTATATCTAAAAGACTAATCATTTCTAAACTATTATTATTTTCTAACTCTATTCGTGACTTCACATGCCGCAGGGAAGAAATGAAGAAATAAGTGGATCGGAAGATGCTGCCAACATGTTGAAGAGGTCCTCATTTTGCCTTAAAATTTGTTAAGACACTCCTGTGCTTCTTCAGAAAGCTCTCCAATTGGCCATGCGCCAATATTATATGGATGGTCGGGGTCAACTTCTTCTGTGGATACATTTCTGCTAAAAGAGATGCAGTTTTCGATGCATATTCTCCATATTTTGCAGAATTGACATTTTTTTTTGTAGTTTAAAACATTCAAGATCGTTCCCAATCTTTTCACGATTTGATTGTCAATTCCAGTGATTCTAGTTTCTGCCTCATCATTTTCAAAAAAATCTCCTAGAAGTGTTTCCATCGTTTGAGTTACCGTATCCGTGCTTGGGACAGTCTACTTTTAGTCCAACTTGTTTAAACAAACCATCCTGTATTTGCCTCTTTCTGATCTTTCCCTTATCCTTTATTGATGTATTTTCATCGAAGTTTTCCTCCTCTCGTGGTAGGGTATACGCCAGTTTTAGCAAGAGCTCCATACACCTTATCCTTGCGTGCAATGGTGACATTCCATATTCGTAATTCTCCTCGTTTGTAGAATCGTTTAAATTACCAAAGTTCTTCTGACTCTTTTTGCAAATCGGGCAGGACAATGTTGAAGTTGTTCCTGTCAGTTCGTTTACGACTTTTCCGTCAACCATGGTCAGGTGGAACTCGTAATTGCATTCAATATATTTTCCTTCTCCAATTTGCAGCTTTGCAGATTTGCCGATTCCTTTGCAAACTGAAACTTTATTGGTCGGCAATAATGCACTGATGATGGACGTGGATTTTTCCAGTGTAGGAAAACATCAGATTTTAGCCGCAAAGGAACAACAGATGCCATAAATATGTTTCCGTCCGATATTGTAGCGTCATCGGAAGATATCCTTTGCTTATAAACGCTTTGTCCGGATGATCCATCGCAGCCCCATTTGCTGATCAATGTCAGTTTCTCAGGAAGAATTTTCACCTCATTTTCAGGAAGACTCTCCAACAACCGTTTTGCTGTATGGCCCATGAGATCCTGCAGATTGGCTTTCACAGAGACTTCCGTAAACTCCGTATGCAGTGGTCTTGAATTTATTTTGGCTTGCGTAATATGCTTGTATCCTGGTAAAACGTCAGCCCCGTGTCGCGTCAAGAATGCCCGTAGTATCTCATATTTTTCTTTGGAAAGTTGTAAGTCCATAAACAAGGCCAAGGCTTCTTCGGAACCATACTTTCTAATGTGTGCGTTTGTGGGCGTGGGAATGCTTTCCTTAATCCTTTTTAGTCGCAGTGGGCTTGCATCAGCAACAGATTTTGTAATCTGCAACCTAACTCTTTCACTATCCTTTGTGTATTTAATAGACAGCGCGTCCGATAAATGCTTCGTGGTCAAGTCATTGGTGGCATCGGCAAGTTTCCTCTTTCTTGTGAAAATTGAACACTCCGCAATACTTCCTTCTGCTCCTCTGGTTGATGTGGTGGGTTCATCTACTGCCAATATATCCAGGATGGTGTCTTCATTAAGCCAGTCCTCTTATTTGGAGTTGAAGTTCTAAATGGTTCGATTAAATTTCACCCATGTTGCCTTAATATTTGCACATATCAGATAAAAATTATTTTTTATAATTTCGCTTCTCTCAATATTTCCGTATAAGCTATCAAGTTCTTCTAAAGCAGCTTCCGTGAAAAACTTTGGTGTGGTTGACCTTCTAAACAGTTCCAATAATTTTAAATTGTTCAACGCCATGTTTTCAGTACTTAAATTGTTTAACGCCATGGTTTCAAGACTTGTTGCGCCATCTTTCAGTCGTAGACTAATCCAGGCATTATGCTTATTTTGCAATATATAGGCTTATGCTACCATGCCTAAAAATTTACCTGTTCCCTGCATACATAAGGATTTAGGCTGAATTATGCAATTTTGATATTATGCTCGTATCTAAATAAGATTTGTGCCTACCTGGAGGGACCATAAGTCAATATTGTTCTTGACCATTTGTACTCCAAAGTAATTTTTAAGTGAGGTGCGTACCTGCGAATTTCAATGAGTAGTTTTTTGTGCATCCTGTGTCTGCAACAGAATATTGGGAGTAGACTTTGGCAGAGGCTCACAGGTAGACAACCGACTTAAAATGCATTTTTCAAACTATTAGATCAAACTACTCTCAGTCAAAACATGTAAGGGATGCACGCCGTACAATTTCTGCAACCATGTCTTTTTAAGCTTTTTTACCTCTAGAAGCCAAACGGGCACGTACGGGCAGATAAAACCTTTTGAATTATGTAAAGAAATAATCAAAGAACATGTTTTGCAAATATGGCAAATATAGAAAAATATAGATTTTTTTATTTTCCGTCAAAGTTGAAAAATAGTGAAAAAACGGATAGTTTTTAAATAGTGATTTACCAGGAGAAACACAAAGCAAACAGTTAATTTTTTTTTATCATTATACATTTATTAAATGCACCAAGCAACACAAATAAAAAATAAGGCGATTCGTTACCTATTTTTCGTGATATTACACCTGAAATCGCAACAAATTGACTAAAAATTGGGTGTTTTTTTGAAAACCGAAAGTCGGTCAACTTTGAACGGTTATATCTTCTAAACTAAAAATGTGATATTATTAAGAGTAGCATATTTGAAATCGTTGAAAAGTGTCCTATAACACGGGTTTATTCAAAACTTCGTCGGCGCGCATGAACATATTGATTTTTGCAACCTCGTTTGCTCTACAGGCGCCATTGTGCGACATTTGTGTTAAAAATGCCTTGGCTTTCGAATAGCCAATTACTACTGAAAACATTGTGACGAAAAACCAAAACGAAGTGGATGTACTCCAGTATCCAAAAGACGATTCAATGAAAAGATCACCCTATAATACCAATTACTAAAATAAAACTATATGCTGGTGACTTATGTAACACATGCGGCCGTACTGCCTGTATTAAGTGTGACGTCTGCCCCTATGTGAAAGGCTTTACTGAGTACCATACAAATAACCTTATAAAAATCCAATTAAAAAATATTATCAATAAAGAATTTTAACAAGAAAATAACAGCCGATCATCACCGATATAGGATACCCTATACAACGAGTTTAGAGACCCAATCTCGTATGTCCAACTAATTAGATATAGAAAATACGCATACCCAAAATTTGGTGAAATTGCTATTAATTTTTTTGCCTTCGGATATGAAAAGGTTCATATCGGATTATATTTTTATATGGGAATAGGTTGAAAAATGAACCGATCCTGGCCACATTTTTTTATGCGAAAACATGTACAAACAAAATTTGCGAAAAACCAGCTTCATATGGGGGACTATGACTAAGAATTGCCCTATACGGTTTGGTAAGAATACGAAACACCAAAAGCTGGCATACACTAAGACAAATTTTCTCCAACACGAAGAGTAAAATAAACATATCTATTTTATGTTATAAAATGCGAAGGCGACGAAAACAGCATTAGGAATAGAACAACTTGGCAACACAAAAAAAAGCAGCTGCAGCCCACTGTGCGGAAATATAAAGATATTGCAAACCGAACAGAACTATAAGATATGGAAATATTACATATCTATGTATATACATTAGGGTGGGCCGCCATTATACGGAGGGAAAGAAAAGTGTTCCAACCCTCGGTCGCACCCCCTAGAAATATGCGAATAGCAAAAAAAAAAAAAGTAAGAAAGACTAAGTTTTGGGCCAACCAAAAAACATTTCGAGGTGGCTCAATGCGATTGAAAATTTCAAGTGTTTTTATATGGGGAAAATATGTCTTTTTGAAGATTTTACAAAAACTTCGTTCTATGCTTAAATTTTTCTAACACATTGTTATATAATTCGGCATTTTTATTAAATTGTATTTTCAAAAAGCTGCAAAACTTCAAAATCGAATAAAAACTCGCCAAGAAATAGCAAATTCTCCAGAACACTTTTGTGCCAAAAAAACTAGGTTTTGAAATTTGAATTCTGGCATTTTAAAGCTTCGCGAACTACATGTTACAGATTAAGTGTGTGAATTTTTAAGTAAATCCCTAAACGAGAATATTTTTACAAAGATTTTATTTTTACGGTTTTCGAGAAAAGTAGGATTTTTTTAAAATATTCTGTAAATGTACTCTTTCTAAATACTTTGTATCAAAACTTGTCACTTTTCTACTTTTAAATGTTATATTTTATCTTAATGGGCTAGGGTTTCAGAACAAAATAATATAACCCCATTAACCCTTTTGTAATTGGGGTCACATATGACGCCAAGCTAATAAAAGACAATTTATTAAATAAATTCAAATATTTTGTAAGGGCAGTTGAATTTTCAGATGCGACGCTCAAAAGATGATAAACAAATGCGCATAACTTCCGTTCCTAAAATTTGGAATGAATCTGAGAATGCCCACCCATTACTTGCCAAGGCCAGCTTTGGATTTTAAAATATTTGTAAATAAAAATTACCGAAAACGTTTTTATACATAGATAGTATTTATACATAAAATAATTTTATAACAAAATTGGTTAAAAGTTCTTGTAATTTATATTTGGGAGCAATAAGCAGATAATTGCACCAAGGATATAACACAATGGATTATTTTGTTCCCAGGAGCACTGAAGGGTTAAATAAATAATAATTTACCGAACTGTTTTTCTTAAATTATAAATAGTGGTTTCTCCGAAATTAATAGAAAAACTCGTTTTCGGTAATTTTTATTTAAAAATATATTAAAATCCAAAGCTGGCCTTAATTATTTTTTTTATACCCTCCACCCCAGTGTGCAGAGGGTAATATATAAGTTTGTCATTCCATTTGTAATAATTAGAAAAAAATGTTTGGACCCCATAAAATATATATATTTGTGATCCTTATAATAAGCGGTGTTGATATAGCGATGTCCGTCTGTCCGTCTATGGATGTCACGATGACGGCTTCAATCGGGTAGCTAGGGTGCTCGTTGGCATAAAAAATGGTTCACTAACACCCTGGCAAGCTCGCCATTTAAAATCGTCCAAATCAGTGGATTAAGTCCCGAGAATTAAATGAAGAAGTAAAAAAAGTCTTGAAAAAATGTGATTTGTCTATGTTGTTCTTGTGTTGTTCTCGTTTTTAGTGAAAGTGGTTGGCCAACATCATGAGAAATTTCCTGTTTGAAAAATCATGAAAATCGCTTTAATTAGTCCCGAGAAATCACTGAAGAAGTACAAAAAAATTGAAAAAGAATATATTTTTCTGTATTTTTCTTGTTGTTATCCTAGATGTTGTAATGTTGTCATAGCTGGACTTGTTGCTTCTTTGTGGTCGTTGTGGTAATAATATAATAAAAACTAACCCTTTGTACATTTTTTTTTTATCAACTCTGGTAGAAAAATTTAAAAGTTTTCATTGTTTTGGCCTCACAAAAACAATTTGTTAGATCATTTTTGTCATCACCGCAAGCACGTTTGCAAAGTTTCAGGTCGATTGGGTCACGGTAAAGGGTTAAAAATCGACCCATAACTTTGAGTACAAGCAGACAATGCGAGTTAAATAAAGGGAGTAAAAATTCACATCTAAAGCACATAATGCTAAAATACCTGTTGTTAAGAAAAAAAACAATGTAAATTTACCGAAAAAAAATTTTATGTATTAATTTATTTAAAGAAAACAAAACAATAACTTTTGATGTTGTATTTTTTGTGTGTAATATTTACATATACATACCATACGTATGTAAAATAATAAAACAATATACATATATTCTACAAAAAACGGATGTTAGAAATAATTTAGCATACTATTTTATTTATATAAAATTCTACAATATTTTGTTTTAGGGAAAATACCTTTCGTTTGCATTAACAAACACAGTGTAACTTCATTTTGCTCAGTGTGACTATGCCACAGTAGATGGCGGCATAATTTTTGTTCTAATTAGCTTTGCAATAGTTGTTTGTATTTTAACATGAAATTCAACATTTTCAATTAGATATCAAACACAACAATGTTAAAGGTATTCACAGAGCTGAGTAAAGAAGAAGCAATGTGTTTTTTGCTTTAAAAACAGTTCTACATAGGTATATAAAATTATTATTCTGCTTTACCTACAAAATATCTGATTGCGGTTACATACAATTTTTAAAAATCGTTTTCAGATCGTGACGACACATCATACGATCGAGCATTTAAAATTAGACCAGTAATAAATCATTTCAACTCAGCATTTGGAAAAAGTTTAAGCCAATTAAAATACCAGTCTATAGATGAAACAATATATGAAAGACAAACCCATAAGCTGGGGGTTTAAATTGTGGTATCGTTGCGATGCTAAGAGTGGTTACCTATATAAAATTGATATATATGTATAGGCAAAAAGGAACAGATAGTGGTTGGCATTAGCGAATCCGTTATTATAGATATGGCAGCAAGTCTGGAAAATATGAGAATAGGACTACATTTCGATAAATTTTTCAATAGTCCAATATAGTTGCATAAACTTGTGACAAATAGAATACCGGCCTGTTGCACTTAGCGTAAAAAGCGTGCACAAATGCCAAAATTTGACGCCGATAAATCTTTTGATCATGGAGAATTCCAAAGCTTTGTGACAAAAACATAATTTATTTCGCATGTAAGAACCAATGTGCTTTACTGCGGGCAGATATTATTTTGAAATTTATCACAACTAAGTTCGATTTTGATTTATTTTATACATATGTCCCAATTATAGGATCTTATAATTTCAAATTAATTTTTTAAATTTTTGTTTATGTTTTTTTAACGTTTTTGATTTTTCTTATGTTTTTTACTGAATTGTTTGTATTGTCTTTGTTTTTATACCTATACCACCATGTGGTTTGGGTATAATGATTTTGTGCTGCTGTAACTACCAAAAATATTTGACCCAGACCCATCTTTTATTATACCGATCGAATCAGAATCACTTTTTGAATCGATTTTACTATGTCCGTCCGTCCGTCCGTCTGTGTCCATGTAAACCTTGTAATCAAACTGCAGGCCGCAAATATAAATATATTTTGTTGAAATTTGGTATATAAGCTTTTATCGGCCATAGGATGAACGCTGTTGAAATCAGTCCGTGTTCAGACCTAGCCCCCATACAAATGACCCCTATAAAATCGACATAAATTGCCATAAGATCCAAATTGTCGTATAGATCTTAGTCAAATTGGGTTTGTATGTGTTTATCACAACCATTAATGAATAGTCCAAAAACGGTCCCTATGGGACAACTCTTGGTCATAGGCCCCATATAGAGCTGCTTCCCGATCTTCACTTAAATCTATCAAAAAACAAAAATATTGCACTGATTCATCTCAAATTTGGTTTGTATATATTTTCGCAAAATACAAGAGGCTTTACAAACCATGGTCAGGATCGGTCCATTTTTGGACCTAGTCCACATATAGGCATAGCATCCGATATGAACTTTTTCATATCTGCAGCCAAAAAAATTAATAAAAATGCCACTCAAATTTGGTGTATGCTTATTTTCTATACCCAATTAGTTGGGCCTAAGAGAAAGGGTCTCTAAGCGCATGGTATAGGGTATCGTATAGTCGGGCTAGACCGACTATAATTTTCTTTCTTGTTTAATTATACAATACTAAATAATAAAAAAAAAAATAAATAAACGGATTCTCCTTTATATTTACCTTTGACGACGAATGGGACACATATGTCCCATAATATTTTTAGTATAAAGTATAGTTTATAATTTAATTTAATTTTTAGCCCCCCCGTGAAAAGTATAGTATATAATTTAAAACTCATTGATAAATAAATTTATATAAAGCATTAGCACATCTAATATTGAAAGTTAATACAACAGCATCTTTTAGAACCCGATATATTAGGAGACTAAAATTGCCAAAAAAAAAAAAAAAAAATTAAATAATAAAAAATAAAAATTTCTGACTTGAGACGCTATTAACCCCAGTTTAAACAACAAACCCTTAATTTTAACATGAAAGGCATTCCTTTTTTTTTTTATCGAACAACACCAATTTGGTCCAAATCGATTGAAAAATGTACCTGTAATGGTGAAAACCCCAAATGGGACATATGTGTCCCATTCGTCGTCAATGGGTTAATGAAAATGATTTATGAAATAATATGTACTTCTGTCATAAATGATATCGTTCTATCAATCAATAAAAATTATGCATACATGTACGTAATGACAAATAGGTCAATTAGTCAGAACTAAATTATTCAATAGTGTCATATATTTGCAACACTTAATATTCTCTTTTGTTAATATCTAATATTATTACCCTTTGCTAGTTAACCTTATAAATATGTTATTCTTTTTGCTCAAAACTTTAACTCAGATATCTTAATACAAAATAGTATCAAACTTTAAATCCATTTATTACAACACATTTGTAAAAAAAATTGGATGGTTTAAAAGAGAATTGGTGAGTTTTCGTGAGGAGCACAAAATAAATTACGCAGAATAATACACAGTACAAAATTTTTCAGATCATTGAAATGGGACACAATTCTGATGCTCCTGCATCATTAGTTTTGTCAAGTTGTCTGACATTATAATTTAATGGCGATATGAATTTTTTTGTAGTGTATATTTTAACACGCTTATAACTCGGTAACCGTACGGAATATCTCTTTTGCGTCTGAAACAGAGTTGTAGATATTAAATAGGAGGAAAAAAAAAGCGTAACAAACCTACCTAAAAAAAGTGCATTCAGTGCCTTGAAAATCGCAGAAATAACCATTTTCCCCAATTTTTTCCCCATTTTCACTTTTTTGCTAAATAACTGGAATAACTCTTTTGTGTCTGAAACAAAGTTGTAGACATTGAATAGAAGAAAAAAAGTGGAACAAACCTACCCGAAAAAGTGCATCTAGTGTCTCATTTTCCCCCATTTTCCCCCAATTTAACCTTTTCATTCATCTCCATCTTCAAACTGCATAATTTTTGAACTTGAAGGAGTTTTAGGAATGAACTGTGTACAGCGAGATGACACACAGATACGAGTGGACAAGTTGCTGTATTATTTTGAAAAAATTAATGTATCCGTGACGTTAAAATTACATTTAATGCATTTTCACCTTGAAACCTTTTTGGCACAATTACCTCAGGAATCGGGCGAACAAAGAGAGAGGTCGCACCAGACGACCATGCCAATGGAAAAGCTAGGCAAAAAAAATTCCTTCAAATTTCGATGCATTGCCTGCGGAGGATTGCTGGTGGACTTCTCGAATTATGCAGTTTGAAGATGAAAGCACCGAAGATGAACATGACACTGAAATTGGTGGACACACTGAAGAAAACATACCCTTGAATATTATGCCTAACTCGGATGATGGTGCAGACTCAGACCATGAACATGAACAACCTACAAAGAAAACAACATCATAGAACAGCAAGCGTCAACTTCAACGAGGATGGATATATCTACAACTTTGTTTCAAACACAAAACAGATATTCCGTACGGTTACCGAGTTATAACCGCGTTGAAACATACGAAAAGTAATAAAAATCCACCTTAAGCAAAAAAATTCGTATGGCCATTAAATTATAATGGCAGCCAACTTGACAAAACGAATGGTGCAGAAGTTCTTATTCTTGGGGCTACTTTCAGGTGCAATTGTCAGAATTTTGTCCCAAAATCATGTGTTGTACTGTGATGTGAGCCAAAAAATATGAAAAGTAGCAATTTCTAAGAAGAGCTTGGAGTTCGACTCCTTCCTATTGTATCTCTAAAATGTGGAAATAATTTAAAATCAATTTACATATGCCTGTGAATAAAACATATGCTGCATTTGTTTGTATAATTGCAATATTTATTACAACATTCATTATTAAAGAAATGTAATTTTTTCGTAATTGTTATAATCATATAACATATGATATGATACCCTATACCCTATACCATATGATACCCTATACCATGGTTTAGGTACCCTATCTCTTCGGTTCAATTAATTGGATATAGCAAATAAGCATAAACCAAATTTGAGTGGCATTTTTATTAATTTTTTCGCTGCAGATATGAAAAAGTTCATATCGGATACTATATTTATATGGGGACTAGGTCGAATAATGGACCGCTCCTGGCCATATTTGGTAAAGTTACTTATACTTTGAAAAAATATATACAAACCAAATTTGAGAAAAATCTGTGCAATATTTTTGTTTTTTGATAGATTTAAGTGAATATCGGGAAGCAGCTCTATATGGGGCCTATGACTAAGCATTTTCCTTTAGGAATTATTTTTAAACTACTGATTAATGGATGTAATAAATACATACAAACCCAATTTGACTAAGATCTATATGATAATTTGGAACTTATGGCAATTTATGTCGATTTCATAGGAGTCACTTGTATGGGGACTAGGTCTGCACATGCACCGATTCTCACCGGTTTCAACAGCGTTCATTTCGTGGCCAATGAAAGCTTATATACCAAAGTTCTTCAAAATATATTCATAGTTGCGACCTGTAGTTTGGTTTACATGGACACACAGACGGACGGACGGACATAGCTATTTCGACTCAAAAAGTGATTCTGAGTCGATAGATATAATTAATTAATGGGTCTAGGACGAATGTTTTTGGTTGTTCCAAACAGCAGCACAAAGTCATTATACCCAAACCACATACTGATATGGGGTATAAAAAACAATAATAATAAATTTTCTCAAATTTATTTTAAATATGTTTTTGCGAAAAGCAAGTCACTTTAGCAACTATGTTTATGATCTATAATCCTTTTCGAAATAGTTCTCATAAAAAACATATTTGCAGATAAGAAATTTATTTATCGGTTTATGATTATTTTCTATATTCTATTAGTTGAACCTTTTACTTTCGTTCCCTATTAAAATAGCTGAATATATTAAATTTATTTTTTGTCCTAGCTGGAAATGAAAATAATGTTGGCAACGCACTGATACAACATTCTTAAAGGCAGTGTTGGCAAAGTAACTGAGTTTTGCGTTTTAAAATGATTTCCCAGACCGAAAATAATAAGGTATGACGAAGCAAATCCCAAAAACAAGCTCGTCCCAGTTGTTTTAAAGTGATAACAAAACAAAAACTAAAGTGCAGCACTTGTCATACAAAAATCGATCTAATTAATTAATACTTAATATTATGGAATTGAAGTGACAATTATAAACTACACATCTGTTCCTATTTTCGGTCAATTACATATTGAGTGTTAACAAATATTTTAAAACAATGAAGACTTGGTTCATTCACAGACAGGGTGAAATTACTAGGGCAGTGTAGTAAAACTTTCAAAGATTTAGAAATGTTGTTAATGCTAGAATTTATTAAGAAAAAATAAACTTTAATTTTTAATTTAATGCAAAATTGCATAGTTTTGACATAAATTGTCAAATTCAAATCATTGTCTATAAGCTCCATAAGCCATGTTTCCAATCGAGTTGTTATTGGCGCAGGAGGCAGTGGTTAAATTGATGCAAGCAAAACTATATTTCAAAATAGGCTTTAGAAATCTTTATTTTTTCCAATGCCTTCCAAGTAATCCCCTTTATTTTATGCCAACGGTTGTTCATGTCATCGAAATAGTTGTTAAAGTCGATATTCGGAATGATCTTCAAAGCATCTATCTTTTTATACCCTATACCACTATGTGGTTTGGGAATAATGACTTTGTGCTGCTGTTTGTAACAACCAAAAATCTTTGCCCTAGACCCATCTTTAATTATACCGATCGAATCAGAATCACTTTCTGAGTTGATATAACAATGTCCGTCCGTCCGTCCGTCCGTCCGTCTGTGTGTCCATGTAAACCTTGTAATCAAACTGCATGTCGCAAATATGAATATATTTTGATGAAATTTGGTACATAAGCTTCTCTCGGCCATGGGAAGAACGCTGTTGAAATTGGTGAGAATCGGTCCATGTTCAGACCTAGCCCCCATACAAATTACCCCTATGAAATCGACATAAATTGCCATATTGTCATATAGATCTTACTCAAATTGGGTGTGTATGCGTTCATTACATCCATTAATGAGTAGTCCAAAAACGATCCCTTTGGCCCCATATAGAGCTGCTTCCCGATCTTCACTTAAATCTATTAAAAAACAAAAATATTGCACTGATTCTTCTCAAATTTTGTTTGTATATATTTTTGCAAAATACAAGAGACTTTACCAAACATGATCAGGATCGGTCCATTTTTGGACCAAGTCCCCATATAGATATAGCATCCGATATGAACTTTTTCATATCTGCAGCCAAAAAATTAATAAAAATCCCACTCAAATTTGGTTTATGCTTATTTTCTATATCCAGTTAGTTGGGCCTGTGAGATAGGGTCTCTTAACGCATGGTATAGGGTATCGTAATTTTCTTACTTGTTTTTTCTTCAGTGGGTTCAAAACCAGAGACTGAAAATAATTGTTATATTTTTCGTTCAGAAGAAAACGTTATGCATAAATTCGCTTTATCGGTATTAGGAAATTTTAAATCATTATCATAAGATATAAAGTAGTTTGGCCTCCGTAACCAATATAAATGAAAAGTAAATTTTTTTGCTTATGGATAACGATTAGTGCAACCTAAACTATTTTTTGGTTACCATTAACCATTAGCGAAAGTAATTAAATTTTTTTGGTATCGCTACCCAGATATATATCGTATTTTTGATGTAATCGATGCATTTCTAAGGGCTAATTCCTTAGTGACAGACATTATATTCAGAGATCTTTCTATTCCAATATTATATAGTAAAAGCTATACAGACGGACCTCAACAACATATTTTCCATTAGAAAAAATGAGAAAGAGTAATGGTTATTAATACTTGGGGGGCATACAACATGACAACAAACATACATAATTTTAGAGGATGCTTGTAACACCAGAAAAGCTCTGAAGTTATTTGTATGACAAATAAGAAACAGCTGTTTATAGTTAATATAAGAGCTAGTTTATAAATAAAGCGCATTCAAAGCATGAATTCTAAAATAACTTACAGTAAAACGAAGTACTTTTTAATGTGACAAACATGACACTGCTTTATTTTCAAATTAACTTAATTACAATTTTCCTTTCTTATTGGAAAACAAGTAAGAAAATTATAGTCGGTCTAGACCGACTATACGATACCCTATACCATGCGTTTAGAGACCCTATCTCTCAGGCCCAACTAACTGGATATAGAAAAGAAGCATAAACCAAATATGAGTGGGATTTTTATTAATTTTTTCGGCTGCAGATATGAAAAAGTTCATATCGGATGCTATATCTATATGGGGATTAGGCCCAAAAGTGGACCGATCTTGACCATGTTTGGTAAAGTCTCTCGAATTTTGCAAAAATATATACAGACAAAATTTGAGAAGAATCAGTACAATATTTTTGTTTTTTGATAGATTTAAGTGAAGATCGGGAAGCAGCTCTATATGGGGCCTATGACTAGGAGTTGTCCAATAGGGATCATTTTTGGACTACTGATTAATGGATGTAATGTATACATACAAAGCCAATTTGACTAAGTGTTGTATGATAATTTGGATCTTATGGCAATTTATGTTGATTTCATAGGGGTCATTTGTATGGGGGCTAGGTCTGCACATGGACCGATTCCCACCAATTTCAATGGCGTTCATCACATGGCCGACAGAAGATTAAATACCAAATTTCATCAAAATATATTCATATTTGCGACCTGCAGTTTGATTACAAGATTTACATGGACATACAGACGGACGGACGGACGGACGGACGGACATCGTTAAATCGAATCAGATAGTGATTCTGATTCGATCGGTATAATTAAAGATGGGTGTAGGTCAAATATTTTTGGTTGTTACAAACAGCAGCACAAAGTCATTATACCCAAACCACATAGTGGTATAGGGTATAAATAGGGGCTATAAAAATACATACAAGACACTAGTTATTGTAATATTTTAATGCCATTTCAACCATTTTCTTTGAAATGGTGTACAAAAATTGTTTAAATTAAAGTTTTGAAATCGGATCTTAGGCTGACCTTTACATGGAATTACCCAAAGGCTGCAATTCATAAAAAAAATATTTTATTAAAAACGAAGATCAAAAATTAAACTTTAAAAAGTTTAATAAGTTTCATTATAATTATAATTTAGTATAATTTTACAGTGAAGCACTAAAATCTTGAACCAATTGAGACCCCAAAATCTGAAATCTTATGATGGTAGGAGAAAAACCATAGCTAAGTTTTTTTTAATTCATTTTTGAAGTTTTCGACTGGGGGTGGATTTTAGTACAATTTTCAAAAACATGTACTGAGTCTTAAGTCTACATCTCGTGAACTATTCGAAATATTGCTTGTCTCTCTTCGCCAAATTTTTAGCTCTTAATCCAGTCTAAAAATCTTACATTAAGATAAAGTCAAAAAAACAACAACGTCTTACTCAGAACAACAAAACTGTAAAAAATCGTAAAGTTTCGTCATAGATTTTTATTGTTGATGATGGAAAATAAAAGGATACTTCAAATATTTTAAAATAGATACTTTAGCTTTCAACAGCATTATTCGCTATATCTTTGGATTAAGAAAATTCTATCATGTATCCCAATACTCGTGTCATGTCTTACACATGTCATTTGACAACTATATTAAATTCAAGAACATTATATTTCTACATAAAATTATTATAACAAAGGTCTCAAAATATCTTTTTGAACGATTAAAGTTCGCAAGATCTTCCAGAGGGAATCGAATAATTCAATTTAAATACCGGGACCATGCCTTTTGAATGTCAATTTTTTATTCTAACTATTCGTTTCTGGAATCAGCTTCCTAATGTCATGCAAAATACAAGCAACGCAAAAGGGTTTAGAAAATTACTATACCAATACTTTAATTGATTTTATTTGATTTTTTTTTTAATGTTTTTTAATTATAATTTATAATATTTTAAATTTAAATTAAGAGTTACTGATATTAAATATATAGTGAATAACTTATCTGATTCCATTACTGTAATTTATAAGATACTGTGTCTTGTTGTAATGGAAAATCGCATTTAATAAATAAATACAAATACAAATAACTACAAATACAAATACTTAGAAAAATTTACGATTTTTGAACATAGGGAATGAAAAATAAGGACAATTTAAATCTTTTTAAATATATATTGAACTTTAGTCGTCGCTTTCGAAGCTAGTCTCATCATCTGAAACCATGTTTCCGACCGTTTCGCTAGCTTTATTTTCGTATGAAAATACTTTATGGCAGCATACTTCCCAAAGCATCGCATCGATTTTTTTCCCTTTGAACCGCTTTACCATCGGGATGGTTACTTGGTGGAAGCGCTCACCTTGCTCATCAGATTTTGGTGGCAATTGTTTTTCGAACCCTGCCAAACGATTATTTATGAAGTGAAGTTTTAATGTCATGGTCTCACCTATTGCTTGGAATGACTTAAGCATATTTTGTACTAAAACTTTAAATTCGTCGTCTCGATTTTTTCCTAAGACTCTTTCTATAACTGCCTTGTGCGTCCCCAGCAATTAAGTCGTTTCCGTGCAAAACCATATTGAAATCTACACTTTTTAGAAACTTTCGAATATCTGGTCCATTCAGTACACCTGTTTAAAGCAAAAAAAAAAAAAAAAAAAATCACAATATTTAAATAAAAATTTTAAGAGACTAGTTAAGAAATATATTACCGGCTTTATTTTTTGATCACTGAGTCTTGGAAAAGTTTTCTTAAAGCAGTGAAATACGTTGTCCTTATTTTTCGTTACCGTCTCTAAAAACTTCTTCGTTATGCCCAACTTAATATGCAGCGGTGCACAGTGGCGCCCGTAGAGCAAACGAGGTTGCAAAAATCAAAATTTTCGTGTGCGCCGACGAAGTTTTGAATAAACCCATGTTATAGGAAACTTTTCAACGATTTCAAATATGGTACTCTTAATAATATCACATTTTTAGTTTAGACGATATAACCGTTCAAAGTTGACCGACTTTCGGTTTTCAAAAAAAACCCACAATTTTTAGTCAATTTGTTGCGATTTCAGGTGTAATATCACGAAAAATAGGTAACGAATCGCCTTATTATACCCCATACCACTATGTGGTTTGGGTATAATGACTTTGTGCTGCTGTTTGTAACAACCAAAAATATTTGACCTACACCCATCTTTAATTATACCGATCGGATCAGAATGGCTTTCTGATTCGATTTAATGATGTCCGTCCGTCCGTCTGTGTGTCCATGTAAAGCGTGTAATCCAACTGCAAGTCGCAAATATGAATATATTTTGATAAAATTTGCTATTTAATCCTTTATCGGCCATGGGATGAACGCTATTGAAATTGGTGAGCCGAAAAAATTAATAAAAATCCCACTCATATTTGGTTTATGCTTATTTTCTATATCCAGTTAGTTGGGCCTTAGAGATAGGGTCTCTAAACGCATGGTATAGGGTATCGTATAGTCGGTCCAGACAGACTATAATTTTCTTACTTGTTTTATGTTTGTATTGATTGATGTATTTATTAAATGTATAATGATAAAAAAAAATAACTATTTGCTTTGTGTTTCTCCTGGTAAATCACTATTTAAAAACTATCCGTTTTTTCACTATTTTTCAACTTTGATGGAAAATAAAAAAAATCCGTATGTTTCTATATTTGCCATATTTGCAAAACGTGTTCTTTGATTATTTATTTACATAATTCAAAAGGTTTTATCTGCCCTTACGTGCCCCTTTGGCTTCTAGAGGTAAAAAAGATTAAAAAGACATGGTTGCAGAAATTGTATGGCGTGTATCCCTTACATGTTTTGACTGACAGTAGTTTGATCTAATAGTTTGAAAATTGCATTTTAAGTTGGTTGTCTACCTGTGAGCCTCTGCCAAAGTCTACTCGCAATATTCTGTTACAGACACAGGATGCACAAAAAACTACTCATTGAAATTCGCAGGTACGCACCTCACTTAAAAATTACTTTGGAGTACAAATGGTCAAGAACAATATTGACTTATGGTCCCTCCAGGTAGGCACAAATCTTATTTAGACACGAGCATAATATCAAAATTGCATAATTTAGCCTTAATCCATATGTATGCAGGGAACAGGAAAATTTTTAGGTATGGTAGCATAAGCCTATATATTGCAAAATAAGCATAATGCTTGGATTAGTCTACGACTGAAAGTTGGCGCTACAAGTACTGAAACCATGGCGTTAAACAATTTAAAATTATTTGAACTGTTTAGAAGGTCAACCACACCAAAGTTTTTCACGGAAGCTGCTTTAGAAGAACTTGATAGCTTATACGGAAATATTGAGAGAAGCGAAATTATAAACAATAATTTTTACCTGATATATGCAAATATTAAGGCAAAATGGGTGAAATCTAATCGAACCATTCAGAACTTCAACTCCAAATACGAGGACTGGCTTAATGAAAACACCATCCTGGATATATTGGCAGTAGATAAACCCACCATATCTACCAAAGGAAGGCCAAAAAATAGTATTGCGGAGTGTTCAATTTTCACAAGAAAGAGGAAACTTGCCGATGCCACCAATGACTTGACCACGAATCATTTATCGGATGCGCTGTCTATTAAATATACAAAGGATAGTGAAAGAGTTAGGTCGCAGATTACAAAATCTGTTGCTGATGCAAGCCCACTGCGACTAAAAAGGATTAAGGAAAGCATTCTCACGTCCACAAACGCACACATTAAAAAGTATGGTTTCGAAGAAGCCTTGGCCTTGTTTATGGACTTACAACTTTCCAAAGAAAAATATAAGATACTACGAGCATTCTTGGTGCGACACGGGGCTGACGTTTTACCAGGATACAAGCATATTACGCAAGCCAAAATAAATTCACGACCACTGCATACGGAGTTTACGGAAGTCTCTGTGAAAGCCAATCTGCAGGATCTCATGGGCCATACAGCAAAACGGTTGTTGGAGAGTCTTCCTGAAATGAGGTGAAAATTCTTTCTGAGAAACTGACATTGATCAGCAAATGGGGTTGCGACGGATCATCCGGACAAAGCGTTTATAAGCAAAGGATATCTTCCGATGACGCTACAATATCGGACGGAAATATGTTTACGGAATGATGTTTCCCTACACTGGAAAAATCCACGTCCGTCATCAGTGCTTTATTGCCGACCGATAATGTTTCAGTTTGCAAGGGAATCGGCAGAATTCATAAGGACCACGGTGAAGGACATTGAAGAACAAATAAGCAAGATTAAGCCTACAAAGCTGCAACTTGGAGAAGGAAAATATATTGAACGCAATTACGAGTTCTATCTGACCATGATAGACGGAAAAGTCATAAACGAACTGACAGGAACAACCTCAACATTGTCATGCCCGATTTGCAAAAAGAGTCAGAAGAACTTTGGTAATTTAAACGATTCTACAAACGAGGAAAATTACGAATATGGAATGTCACCATTGCATGCAAGGATAAGGTGTATGGAGTTCTTGCTAAAACTGGCGTATACCCTACCACAAGAGGAGGAAAACTTCGATGAAAATACATCAATAAAGGATAAGGAAAAGATCAGAGAGAAGCAAATACAGGATGCTTTTTTAAAATAAGTTGGACTAAAAGTAGACTGTCCCAAGCACGGGATTGGATTGAGAACGATCTTGAATATTTTAAACTGCAAAGAAAATGTCAATTCTACAAAATATGGAGAATATGCATCGAAAAATGCATCTCTTTTAGTAGAACTGTATCCACAGAAGAAGTTGACCCCAACCATCCATAAAATATTGGCGCATAGCAAAGTTATAATTGAGTACCAGTCTTTGCCAATTGGAGAGCTTTCTGAAGAAGCACAGGAGTCTCTTAACAAATTTTATAAAAAATATAGATTGCAGAGCACATTCAAAGCATCAAGGGTAAGGCAAAATGAGGACCCCTTCAACATGTTGCCAGCATCTTCCGATCCACTTATATCTTCCCTGCGGCATGTGAGGTCACGTATAGAGTTAGAAAATAATTATAGTTTAGAAATGATTAGTCTTTTAGATATACCTTCTCTTACGAATTGTGATGAATATTTTACAGAAAATTTAAAAAATAAATTTAAACAAGTAAGAAAATTATAGTCGGTCTAGACCGACTATACGATACCCTATACCATGCGTTTAGAAACCCTATCTCTTAGTCCCAACTAACTGGACATAGAAAATAAGCAAAAACCAAATTTGAGTGGGATTTTTATTAATTTTTTTGGCTGCAGATATAAAAAAGTTCATATCGGATGCTATATCTATAAAGGGGCTAGGTCCAAAAATGGACCGATCCTGATCATGTTTGGTAAAGTCTCTTGTATTTTGCAAAAATATGTACAAACAAAATTTGAGAAGAATCAGTGCAATATTTTTGTTTTTTAATAGATTTAACTGAAGATCGGGAAGCAGATCTATATGGGGTCAAAGGGATCATTTTTGGACTACTCATTAGTGGATGTAATGAACGCATACAAACCCAATTTGCGTAAGATCTATATGACAATTTGGATGTTATGGCAATTTATGTCGATTTCATATGGGTAATTTGTATGGGGGCTAGGTCTGTACATGGACCGATTCTCACCAATTTCAATAGCGTTCATCCCATGGCCGATGAAAGCTTATATACCAAATTTCATCAAAATATATTCATATTTGCGACCTGCAGTTTGATTACAAGCTTTACATGGACACACAGACGGACGGACGGACGGACGGACATTGTTAAATCAACTCAGAAAGTGATTCTGATTCGATCGGTATAATTAAAGATGGGTCTAGGTCAAATATTTTTGGGTGTTACAAACAGCAGCACAAAGTCATTATACCCAAACCACATAGTGGTATAGGGTATAAAAAGAAGTAATTGTTTTTTAATTTGTTGGGTAATAATTTAAAACAAAAAACTCTAAAGAAAAAAAATAAAAACAATCTAAAAATGTTAAAATTAATTTTTTTAGTTACCATAAAATTGATTTTTCTACAAATTTTAAATTTGATAACCCATAAGTAGGCCCCTACAAAGCGTAGCATCCTTTCCAAACGCTCATTTCATAGGCTGAACAGCTATCTATCATATGCTGTTTAAATTGTTCATTTATGTTATTCGGTTCAAAAGATATGATTTTTGCAACGAAAAATCTCAAATGGCGCCACTGTGCGGTGGCGACAATATGTCTTTTATATGTTTTACTAGTGGCTTTCCTGTCCTGCCTAAAGTGGCACCTTTCACTCCCGAGTTTCCTTTTCCCCAAGTGTGCAAGTAGTGATCGACTTTATCTCGTGTGTCCCAACGGCACAGAAAGCAATAATACTTTGGCCATCCGCCCTTTATGGCTTGCAAAATATTGACAACTTTAAGGTCACACCAGATTTTTCATAAATGATCTGTGTATTTAAGGTCTCTTAGCAAAATTTCAATTGTTGCATAGCATTCTTTTAAGTCTGTGCTAAATGCTAAGGGTATTGAGGGCGTTGGGTTCGTTTTATGCTATCGATGAACAGTCACCAGTCTTCAGTGATATATTCTAATCGCCTTTCATTGGCTAATTCTTTTATGTGGTTGCAGTAGGTGTAAGAGTTTGCGTCGTTAATACTGCAAAACTTTTGAAATTCCGCGTGACGGTTACGGTGTATCGAGGTGTTAACATCTACGTCCGTTAGTTTTTTGTTTAAGAAATGCGGAAAAAAATTCTGATTTGCGCTTTGACAAACCTAACTTGACGACAACATAGTTCTTTTCGCATTGCGTTACGAGCTCAGGCTTGTTGATTGTTTCTTCGGGTTCGAACTGTGGATCAGCCAGCACATTGCCAAACGTTCCGCAGTCCATACAGTTGCTCTATCTGGACTCGGTGGTCTTGGTGGTGGGTTGGCTTCATAATGTTCTTGCGGAAGAGAAGCATGAGTACGAGGAATGTACACTACATTTGACATTTTTTTCGATTTATTCCACTTTTAAAATTTATGCATCCGTAGCATGTATTTTCATCGTGTCCCTTTGAGTCCGTCCATATTACTGGTGTTCCATAAGGCAGTGGGCTTGGTTTTCTGTTTATCTACGAACAATCGAATCAGTTCAACTGGCCAGGATAATATAAGAAGTACCATTTCTAAATTCAGCAGTAAAATTTGTTTTTTGCGTTTTCATTGAACGTTTGGGCACATAAATACCACAAACGTAGCAAAACAAGTTCAGCTTCCAACACATTTCCCTATCAACTTTTTCTTTCTACAATGTATGCCGTAGTATTTAAATTCCCCAAATTTATTTAATTCAAACGTGTAATTAAAGCAATGCAAATTTTTTTTACATATGAAACATGCCGTTATTTTGCATCAAACAATCATTCAAACGGACGGTGTTTACAAGGTACAGATTTCTCTGCGACATGTGGTGCATATGTCGCTTCGACATGTCATTTTGTACGTGTTTCATTTAGAAAGCATAGCATTTTTAATTTCGGTAAACATACAATTAAAAGTGATTTCTTGGTCCTTTATTGGATTTGACTTTGACTTTGCATTTGTGGGGCTATAACTATGTGAAGGAAGTTATCAAATGAAATCGGCTTGTTAGGAAGAGTTGTTTGTTTTGTTTTTCGCTATCTTTTGGTGATATATTATCTGTTCGAGTTCATAGCAATTTTTGAAATAAGTGTGAAAAACCTTAGAAAAATATGACGAAATTTTACGTTTTTATACCCTACTAGCTGGACCCGGCAAACGTTGTTTTGCCCTCAATGAATTTTTATTTTAGTTAGAATCTGTATATACCTATATAAAATGTGTGACGAAGATCTCCAGATAATAAAATGAGAGCTTCACCAAAAAATCTTTCATTGCCTTTCAAATCTTTTATCAAATCAAATCACAATGTTTGTGAGCCATGGTACATTCATCCCAAATAAAAATACTGCATTTTTGCAGAACTTTTGCCATACCGGAATGTTTTTTGATATTACAGACGGCATTCTCATTTTTTTGTACGTTTAACGGTGATTTGAGTGCTGAATGAGCTGTGCGGCCACCATGCAATAATGTAGCGGCTTTTTCCTTCTTTTTCGTTAGAATATTTATATATAAAAACGTTGGTGAGTTTATTTATTAAAGTTTATATAAATTTGACAACTCATTATTTTTCGAACGACAGCGCCATCTACCGGGTCCAATAAAAAAATGTTTCTAACATACATATATGTACATTCTTAGTTTCATTAAAATCACACCATAAATAAGAATATTCGAAATAACTTTACCCAGAGCCACCTATCGGGTCCATTTATACATATAAAAATTTCTTATGACGAAACATACGTTCATTCTGAATTGCAGTCAAATCGCGCTGAAAGTAAAAATTTTTGTTTTTAACTTGACCCCAACGCCAGCTAGAGGGTTAAAACTAAAAAAAAAACACAGAAGAGCTCGAACCGAACCTATGCTGGAAATCCTACCTCGACAGCTCTTATGGTTCCGGAGATCATTCGTTACAATCAAATGCATCAACGTTTTTATATATACGCCACGCCCCTTTGCCCACTAACAACTTTATATATCTAAGGTCTTATTATTTCGCAAAAATATCCTTTTGTGAAAATTTCATGACGATCCTTCCAGTAGTTTAGAAGATATTACGATTTTTTATTTTCGGGGCGTGGTCCCGCCCACTTTTCTTCTTGTATGTATTTCTATTCATGCTAATACCATATGTACCAAATATGACTGCTGTAGGTAAAAAATTCCCGTGATATGACTTTTTCAAATTTTGGGTTATATGGGCGTGGCACCGCCCCTTTGTCCAATCAAAAATTTATATAGCATATTATTCCTTCCAGAGTCACAGTAACACGCTCTGAAAATTTCAGGAAGATCGGTTCTTTGGTTTGGCCTCCTATAAAGCACAAACAAACACACATTCATTTTTATATATATAGATAGATTGAAAGCAGATTAATTATGATTTAAGGTAAAATGGGGCGAAAAAGGGGGACTTGGTAATAAAAAAATGTATGGCTACCTTACCTGTAGATAAAAAGTGTATAAAACTTTAGATAAATACATATTACAAAAAAATTATTTTGTATAGCAAACATTGTTAGTGGTATAAGTAAAAAAAAGGGGGCGGTGAAATGGGCGTGGTTCATAGTTATATGGAGACGTTAACAGTATTAAGAGCAATATACTACCAAATAAAAAAATCCGTTGGAAGGAACAAATTTGTACAGAGAAAAAAAAGTTTAAAACTTTCAAACAAAATTTGGCATGAAAAGGGGCGTGAAAGGGGGCGTGGCGTAAGAAATGTTTATTTATACCTCGCTTGGAGTATAATGTGTATACAATTTGAAGTAAATCTGTTAAAAAATATATGGGAGCAATTACATAATTTTAAAAAAGTGGGCGTAAAAGTGGGCGTGGTCAAAAAAAAAAGTACCCTATTAATCATGCCAGAGTCCCAGTTAAATGCTGTGAAAATTTCAGGAAGATCGGTCCATAGGTTTGGTCTCCTATAAGGTACACACAAACAAACAAACAAACAAATAAACAAACACACATTCAATTTTATATATATAGATACCACTATGTGGTTTGGGTATAATGACTTTGTGCTGCTGTTTGTAACAACCAAAAATATTTGACCTAGACCCATCTTTAATTATACCGATCGAATCAGAATCACTTTCTGAGTTGATTTAACAATGTCCGTCCGTCCGTCCGTCCGTCTGTGTGTCCATGTAAATCTTGTAATCAAACTGCAGTTCGCAAATAGGAATATATTGTGATAAAATTTGGTATATAAGCTTTTATCGGCCATGGGATGAACGCTATTGAAATTGGTGAGAATCGGTCCATGTTCAGACCTAGCCCCTATACAAATTACCCATATGAAATCGACATAAATTGCCATAAGATCCAAATTGTCATATAGATCTTACTCAAATTGGGTTTATATGCGTTCATTACATCCATTAATGAGTAGTCCAAAAATGATCCCTTTGACCCCATATAGAGCTGCTTCCCGATCTTCACTTAAATCTATTAAAAACAAAAATATTGCACTGATTCTTCTCAAATTTTGTTTGTATATATTTTTGGAAAATACAAGAGACTTTACCAAACATGATCAGGATCGGTCCATCTTTGGACCTAGTCCCTATATAGATATAGCAGCCGATATGAACTTTTTCATATCTGCAGCCAAAAAAATTAATAAAAATCCCACTCAAATTTGGTTTTTGCTTATTTTCTATGTCCAGTTAGTTGGGCCTAAGAGATAGGGTTTCTAAACGCATGGTATAGGGTATCGTATAGTCGGTCTAGACCGACTATAATTTTCTTACTTGTTTTTTTTTTAGAGTTTTCTGTTTTGAGTAAGAAGTTGTTGTTTTTTTTTGATTTTATCTCAACACAAAATTTCTAGAACTAATTAAGAGGTAAAAATTTGCTGAAGAGTGAAGGGCAATATTTCGAATAGTTCACGAGATATAGGCTTAAGAATCAGTACATGTTCTTTGAAAAATGTACTAAAATCCTCCTCACAGTCGAAAACTTCAAAAATGAATTTAAAAAAATTCTTAGCTAATAATTCAAAACCCAGCTATGGTTTTTATTCTACTATCATAAACTTTCAGAATTTTTTTTTAAATGTATGAAAAAATTCGGGAAAATATCAAAAATTCACGCATGCAGATTTTTGAATGTTTATCGCAACGAAGATTCTCCGCTGAAAATTTTTGAAACAAACCCGTTCCTGCGCTCGGTAGGGTCACATATGCGCCAAAAATCTTTTGTTTTTCCGTAGAAACCAAGTTTGTAAGAAAAATTCCAGAAAAATGCGAGCCGAAATCAAAAATCTCAAAGGAGATATCGATGGGCAAATTCAAGACGATCATTTAAATAAACCCCAGCCCAAGCACTCGAACCATGTGAGGTGTAGAGTATTTTGAATGGCAAATTAACGACACGACCCACTGTGCGCGGCTAGGTATGTGAAAATCTTCACCGATATTTAAGTTTAAAAATACGTCTACTGTAAATATTTCTAATATTATTAACAGTATTACATTTGTTCACACATATTGAATAATTTAGCATTTCGTTTGACAGTATTTTTTTTATTACACTGTAAGCATTAAAAGCTGTAATAGTATATGTTAGTTACAAAATTACAAACACAACCATAGGGATAACAAAAATTTTTCAATTAGAATGTAGCTGATAATATAAATATATATTTTGATATGTTCCTAATGACCAGTGATTGTAATTACTTGTTGTGATATTAAGCTTCCTATGGTCGTCCTAAGCAGGAATAATTAAAACAAATATGCTGTAATTTTGTTTTCTGTGTGCGACGTTTCGACACTATGGTTGGTGTCCTCATCAGGCGTCTAATTTTATTTAATAATAATTAAGAATATACATTTATTATCACTTTAACAAATTTACGTGAATTTTTTATTTTTTTTTTTTTTTTATAAAATAATTGTTACCTTAATAGTATTATTACACACTTAATCTAAATTTTACATTTTAATTTTATTTATTAAGTACTAAATTGTACGTGTTACTAATGTGATCACTGTCTTCTTTAATGTTTACTGTTTTGTCAATATGTTTCTTAATATGCAAACTTTCAAGTGTTATTCTTTTATTTGTTTTTGTCTCTCTTTCCAAGACTTTGATGTTGTCAAAATCAAAGTTGTGTTTATTGTCAAATGCATGTTGAGAGAGAGCTGTTGTTGTTATTCCTTTCTCAACTGTTCGTTTATGTTCTTTCAACCTAATCTCTAATTGTCTTTTCGTTTGTCCAATATATATTCTGTTACATTGTTGGTGGACATTACCATTGCATTTTATTTGGTATACTACATTGTGTTGTTTGTGTAAGTCTGTTTTCGTTTTTTGGGTGTTAAAAAGCTTATTCAATGTTTGATTTGGCTTCGAAGCTATTTTAATAGTTTCAGTGTTGATCGGATTTGTTATGTTTTTCCTATTCGTTATTGTTGGTAAATATGGTATAGTGGCAAAGGTCGTTTTTTGTCCGTTAACTGAGTTAGATATTGCGTTGTTATTTTGTATCTATTGGTCAGTTAAGTTGTTGTTCAGTTGGTTTTCAACAATTGCCATTAACATTTCTTGTAACAACCGCAATGACGAAGACATATTCAACTCGTTTCATTAAGGTTACTGATTTATTGGGAAATTTATCCCAAGTGTTTGGTGTAAATTTTTTAAAGGTAGATTATCACATGACTTGGTTAACGTGGGCTGTTATTTTTCTCATAAATATGGCAATTGGTTTTACACTTCATACTGTATACAATATTCTGACAGTAGACAAAAACTATACCGAAGTGTTAAACAGCATGTGCATGGTTTCAACTGGTGTACAGGTACTTTTGGATTAAATATATTTATTTAGACTAAACTCAAACTCATATTCAAGCAAAAATTTAGCATCTTCCAAATGTTCTTTAAAATATATATCTTTTAATCTACAGTGGCGTACTTGGACATCTAACGTTTGGGATCAGTTAAACTATAACACGCATTTCTAATTATATGTTTTTGAAAATATCTTCGAACTACTTAAATAAAAAATTAGAAGAATCTGGTGCTTAGTTTGTTTCTAATTGGAATCTGAAAAAAGTCCATAAAGCAGTAATTATAATTTATGATAAAAAAATTCAAATCGTACTTATAAAACAATGGCTTGAAAGGCTAGAGTGGAACATAAAATGTTTTGCTTATAATGAAACGGTCTAGATTGACCATGCCCTATATCGTGCGTTTAGAGGTCCCATCTTTTAGGTCCAACTAACTAGATATTGGAAATAAACAAAAACCAAAAACTTGAATGGCTTTGTTATCAATTTCTTTGACTTCGTAAAAGTTCATACCGGTTGCTATAATAATATAGGGACTAGGTCGAAAAATGGAAGGATCTTGACCATATTTGATAAGGTCACTAATTTTTTGCAAAAACATATACAAAGGAAATTTTAAAAAAATCTTTGCAATATTTTTTTTATAGATTTAACCCTAATCAACATGTATCTGTGAGGCACATTTTGATGTTTGGTTTAACAATACAACGAAACTTTGCTACGTATTGCAACCAAACTTCAGAACTTTTATTTTACATATGCTTTGTATAATTTCACAAAAAAAAGTTAGTAATTATTAAATTCCTCTATTCATTATAAGCCAAAAAAAAAAAACAAGTATGAAAATTATAATCGGTCTAGACCGACTATACGATACCCTACACCATGCGTCTAGGCCCAACTAACTGGACATATAAAACAAGCATAAACCAAATTTGAGTGGGATTTATATTAATTTTTTTGGCTGGAGATATGAAAAAGTTCATATCGGATGCTATATTTATATGGGGACTAGGCCCAAAAATGGACCGATCCTGACCATGTTTGGTAAAGTATTTTGCAAAAATATATACAAACAAAATTTGAGAAGAATCAGTGCAATATTTTTGTTTTTTGACAGATTTAAGTGAAGATCGGGAAGCAGCTCTATATGGGGCCTATGACTAAGAGTTGTCCCATAGGGATCATTTTTGTACTACTGATTAATGGATGCAATAAACATATACAAACCCAATTTGACAAAGATTTATATGATACTTTGGATCTTATGACAATTTATGTTGATTTCATAGGGATCATTTGTATAGGGGCTAGGTCTGAACATGGGCCGATTCTCACCAATTTCAATAGCGTTCATCCTGTGGCCCATAGAAGCTCACACACCAAATTCCATCAAAATATATTCATATTTGCGACCTGCAGTTTGATTACAAGCTTTACTTGGACACACAGACGGACGGACGGACGGACGGACATCGTTAAATCGAATCAGATAGTGATTCTGATTCGGTCGGTATAATAGAGGATGGGTCTAAATCAAATATTTTTGGTAGTTACAAACAGCAGCACAAAGTCATTATACCCAAACCACATAGTGGTATAGGGTATAAAAATGTAACATAAGCTACCAACACACAGTGGTGCCATTTGAGTTTTTTCGTTGCAAAAATCATATCTTTTGAACCGAACAGCATAATTGGACAGTTTAGACAGCATATGATAGATAACTGTTCAACCTATGAAATGAGCGTTTGGAAAGGGTGTTGCGCTTTGTAGGGGCCTACTTATGGGTTATCAAATTTAAAATTTGTAGAAAAATCAATTTTATGGTAACTAAAAAAAATTATTTTTAAATTTTTAGATCGTTTTTGTTTTTTTTTTTCTTTAGGGTTTTATGTTTTAAACTAGCTGTTTTTACCCGGCCTTGCCCGGGATAAAAAGGCCTTTGACTTGACAAATGGTTCACTATGCTTACCAGGCGCTGAGAACTTAGTCCCCAATTAACAAATTCCCCAATAAAATGAACTTTCTCCCCAAAAATTTGTATGGGCTTACTGCCATTTTTCATTTCAATTAAAAATTTTTTGATTTTTTAATTTAGAAGTTTTTTATAAGATGCTGAATTACCTCATTCAATAAGTGATCATCATTGAGCAGAGATGTCAAATTCAAGTTTCAGAAATGAAAGACTAATGCGACGTTTAATATTGTGTCGCAAGGTTTCTTTAAGCAACTGCTTATAGTATATGTGTGGCCTATTTTGATCAACAGGTAATTATTTCACATACGTAGATAAAATTTACCATACGACATTTCACTAAGCTGTGTTCCGCGAGCGAGTCGCGTCCGCTTCCGCGCGTTTGGCAGCCACACCCGTGCTGCCGCGCATTTGTTGTCAACTTATTTTAATCGCCCAAATATATTTTTCAGATCATTGCGATATTTTAGCTGAGCTGTGTTTCGCGAGCGCGTCGCGTCCGCATCCGCCGCGTCGCGTCCGCGCGCCTCGCACCGCCTCCTCGCAGCTACTACCCGTGATGCCGCTTTGTTCTCGTTAATTTATTTTAATTCCTAAAACAAATTTTTTAGTGCATTGCTATATTTTAGCTGAGCTGTGTTCCGAGAGCGCGTCGCGTCCGCATCCGTCGCTTTCGCCGTGCGCCGCTTCCCCGCGTTTGGCAGCCACACCTGTGCTGCCGCTTAGCTGTTGCCAACTTATTTTAATTGTCAAAATATATTTTTCAGATCATTCCGATATTCTAGCTAAGCTGTATTCCCCGTGCGCGTAGCTTCCGCGCAACGAAATGATGCTATTGAAAAGAATACTCATTTTAAATGCATTTATTGTAGGGCATATATTGAGAGCAGTATGCAAATGTTTACTAAAATAAATATTTAACAAAATTCACTAAATAAAAATATGTAAAAATTTAAGAATGAATTTGGGGTGTAAGTTTATTTTTTATTTCGATTAAAAAAAATGGGAAATTTGTTCATTTCTTTTGGGTACCTTTTTTTAAGTTTGGGGAATTTGTTCACCATGTAGTTATTTCCGTGTAAACCAAATTTCAGAGAAATCCGTTGAAAAGTACCAATTTGTATAGGGAGGAAATATACCGCACAACAAAATATGAATATTATATGAAAATTGGGCGTAAAAGTTGGACGGCTCTTTCAATATTCTGGTCATGTCTTAAAAAATGGTTTCCCAGTTTTCGACCTAATTTAAGCCCTTCGCATATATTTTTCATTGTCAGTGCTACTGATTCTGCATCTCTTTCATCGGAATCGTCGTTTTTTCCGTCACCAAATTCACTAAATCTTCAACATCTAGCTCTTTACATATCAATAATTCATAAATATCACCTGCACAAAAGTCATCAAAACCTCCTCCCACCGCACGTGCCAACTGAATTATGTCAGAATATTTAGGATCTAACGATAATATAAAGCATTTTCTCCTACATCTGGCCACAAATATTTCCAACATCCTTTGCGTTCAAGCGTTCATTAGAGTTCATTACTGTTAAAGATTCATCATTATACCCTATACCACTATGTGGTTTGGGTATAATGACTTTGTGCTGCTGTTTGTAACAACCAAAAATATTTGACCTAGACCCATCTTTAATTATACCGGTCAAATCAGAATCACTTTTTGAGTTGATTTAACAATGTCCGTCCGTCTGTGTGTCCATGTAAACCTTGTAATCAAACTGCAGGTCGCAAGTCTGAATATATTTTGATGAAATTTGGTATATAAGCTTTTATTGGTGGGAATCGGTCCATGTTCAGACCTAGCCCCCATACAAATTACCCCTATGAAATCAAAATAAATTGCCATAAAATCCAAATTGTCATATAGATCTTATTCAAATTGGGTTTGTATGCGTTCATTGCATCCATTAATGAGTAGTCCAAAAATGATCCCTTTGGCCCCATATAGACTGCTTCCCGATCTTTACTTAAATCTATTAAAAACTAAAATATTGCACTGATTCTTTTCAAATTTTGTTTGTATATATTTTTCCAAAATACCAGAGACTTTACCAACATGATCAGGATTGGTCCATTTTTGGACCTAGTCTCCATACAGGTATAACATCCTATATGAACTTTTTCATATCTGCAGCCAAAAAAATTAATAAATTTGGTTTTTGCTTATTTTCTATGTCCAGTTAGTTGGACCTAAGAGATAGGATTTCTAAACGCATGGTATAGGGTATCGTATAGTCGGTCTAGACCAACTATAATTTTCTTACTTGTTTTCTATTTGATCTAAATTATAATTGAACGATTGTTCGATATACAATGCTTTAAATGTCGAAATTATTCCCTGATCTAGGGGCTACAATAAGTAAGTCGTGTTTTTTGGTAGTAATATAACTTGCACATTCTCGTGTTGCAAGTCTTGTGGATGTCTAGGAGCGTTGGCAATTGCTAAAAGCACTTTAAATGGCAGTCTATTTTTGTTTAAATACCGCTTTGCACTTGGAACAAAAATATTATGAAACCAGTTACAAAAAACAGCGGCCGTAACCCATGAATTTTTATTTGCCATCCAATAAGCGGGCGAGTTGTTTTTATTTAATCCTTTAAACGCACGTAGTGTTTGTAATTTTTGAATAACAAGTGTCTTCATAATGTGATCGCCGGAAGCGTTGGAACAAAACAGAATTGCTATGCGATGTTTGCAGCTTTGTATCCACTTGCAGTTTTATTAGATTTTGATATAATAGTCCGCTGCGGCGTATTTTACAAAAGAGCACCGATTCGTCTGCTGTATCAGCGGAAGCTTGTTCACCTTTTAACTTCAAACTGTGTAAGGAATGTCTTTGCTTAAATTTTTCAAACCAGCCATGGCTTGGCGAAAACGATGTTTTTTTTTTTTTTTTGTAGTTGATGACGTGGATGTTAGCCGATCATATAGTTTTTCACAAATCCTTAAAGCTTTATTTGTTGTAGCATTGATATCAATTGGAATTCGCTTTTGAGATTGATCTTCTATCCAGAACATTAAAGACTTTTCCATATTTTCAATCGTCATGTGCCGAACGTATGAAGTTGTCCTCAAGCGCGACTTAGTTCCAGCTGCAACACTTTTTCTGATAAGGATTTCATTTTTTTTATAGATCTTATTGTAGCTTCATGAATAGAAAACATTTTGGAAACTGTTGATGCTCTGTCTCCTGTACGTAGTCTATCTAAAATCTGAATTTCTAAAGATATTACTTTTCTTTTCACTTGATTTTAATTAATTTTTTTCGGCATGTTAAAAAATTTTAGCTGAATTATACCATCCAAATTTGCAAAAACTATCTGCACAAATATTTTTATATTTCTGATATAAAAAATGTAACACGATACACAACTGTCTGCTCCTAAAAACTAAATGAAACAATTTATTATCAGATTTGTACGCTTCTTGAGTGTGTGAACATAAAAACGGGGAACTCCCGTTTTATATATAATGACAGCGTTACCATACGAGAAAAAGCGTTTGGTTTCGTAAATTTAAAAAATTTTTAGAAGCATCATAATTATATAATTAATGTGAAAAAACATGAATATTATTTATACCAATTGTAATGAAATATGTATATTATATGTACATATTCACAGAGATCTCAAAATAGATACAATTAAAGAAGAAATTCAAAAATACTCTACTATGTGTCTTGATAGACTCAGTAACCATCCTAACCTATTAGCTATAAATCTTGTAGATGAAACTGAAGATGTACGAAGGTTGAAAAGAGTGCATATATTAGATCTACCGTTCAGATAATAAATCAATAATTAGAATTGAATATGGAATAGAGTAGAATAACTTTATTGAATATATTAAACAAATAAAGTATTAAGAGGCATTGACATTTTGTCGTCAGCCTATATAATTAGAGTTTAGAGTTTAGAGTTTATTTATTTATTTGTTAGCCTGTGTAACAAGACTGAAGTCTTAAAACGACACAGGGGTACATTAAGGACAAATGTGATAATTTGACATTGCTTTTGATGAAAATAATAACAAAACTGGTAATAAGAGTTTCAGAAGAAATTAATACATTAAAATAATAAAAATTAAAAAATAAAAAAATAAAAAATAACAATTAAAAATTTAAAAATTAAGAATTAAAAACGAAAAATTAAAAATCAAAAATTAAACAATTAAAAATCAAAAATTAAAAAGCAAAAGTTAAAGATTAAAAATTAAAAATAAAAATAAAAATAAAAATAAAAATTAAAATCAAAAATTAATAATTAAGAATTAAAAATAAAAAATATAATATAAAATGCATTAATTAAAATTTATATCAATAAGTTTAGTTAAATAAACAAAAATAGTATTGAAATTTTAAATAATAAAATAAATAATTTAATAATAGCAAGTTCCAAAGACGAATAGCATTAATATAAAATTGCCATTCCGATATTTATCTATGCTTGATTTGAATTATATTTTTGGTTCTATTAAATCTACTGAATTTTAATCTATTAAATAGATAGTCAGGCTCTCGAGCGATAATAATTTTATGTAAAAAGATTAAAATACGTATTTTCAATAGGTCCTCAAATTGTACATCATATAGTTTCTTCGAATACGATGAAATGCTGTCAATCTCCGCAGTCCAAATACATATCTAGTAATGTTATTGTAAACAACGTTTAATCTTCGATTACTTTCTGTGTCGCAACAGGAAAAAACCTCACCTCCATACATCAGAATCGGTAACAAGTATGTTTTCGCGAGTAAAATTATAATTTTTATAGGTGTAAAGCATTGTGTGGGCCAGAGTGTTCTAAGCATAGAATAAGTTCTGCCACATGCTGCATTTGCATGATCAGACCAAGTAAGCGTATTATTGAAGATAACTCCTAAATTATTTGGGCTTTCAACAATTTCAATCGGCTGATTATTTATAAGTATGTTTGGCCTAATTATAATTTTGCTAGTCCTTTTGCGTATAACAATACATTTAGATTTTCATGGATTTAAACTTAATCCATTTGCTGAGGCCCAAAGAAAAACTCTGTTAAGATTCTCATTCAATTTTCTGATGCAGTCCTCAACACCTTCATTTCTGTTGCTTATATATAATTGTGCATCGTCAGCATACAAGCGAATCTTACTATGCAACAACTGGTTGGGAAGATCATTAGAGTAATTTGAAAAAAGAAGAGGTCCAAGAATTTACCCTTGCGGAACTCCTCGTTTTACATAAAGTAAATTTGAGATTCCAGACTGGGTTTCCAAACACTGCATTCTGTTTTTAAGATAAGATGACATTAAGCTGACCGATGTTGAAGAAAAATTCATCATTTTCTGTAATTTCTGAATTAATATGTTGTGGTCTACAGTGCCAAATGCTTTGGAATGGTCCAACAATACTAACATGGTAAAAAATCCATCATCAACTTATTTTCTTAAATCTTCGGATACATCAGTAAGGGCAGAGATGCAGCTATGGCCTGCCCGAAAACCAGATTGTCTGTTAGTAAGTAGCCGATTATCATTAACGTATGAAGTAATTTGATTATGTAGTATTTTTTCCAATGCCTTAGAGAGGAATGGTAGGATTGCTATGGGTCGATATTCAGTGGGTGATTTTGGTATTTGGAAAATTTTAGCTTCTTTCCATCGTGAAGGAAAAGTGCTGGTAGTAATAATGTTATCTATACTAATATTATAAAGAGGTAATGTGTGTTTGTTTGTTTGTTTGTTTGTTTGTTTGTTTGTTTGTTTGTTTGTAGGAGGTAATCTTCGTAACTACCCATCTGATTTTGCTGAAATTTTCACAGAATCTTACTGCGGATATGAGAAGTGCTATAGGCTATAATTTTTTTAATATTTTTAGTGGGCGTGGCACTTCCCACACAAAGTAAATTTTTAATATATTATACATATATTGAGTACTATGACAGGGAGAGCTTTGCAAATTTGTGTGAAGCCACCTAATATTAATATTAGTAGCTACGCCGGAAATGGGCGGGATCGTAAAAGTGGGCGTGGTACCTCCCATACAAGTAATAATTCAATATTATTTATCTCGAGTACTGTGATGGAGAGAGCTTTTCAAATTTGTCTGATGTCACCTATTATTAATGTGTGTTGTCGGACAAAAAATGGGCAGGATCGGACCAATGGGCGTGGCGCCTGCCATACAAATTAAATATAAAATGCCATATATATGGAGTACTGTAATAGTGAGAGTCTTGTGAATTTGTGTGAGCTCATAAGTTATTCATGTGATTAATTTGACAGAAAATGGGCGTGGTCGGAGTAGTGGGCGTGGTACCGCCCGTACAAAGTAAATATGTGATATCATATGGCTGGTGTACTAAAAAGGGAAGCTTTGACACTTTGCACGGCATCATCAGATCTTAGTATGAGTAGTCGGACAAAAATTGTCGGGTTCACACCAATGGGCGTGGCACTTCCCATGCAAAGTAACTGTTTAATGTCATATATCTGAAGTACTGTAAAAGAGAGAATTTTGTAGCTTAGCGTCAGCCCATAGGTTCTTTGTATGATTAGTCGAACAAAAAAATGGGCGTGATCGAAGTAGTGGGCGTAGCACCGCCTATGCAAAGTAGATATCTAATATCATATAACTGCTGAACTATAAAAGGGAAGGACTTGATATTTTGCATAAGTCCATCAGATATTAATGTGAGTAGTCCAATAAAAATTGGGCAGGAAGGGATTAGTGGGCGTGGCACCTCCTATATAAAAAATACGAAGTATTACGAAAGCGACAGTCTTTTGACAAGTACATTAGTTATCAATGTGATTTGTCGTAGAAAATATATCGCCAAAATCAAAAATTCGCCAAAATCGAAAAATTTTCAAAATCAATAATGGGCAAAATAAAAAAATGGGTAAAAAGAAAAATTGCCAAATAGCTAAGCTAAGCTCAAGGCCAATAGCTAAGTGTTGCCAGATCTAATTTTGATAATCCATACCTTGCTCCAGGGTAGGAACGCCGAAAATTCTGATAATTGTTGTACTGAATGAAAAAACCAAAAAACATTGTAGGAGTATATCAGCAAATATTCAAATAAAAAAATCTATGCTAATAATCTATACTAAAATAATAAAGATGTAATATGTGTTTGTTTTTTTGTTTGTGGGAGCTAATCTCCGTAACTACTCATCTGACCTTCCTGAGATTTTCACAGGGTCTTACTTGCTGTAATTGTTTAAATATTTTTAGCGGGCGTGGCACCTCCCACACAAAGTAAATTTTAAATATCATGTATGTTAATATGATAGAGAAAGCTTTGCAAATTTGTCTCAGGTCATCTATTATTAACGTGAGTGGTCAGAAAAAAAATGGGTGGGATTGGACAAATGCGCGTGGCACCCCTTACACAAACTTAATATTATATGTGACATATCTGAAATACTGTATTAGTGAGAGCCTTGGGACTTTGTGTGAGCCCTCAAAACGATTCGTGGGGTGGGGAAGGGAGAGGGTGTAGCGAAGCACACCGGGTTGCATCTAGTTAAAAATATAAGTAATTTGAGGCAAAAGTGACGGAAGTATCATCTTCAAAAACTTTGGATTTATACAATCAATGCCTGTAGCATTGGATTTTATGGATATGCAACTTCTATATACATCGTTCTGTTTGACATAGTTAAAAGAAAAAAGGCGTGTTGGGAGAGAATTCAAGTGGAAATCATCATAAAATTTATTATCCGCTTCCAGCATATTTACATTGATAAATTTCTTGTTTAAATCGTCCGTACTTTCATTAATAATATTGCTGTTATTTTGGTTTTTACCAATTCCAATCTCTTGTATTGATTTCCACTTTTTTTTTGTGTCTATAATGTTGTTGAATTTTTCGACGTAATACTTAGATTTAGCATCTTTTATTTTTTTGGTTACTATTCTCCTAGCTAAACGATAATTTTCATGTAACTCTGTAGTTTTATAGCGTTTCCACCGAGAATATGCAAAGTCACGTTGTTCTATTAGACGACTAATTGTTGGTGTGTACCATGGTTTTTGCCTACCGTTGATTATCTTCGTTTTCAAAGCAACAGTTAGATTAAATAAATTTTTAAGATGGTGCTCCAGGAAATTCAATTGTTCATCAACCGATACCTTGTAGTAAATACAATTCCAGTCAATTTTCCTATATTCATCATGCAAAGTTATATATTCAATATTCTTGAAATCACGAAATGTAAATGTTTGGTTTGGAATTTGTATTTCAAAATCATACACCATAAACATGAGATCATGCTTAGAAATTCAGGGAGCTGATATTTGATCATACAATAAGAGATTCGATTCGTGGGAAATAAAAATAGATCAATCAATGTGCTGCTTGCTGATGTAAAATGTGTGGACATGTCACAAATCACCTGCAATTACAATATCATCGTACGCCATTGTTAAGCTTTCCAAGATTTTCATATATGGAGTAATGTTTACATTACAATTGGGCCTGTACACACTGCCAATAAGAATCTTTCTGTTTAAGTTGGACAGCTCAAGAAAAATGAATTCAATAAGATTTATGTCTTCAGATCTACTATTACCAATATTGCGTTCAGCATCAGACTGGCATTTAACTTTGCAACTCAAACCACTTTTAACATAGATCGCAACTCCACTAGCTTTTCCTTCTCTATCTGCTCTATAAATGTTATACTCGTTAAGGGATACAAAATTATAAGTTGTTGATGATTTAAACCATGTTTCTGCTACTGTTATTATATCGGCACCAGAACCTTCAAAAACTAGTCGAAATTCATCTATTTTGTTGCTGAGACTTTGCGCATTAATATGGCAAATTTTTAGACCATTTCTTTGTTTAGTAAGAATTCTGACCATGTTTGCAGTTACGTCTTTGGAACTAAATTCATCATTAAGTAATGAAGTCATACTCATAATCATTAAAGACCCTAACAGCACGCTCGTAGCGGTGATTTCAAGTAAAATATTTAGTATTGTTATGATATTCAATAATATAATAGTAAGAAATAAATATAATTTTAGAGAAGTTTTAATAACATAAAAGTCAATAAATACGTTTACATACATTTATTTCCATCGTTAGCTTCAGGACGAAATATGCAGTTAAAGTCGGATACAGCATCAATGCGTATAGGTTGATCAGCAACTGATAATTTAATATAGATTAGACCACGCATTGAAAAAGCAGCATAAATTAACTTATCCTTTCTGAATTTAATACCTTCTTTAAGTATGCGGTAGTTTGTGGCCGTGAGATTTTCATTTATAAAAAATTTTATGTCTGAATTGTATTGATCATTTGTTTGCTCATCACCGATGTCCTTTAGTCGAAACGAAAAGTTCTTGTTAGACTTACGGAACGGCCCCAAAGATTTTAAGAAAAAGTTTTTATCGTATGGAGACATCATTTTAGCAATAATAACAGAATCCCGAGAGTTTGTTTTGTATTTATTGCTTGCATTTTGTAGACGGAAAATTGATTTTATGGCAGGAGTGGATAAATTAATGGTAGTGCAGATTTTATGAAATTTGTTTAGGAGAATTTCATTTTCAGAAAACGGAATGCCATTAATTCGAATATCTGCAGCAATGGCAGAGTTTTCCTGTTGTTGTAGTTGAGTTTTCAATGATTTTATCTCAGTTTTCATCTCTATGACGTCCTTCGCAACTGCCTCAAGATTATCCACTCTGACTTCCACCTGATGTACTTCCCTCTTCATTTCATTAATTGCGGCTTTTTTTATTTCGATTACTTCATTCTTCATATCTTCCACTTTTTTTTTTATCAAATTCGACCATCCTCTCATCAAACTCGGCATACATACAAGTTTCAAACTCCTTCATTATTAGATCGGTTTGTTTGGCCAATCGTTTATCTAGTATTTGTATATACTTAACATGAGAGTCTTGATTTGATAACCTTGGTTTTTTTGTTACATTAGATTCATCATCTGGTAGAGTAGCTATTGGGTCTCTTGATCTTTTTATAGATGTTATTGAAGATTTTGTTGCTTCAGGATCCATTGTTACTTGTGTGTAATAACGTTCTTTTGGAGCTGAGTTTTGTACAAGTTTTTAGGTAAAGTTTCTAAAGTGTATTACAAATAATTACATATGTAATATTACAATTTGTTTTTGGTTTTACATACTTATGAAACAAATTCTGTAAGCAAAAATTTTCTATATTTTAGACCATTTATTATAAACTTTGCCAGTTTTTTCCAGTTGCACCCATTAAATATTCCGTTAAATATATTTATTATTGTATTTTCATCAATATTACTTTTCCCGATGTAACGAATCCTAAATTCTCTTAGTATTGGACATTTACCCATGAAGTTTGATAAGTTTTCATCTTCACCAAGATTACAGAGACTGCAGATTGTAGTAGTATTATTTGTAAATACAGATTTTCTTAATGGTAACGTGTCACATATAGCTTTCAATATAGCTGATATATCATATATTGTAAGGTTTTTCTCAGTCAGGTATGTTAAACCCATATCCGGTGTTAAATGCCTGTATATCCGAGTGCTACTTGCGGAAGCCTGTTGTATCATTTTATTGTGTGTACTCATCTTAATTTTCGATACAATATCTGAGCATTTTGTACGCCACTCATTCGCTGAAAGCTGCGAATCAAAACAAATATTAAACTGTTCTCCAATTTTATTTTTCTCCTTTGCCCAGAAAATATTTTTCAGCAAAATAAGCTTTGACAATTTATTCGGTAGCCTTGAAGCATCACAAGTATACATAACTTTTTCCACATAATTAAGATGTAGACATAATGTGTATATATGGCTTTCTTCCGTTCCTGTTTCCAAGGCCAATGCATAATTGGATGTGAATTCTGGTAATTTTAGTATTCTTTTAAGGAAATATCGTTGTAGTTTGTTGACTGTATCAAAAGCTGTAAATCCCCAGACTTGTGCCCCATATGCTTGAACTGCTCTGCACATTTTCAGCGTAACGATATATCAGGCATATTTAAATAATGTTGCCATGTAGCATTAATACTGCTCTTAGAGGCATTGTTTCTGCTTTCAACGTGTTTTTGAAAAGACAATCCTGGAGTAAAAATTACGCCAATGAATTTCTTCTTGTTTGTAAAACCACTTTTCGTCCTTTGCCAAACTTTCTCCTTTTCTAAATACCATCATTTTTGATTTATCCATATTCACTGCCATAATCCATATTTAGCAATATGGTTCAAGCTTATTTATTATTTCCTGCATGACCTTCTTGTCTTCTGATAAAATCACTACATCATCAGCATATAAAAGTATTCGTATGTTGAGTTCTTCAACTACCAATCCACCGTCTAGGTAATCGTGCAGATCATTTAAGTATAATGTGAATAACAATGGTTATAAAAGGCAACTTTGCTTAACACCTGACCGATTTTCAAAGTATGCTGATAACACACATCCTGTCCAGATAGCAGAGAATGTGTTTTTATATATATCTTCTAGCAACCTTACAACCTTTGTAGATAATCTGATTTTGTTTAATTTAAATATTAATTGCTGTCTGGATATTTTGTTGAACGCAGCTCTAAAATCTACGAAGAATGCATAAATTTTTTTCTTATCAGCAAATTTAAGTTGCACTAATGACGACAGGTTGTATATATTATCAACTGTTGAATACTGCCTCCGGAATCCAGCTTGATACTCATTCAATACCTTATTCTTTTCTAACCATGATGTAATACGTTCATTTAGAATTCCCATAAAAACTTTGGCTATACAATTCATGAATGATATGCCTCGGTAATTGCTAGGTAGATTTGAATTTCCTTTTTTAACGATTGGGAAAATTATACTTTTTGCAAAGCTTTCATCGGCTCTTCCAGGTTCAAAAATTTTATATAAGTTTTTGCAAGTTGTGTAATAAATTCCGTTGTAGCATTTTGTAAAAATTCGTATGTGACCTCTTCTCCAGGAGCTTTATTATACCCTATACCACTATGTGGTTTGGGTATAATGACTTTGTGCTGCTGCTTGTAACTACCAAAAATATTTGACCTAGACCCATCTTTTATTATACCGATCGAATCAGAATCACTTTCTGATTCGATTTAACGATGTCCGTCCGTCCGTCCGTCCGTCCGTCTGTGTGTCCATGTAAAGCTTGTAATCAAACTGCAGGTCGCAAATATGAATATACTTTTATGAAATTTGGTATTTACGCTTTTATTGGCCGTGGGATGAACGCTGTTGAAACTGGTGAGAATCGGTCCATGTTCAGTCCTAGCCCCCGTACAAATGACCCCCTATGAAATCAACATAAATTGCCATAGGATCCAAATTATCCTATGAATCTTAGTCAAATTGGGTTTGTATGTGTATATTACATCAATTAATCAGTAGTCCAAAAATGATCCCTATGGGACAACTATTAGTCATAGGCCCCATATAGAGATCCTTCCCGATCTTCACTTAAATCTATTAAAAAACAAAAATATTGCACGGATTCCGACTATAATTTTCTTACTTGTTATTTTTCATCTTTTTTAGTATTAAATTTATTTCCACAGCTGTAATACTTCTATCCATTTCACTTTCCGAATTGCTCATAGGAGCGTAATATATATTATTAATTATTTCTTGTGGATTTGAAAGGTCACCAAACCACCAAATTTTTGTATCTTGGATATTGTTAATTTTTCCTTCAAGTCCTTTCTGATATTCTTGTCGTCGGTATGCACATACGTTTTTGTGATTTCGTTGAGATTTAAGGTACTTTTGTTTATCTACAAGTTCATTTGAGTTTCTGTATACGCTAAGCATTTTAAATGATTCTTCTGTGGTGTGAAGGTATTTGTAGTTAAACCATTTTTGCTTAAAATTAGCAAAATTGTTTCTTCGTTGGTTGTATGCAGTCTTTTTGATAATTATAACTTACTCTTGTAAACTTAAAGTAAATAAATGTTTGTTTAAATTTTTTTGGTATTCTGCCTTATATGGCTCTTTCCATATAAGTTTTGGCAATAGTTCTAGTTTCTGTACATCTTCTGTAGTATTAATCTTCAAGTTAAACTTTATTGGCATGTGATCTGACCATATCTTGCTCTCTACTTCGAAATTTTGGATTAATTCTAAACCTTCGTGGGAAACCGAACAGGAGTCGTTTCCTGCTCGAAATTCAGACATATACATATCTTCTATATCTTGTTGTACAAAACCAATTCTTACATTGATATCTCCCATTATTATCGCGACTATTTTACTTTTTGTTTTAAAAAATTCTTTAGCCACATTAAACTCATAAGACCAATTTGCTCCTCGTATATATAACGGTATGAGCGTAAATACTGTTGTACCTGTTTGTATTTCTATAATGTTGATATCATGTTCGCATCTGACAGAGTGCTTTAAACCTTTCATTTTTAAATCTTTTTTGATACCATACACGCAACCTCCACTTGCTTTTCCAAATATACTACTTCTTACTGCATGCTTCCAATGTAGGTCATGTTTATTAAAATATTTATTCATCTTTAAGGTACTATCCTCTGTAATATGGGTTTTTAATATAATAAAGATATCACTACTACCAAAATATTCAAAAAATTCAGGGAACAATTTCTTATTTTCCAAACCATTTACATTAAAAGATATTAAATTTATACTGTGTATTTGATTTTTGCTTACAGAATCGACACTGATAACATTTACAATATTTGACAAATTTTTTATTAGAATTCAAATTGTTATTCAGTTTTTTGAAATAGATTTATTATACAAGTACTCATAATCAAAATTAATGTTCGAAATTTGTTCACCATAAATCTCCTTCATAATTGGTTCCGCATTTTCCTGATTACATACCAGCATTTTATTGGAATTCCACTTGAACCATTTATCGGTAATACGCATTTTATCATCTCTCACAACAATATGATGAAATTTACTGATTGCTAAAATCTCTTTTTTCAAACGCAACATAATCTTTTTATCTTTCTGCCGATCTTCATTTAGATCTCTTTCAGTATAAATTTTTGAACCAGTCAGTTTTTTTGTGTTTTTAAGAACCTTTGAAACGGTTTCTTCTGTATCCATTTCCACCAGAATATTGACTAATCCATCCCTCTCAGTAAGTTTTCTGGTCGATTTTAGTATTAATGGGTCCGGGATTTGTAAAATTTCATTGCAGATTTTTATACCCTATACCACTATGTGCTTTGGGTATAATGACTTTGTGCTGCTGTTTGTAACAACCGAAAATATTTGACCTGCACCAATCTTTAATTATACCGATCGAATCAGAATCACTATCTGATTCGATTTAACGATGTCCGTCCGTCCGTCCGTCCGTCCGTCCGTCCGTCTGTGTGTCCATGTAAAGCTTGTAATCAAACTGCAGGTCGCAAATATGAATATATTCTGGCGAAATTTGGTATTTGATCTTTTATCGGCCATGGGATGAACGGTATTGAAATTGGCGAGAATCGCTCCATGTTCAGACCTAGCCCTCATACAAATGACCCCTATGAAATCAACATATATTGCCATAAGATCCAAATTATCATACAAATCTTAGTCAAATTGGGTTTGTATGTATATATTACATCCATTAATCAGTAGTCCAAAAATGATCCCTATCGGACAACTCTTAGTCATAGGGCCCATATAGAGCTGCTTCCCGATCTTCACTTAAATCTATCAAAAAACAAAAATATTGCACTGATTCTTCTCAAATTTTTTTTGTATATATTTTTGCAAAATACAAGAGACTTTACCAAACATGGTCCATTTTTGGGCCTAGTCCCCATATAGATACAGCATCCGATATGAACTTTTTCATATCTGCAGCCGAAAAAATTAAATAAAATCCCACTCAAATTTGGTTTATGCTTATTTCTATATCCAGTTCGTTGGGCCTGAGAGATAGGGTCTCTAAACGCATGGTATAGGGTATCGTATAGTCGGTCTAGACCGACTATAATTTTCTTACTTGTTTCAATTTCAGCTACTGCTGAAGTGTTTGCCGGTATACCTTTAAATATGAGATTTTTATTTTTAAATTTTTCTTCCAGCCGTGCAATTCTTTGTTTATCAGCATATTTTTCGGCTTTTAAGGTCTCCATTTTCCTACTTCAACATTTTATTTTCTTTTTTTTTTAATTCTGATACATCTCCAGTTAAGTAATCTAATTTATCAAGCAGCTCTCTATTTCCATCCCTTATTATCGATCTAAGATCATTCGCACTCAGGCCCCCAACTTTTCTATTAGATGAACTTGCTTCTTTGTCATTTGGGGAGGTTTCAACGAGCATTCCTTTAGATGGTGTTGTACTTACAAATTGACTTTCATTTTTGGAAATTGTATTAAATATCTGTTTATTTGCCATTATTAACGAAATGACCTATTGTGCATTTACAGTTTAAAAGTCACTGAGTAGAACAGAAAAAAAAAGTAAGAAAATTATAGTCGGTCTAGACCGACTATACGATACCCTATACCATGCGTTTAGAAACCCAATCTCTTAGGCCCAACTAACTGGACATAGAAAATAAGCAAAACCAAATTTGAGTGGGATTTTTATTAATTTTTTTGGCTGCAGATATGAAAAAGTTCATATCGGATGCTATATCTATATGGGGACTAGGTCCAAAAATGGACCGATCCTGATCATGTTTGGTAAAGTCTCTTGTATTTTGCAAAAATATATACAAACAAAATTTGAGAAGAATCAGTGCAATATTTTTGTTTTTTAATAGATTTAAGTGAAAATCGGGAAGCAGCTCTATATGGGGTCAAAGGGATCATTTTTGAACTACTCATTAGTGGATGTAATGAACGCATACAAACCCAATTTGAGTAAGATCTATATGACAATTTGGATCTTATGGCAATTTATGTCGATTTCATATGGATAATTTGTATGGGGGCTAGGTCTGAACATGGACCGATTCTCACCAATTTCAACAGCGTTCATCCCATGGCCGATAAAAGCTTGTATACCAAATTTCATCAAAATATATTCATATTTGCGACCTGCAGTTTGATTACAAGCTTTACATGGACACACAGACGGACGGACGGACGGACGGACGGACGGACGGACATTGTTAAATCAACTCAGAAAGTGATTCTGATTCGATCGGTATAATTAAAGATGGGTCTAGGTCAAATATTTTTGGTTGTTACAAACAGCAGCACAAAGTCATTATACCCAAACCACATAGTGGTATAGGGTATAAAAACATTGTTCATAATATTGTAGATTATTGTATTGTATGTATATTATTGTATATTTTAAAAATTAAAATTTGTATAAAAGAGCTATTGTACGCATTGGTGTACAATAATATATTAATAATTTAAAATGATCAAATTTGCTTATTGTTGTACTGAATAACAGATTGCAAATAAATAAATATATATATAAAAATATGTGCATATACATATAAAATATGTAATTAAAAAAAATTTCATGCAAATTGAGGTAATTTCTCACATCTCTCGATTTATACGAAAACAAAAAAGTCGTGTAAAAGTGAAATTTTAAAAAAGAATCGTGTAAATCGAGGGATAGGTGGACTGCAAAAGAGCATTTTGCAAACGTGTCTTTTTGTGTTTTTTTGTTTGTCTTGTGACCATTCTGTTTCCTATGACATCTGTAATTTATGACTGGGTACTTATTGTGTTTTTTTCACAAAAAAAAAAATATATATATATATGGGGAGTTTCATGTCAAGTGCACCAACTTTTGAAACCGATGTCTTCCGATACGGACGAAATTTGTATCAAGGTTAGTCCTATTGGATAGTAGTTTAGGCACAATTTTTCAACAAGATCAGTCAAGATCTCTCTGAGTTAGAGGGGTCAAATTTGACATTTTGGCCAAACAGGTGGTTTTTGTCATCCATGTAACTTATTACCTATTGTTCGTAGAAAATTTTCTCCCAAATAGATTAGATAGCTATTTCTTCAATATTTCCGAAAAAAGTACTTTAAAAAAACGAAAAAAATTTTTAGACTTTTTTTTTGATAAATCAAAGCATTTTTTGCATTTTTTTCAAAAAGGGCATTGTTTTTTTTGCTCACAAGAAAGCTTAGGATTTTTCCTATAAGAGCTTTTTGGTCGCTCAGTGTAATGGGAGTGGGATATCTATCAAAATAAATGTTTTGTAACTCAAGACAACGGTTTTCCAATTTTTTACAGATGCACTATTTTGAATTTTTTTCCTATTTTTGTGAAAAACCTTACAAATAAAACTTATACTGAGAAGTTTTATCACCAGCTCAACATGGCTTTTGCAAAGGACGGTCTACGACTACTAATCTAATGGAAATCACTTCCTATATAAACTCTGGAATCTGCAAAAATAAATAAACTGATGTTATATACACGGACTTTAGCAAAGCTTTTGATAAGGTTAGCCATGATCTACTGCTAGCGAAACTTGATCTTATTGGATTCTCCGGGAACTTCTTAAAATAGATTCGGTCGTACTTAAAACATCGTAAGCAATGTGTAATTTTCAATAACTCTAAATCGAAATATATAGATGTTACTTCCGGTGTCCCTCAAGGGAGTCACCTTGGACCTCTCCTATTTTTACTGTTTATTAATGATCTACCAAAGTCTATTCATTATAGCAATATTCTTATGTATGCCGACGATGTAAAAATCTACTCCACCATCATAAACAATGAAGACAGTATACCTGACTAGTCTGATTTAAATAGCTTCTACAAATGGTGCAATGCCAACTTAACGGAATTAAATCTAAAAAAATTGTCAGTCTATGACCTTCTCTAGATATTCGCCATCTTCGAACGACTATGTCATGCATGACACAAAACTCAGTTGAATCGTTCATAGATTTGGGAGTTCATTTTGATAAAAGACTAAGTTTTAATTCTAACGTAACAATGACTGTTATCTTTTATAAAGCGTTAGGCAAAGGAATTTAATGATCCTTATATAACAAAAAATCTATTCACGTCTTTGGTCAGGCCGATACTTGAATACGCATCAGTAATCTGGGATCCACAGTACAAAGTTTTCATCAAAAAACTTGAATCAGTTCAGAAACAATTCTTACTATTTTGTCTTCGATATCTTGAGTGGAATGCGGAATTGAGTCTTCCACCGTATCGCAGTCGTTTGGGCCTAATAAAGCTTCCAACTTTTTGAAAAGTAGAAGGATCATTTCTAATATAACATTCTTCCTCAACCTGGTTTATGGTAAAATTGATTCTGAATGCCTTCTTGGAAAAATTTGTGTAAATGTCCCTAACAGACAACTTCGATCGTATGAGCCGGTTTACCTGAACTTCCGCAGATCAAATTTCATTAATTTCGACCCATTCCGAAGAATTTGCACCGAAGTGAACAGACACTATGCTTTAATTGATTTATCCGATGATGTTGATGTTATTAAAAGAAGCTTAACGACATATTTGAACTCTAATGATTATGTTTATAACTGTATTTAAAGTCGGTATTATTTTTATAAAATATTTTTGTAAATATTGCTCAGCTGTTGCTTTATTGTAGCTGGATTAAATAAATAAATAAATAAAAAAAAATTAAAAAAAAAAAATTGACAAATTAACCTTTCCGAGGGTATGTAACATACCTAACTAAAATTTCATACCCTCGATACTGCAATACCCAGAATATGTTAAACCCCCTTTCATTGCGGTTTTTTTTCTCAATCCTATAGGTGGTTTTGAGCGCACGTAATATTGAATGTGATTTTTATTGTCAAAATAACAGGTGCCCAAGATACAAGTTTTTGTATCAGGTGGAAATATATTATGGCCATTCTCCGAAATACCAAATTATTTATTATTTTATGACACTTGACTTTAAAAAGTGGATGGAGAGGTAGAAGTTAAAAGGTAGTTTATTTTAATATGTTGGAAAGGTAAAAAATAACAGGTAGTTTATTTTTATTATCATTAGCAACATTTGGTTAAAATATGTACTTCATTATTATTTTTATTATGTAACATGCGGTTAACTGACAGTAAGCCCTTCTTGACCGTAATAAAAGATTTTAGACTGATTCATTAAAATATACTACCTATATGATCTTAAAAAACTATTTATTGACATTCTGAAGACATTCGGAAATCAGTTTTTTAGAAACAGCCTTAAAGTTTAGACGTGTGTTATTTACATAATTTCTTACATAATTAATCTTCACAATGTCTACGGCTCCTAAAAAGGCTAAACTTGAAAACAAAATTGGTTCTTTTTGTTTTAATCCCTTTAACAAAAGGAATCACAGATCATCAGATGTTTCCGCCGGCATGTTAAAAAAATTCCCTATGCTGTCAAAACGGTTCCTATTTTGTGGATCATGCAGAAAAGTACTCGGAATGTTGAAGGAATTACCGGATTTCAGTAGTAATGAGCCTTGCGTTGAAGAAGTTCCAGATGAAGACAAAAGTAATTCTGAGAATGACTACAGAACCGTTGATGATGATGGTGTCTCTAACTTTCAGTAGAAGGTATGAGTTCAAAGAATGAGTGTCAAAACTAATACCATAAGAATGCAGTAGAAGGTTTTGAACAAATAAAAGAGAAATACAAAACGTAACAGAGCAGAGCTGAAAAAATTCAACTTCTCACGCTTGCTCCATCGACATGGAGTTGTGCAGAAATAATGACTGAGTTTGGAGCATCTCAGCGAGAAGCAAGAATTGCTAAAAAAAATTGGTTGCTGAGCATGGGATTCTTACACTCCCAAAGAAAAAGAAGGGAAAAACTTTAGAGTGCGAAACTGAAACTCTAGTAACCCAGTTTTATCAGCGAGATGATATGAGTCGCCTGATTCCAGGGTTGAAAGACTATGTGTCTGTACGAATCGATGGCAAGAAAGTTCAAATGCAGAAGAGAATGGTTCTCTGTAACCTGAAAGAATTATTTGCAACATTTCAATCTGAACACGAGGATGTCGAAATTGCCTTCACAAAATTTACCCAAATGAGGCCAAAACATTGCGTTTTGGCAGGAAGCAGCGGAACTCACACAGTATGTGTTTGCATTTACCATGAAAATGTTAAACTGATGTTGAAGGAAATCAACTTAAAGTATTTATCAGATGATGCGGCGGAAGATTTACACGATTACCGCGATTGCCTTAAATTGACTATGTGTCCTAATGCAACAACTTCTTGCCACTTAGGTGAGTATACCAATTGCCCGAAAACCACACTCATCAAAGAAAATTTAATCAACTCTTTAGAAGAATATATAGAGGAGGTCAGATTTGATTCTTGGATTCAAACTGACAGATGCACATTGAAAACAATCATTTTAAATATGGATGATTTCGTGGTAGAAATGTGTACAGGATTGCTAAACTTGAGAACCCATGACTTTTTAGTCAAAGAGCAATGGACATTCTTCAAGGATTTGAAGATACATTTGAAGTCTGGTGAATTTGTTATTTCATATGATTTTGCAGAAAACTATAAATATGTTATTCAGGATGCCATACAAGCATTCCACTTCAATAACGACCAAGCAACTATATTCACAGTAGTTATTTACTACATGAAAGATGAAGAACTGGAGCACAAAAGTATGTCAATCATATCCGACGATTTAAAACATGATACTGTTGTAGTCTATGAGTATCAGAAGATAATACTAAAATATCTAAAATTTAATATACAGTAAAGAAGGTATACTACGTTTCGGACGGAGCTCGTCAACATTTTAAAAACAAAAGTAGCTTCGTAAATCTAGTGGCTCATGAAAAAGATTTTGGAATGCCAGCTGAGTGGTATTTTCATCCTACTGCTCATGGTAAAGGAGTATATAATGGTATTAGAGCAAACCTTAAAAGAAATGCAGCGAAGTATAGCCTCCAGTTCTCTCATCAAGATCGCATCTTAGATGCGACTGCTTTATTCCATTGGGCAAAGAATTATTGTAAATAAACTAAAATAGTTTTTAGTAGCAAAGACGATCATCAGGAAACATTGAAAACACTGAAGAGCAGATACGATGCTGCGGTAACAATCGATGGCACCACCCAATACCATGCTTTTATACCGCTTGTCGATGGAAGACTCAAGTTGAAAAAGTTTTCTGCCTCTATTCAATGCGATTTCTTTCCAAAGCCAACAAATACACCATCAGCGAAATCAACAGCTAAACCTAGTAACGCCAAGAAAGCATTGGCAAAAAACGCAGTAAATAAAGGCGACAAAAAAGCTGGTTTAAGAATGGGTATTTAAAAATTACAAGACTTAAATACTTCATCAGCTACAATTAAGTGTAAACATAGTTATGATATAAATGGATGTAATGTACTTAAGATTAAATTTTATTAAATCATTTATCTTTTTATTTTTAATATTATTATTATTATATATTAATATAAATATTATTACAAATAAATTTATTTAAAGATGTTTAAAGATGTTTTTATACGACCTTTCCAATTGTAAATAAGAATTTAAATATTGGAGCTCGAGGTCTGATTTTGACAAAAGTTATTTATTAAACCCAATATTTCGATATTCTTTGAATATCATCTTCAGGGATTGTCTACAAATTTAAATTATTAGAACAATAAAATGTATAAGTATTTATAACATCATTAAATATTAAAAGATATAAAACAACATATATAAAAACCACAATTTTTACACAATCTGTTTACATTAACATACAAACTTACTTTAAATCATAAACAACAAACTTAAATCTATTGTTCCACCTTCGCCATATAATATTGCAGTGAATTTAAAAATATAATTATTGCACTCTCATCTTTGTTTTGTTCACCAAATGTCTATAACATTGAGCGCATTTCTCAGGGTCTGCTTTAAAATTCATTCTCTTATTAGATGGTATGTTTATAATATTAAGTATCTCTAATATGTAACGGCGTTTATAATTTTGTTCACTTTGAAGCACTCTTACATTGTCAAAGTCTGGAGTGTGTTTTTCTTTAACACAGTGGGTTGTCAATGCTGTTTTTGGTGTAAAATTGCTGAGTTTGAATTTTTGATCAGATTTGTGTCCTGACAGTCTTGTTTTTAACTTGTTTTTTGTTGTTCCAATATAAACCTTCTCACATTTATCATCTTTGTTACCTGTAACATATTCTCTATTTTATCTACTATATATTTTTGAGAGGTTATTTTCAGTTTTGTGTGTCATTCTTATGTTTTCACTCCTATATACTCTCGATTTTTCAAATCTTTCAGATATATCAGGTACGTAAATCAATGATTTGAAAATTTTTGGTTCTTCATTTATTGTGGTGCCCTTATTGTTGTCCTTTTTATAATCTCGGATAAGTATATTAGTGAGTTTATGTGGGAAATTATTGTCAAGTAGAATATTTTTGATTTTAATTTTGTTATTTTTATGGAATTCCAAGTCACTGATGTTCAATACCCGTCTTATTAAGTTACTGGCCGTATTGATTATAATCCTCTTTGGATGCCTTGAGAAGAAATTAATTATTCTGCCTGACGACGATGGTTTTTGATACCAATCCATTTTTAATATGTTATTTTCTCTAATGACCAGAGTGTCCAAGTATGGTAATTTTTGATCAAACTCTTTCTCTATTGTGAACTTAATACTAGGGTGAAAATCATTTAATTTAGTCATTATCTCCTCAATTGCACTCTCCCGTACTACACTAAAGATGTCATCAACATATTTCGTCAATATTTTGGGTTTTTTTTGAAAGCTTACCCATCACTGTGTCCAAAAGTTTCTCCATTACAATGTCTGCAACTATCGGTGATGCTGGGGACCCCATTGGTAAGCCCCTCTTCTGCGTATATATTTTGCCATCATATGTGAAGTATCGATTGTCCTTAATGCAAAATTTCATAATTCGTAGAAACAAGTCCTTTTTCATATTAGTATACATAGCAATTTCGTCCCATCTATTTTCTATAATCACTAAAGCTAAATTAACAGGGATACTTGGAAACAACGACACAACATCAAACGAAATCAATCTTTCATCGTGTTCTATAGTCAGGTCCTTGATCTTACTCCTAAATTGCACCGAGTCCTTAACATTATATTTTGAATTTTCATTAATTCTTCTTAATATACTAGTCATATATTTGCATAGTTGGCTTGATGGGGCATTAATACATGAGCAAATCGGTCGTAAAGGGTAATTATCCTTGTGAATTTTTGGTAGACCACACATTCTAGGAATAAATAAAAAATAATAATTTTACAACATTTCTATAGAAAAAAAGTGATTTTTTTCCTGAGGTTAACATATTCTGGGTATTACAGTATCGAGGGTATGAAATTTTAGTTAGGTATGTTACATACCTTCGGAAAGGTTAATTTGTCTAGTTTCTCAGTATAAGTTTTATTTGTAAGGTTTTTCACAAAAATAGGAAAAAATTCAAAATAATGCATTTGTGAAAAATTGAAAACCCATTCTGTCTTGAGTTACAAAAATTTATTTTGATAGATATCCCACTCCCATCCCACTAAGCGACCAAAAGGCTCTTAAAGAAAAAATCCTAAGCTTTCTTATGAAAAAAAAGCCCTTTTTGAAAAAAAAAAAAACAAAAAATGAGAATAGTGGAAATTAGAAGTATAAATGCAAAAAAAATATTCAAAATTCAAAAATAACGATTGTTTGTTTGGACAGAGTTGTATCTTCTGAAATTAATACAAAGTAAAGCTGTATGGTACGAAAACTGAAAACTAACCACACTGCTCGTAGGCCTGACTTTAGGTGAGTGTGTTAAAGCGCTGACCAAAAAGTGCAAGTACGAGTGTATGTGAAGGTTCATGGTTCAAAACCTCACGGCCGCCCTAAGTAGAAAAAATTTTCATATAGAAACAATCTATTCAATTAAAACATAACAATTATCACAATGTTCAATAAATCGCTGATGAAGGCTGAAATGCCAGAAACCGGTCCGATTAAGAATACAGTGCAGTTATGAATTTTTGACATATATGCTTTCTTCTTCTTTACCACGCACCATTTAAACAAAATTAAAATTGCATATTAATTACAGTAGTAATTGCAATATGTCTGAAAAAGGACGATAAATCTAACAAACAAAAAATTTCTTCGCTTCAAAGCGTCATCTCAAATATATGTAAGGTGCATATGTAGGTATGTACAAAAACCGTACATCACATATGACAACTCTTACGAAAAACTGAGAATAGTGGAAATTAGAAGTATAAATGCAAAAAAAAATATTCAAAATTCAAAAATAACGATTGTTTGTTTGGACAGAGTTGTATCTTCTGAAATTAATACAAAGTAAAGCTGTATGGTACGAAAACTGAAAACTAACCACACTGCTCGTAGGCCTGACTTTAGGTGAGTGTGTTAAAGCGCTGACCAAAAAGTGCAAGTACGAGTGTATGTGAAGGTTCATGGTTCAAAACCTCACGGCCGCCCCAAGTAGAAAAAATTTTCATATAGAAACAATCTATTCAATTAAAACATAACAATTATCACAATGTTCAATAAATCGCTGATGAAGGCTGAAATGCCAGAAACCGGTCCGATTAAGAATACAGTGCAGTTATGAATTTTTGAAATATATGCTTTCTTCTTCTTTACCACGCACCATTTAAACAAAATTAAAAAAAAAAAAAAAAAAAAAAAAAAAAAATTGCATATTAATTACAGTAGTAATTGCAATATGTCTGAAAAATTACGATAAATCTAACAAACAAAAAAAAAAAAAAAAAAAAAAATGCTTTGATTTAGCAAAAAAAAAAAGTCAAAAAAAATTTTTTTTTAAGGTATTTTTTTCCGAAATATTGAAGAAATAGTTATCTAAACTATTTGGGAGAAAATTTTCTAAAAACAATAGGTAATAAGTTACATGGATGATAAAAACCACCTGTTTGGCCAAAATGTCAAATTTTGATCCCCTCTAACTCAGAGAGATCTTGACCGATCTTGTTGAAAAATTATGTCTAAACTAACATTGGTGCAAATTTCATCCCGATCGGAAGACATCGGTTTCAGAAGTTGGTGCACTTGATATGAAACCCCCCCATATAGGTTTTTGTTTTACCATCATAGCCATTTGTTGAGTCCATTTGAATGATATTGTCTTTATAGTCTTTAATAAATTGTATAATATTTATTTTTTTAATCATTGCAGGGATATGTTAAACTTATTAGCGCCATTAGAAATGTTCGTAGATATCGTTTTCTTCGTAACGAAATGACAGAAATGTATGAAACGTATGAACAAAAACATGAAGAATATCGAAAACATCTAAAAAATGCAGAAATATTACAAAAGAGAATATTTATAATTATAATGGCTGTGTGCACATTTGCTGCGGTAGGCGTAATTGGCGTTCCCGTCTTTTATATGACTTTTTTTAATAAACGACTTTTTGTAATGCCCTTCTTTATACCATTTGTGGATCCATACACTGAAACTGGATATTACTATACTTTTTCCTTACATATTTTGTGCGTAATATGCGGATGTTATGGAAATTTTTGCAGCGATTGGTGGTGTTTCCTTACAGTTTCCCATGTTACTCTATATAAAAACATTCTACGATGTAAATTCAATGACATGGATAAAATTCTCATCGATCATCCAGAAGATTTCGAAAAATCAAGAACGTTATTTTTTGAAATTTTAAAGTGGCATCAAAAATACTTAATGTAAGTATTCATTTATATATTTATCTTTAGCACGTATAAAAAGTCTTTCAAATTTACACTCCTTACAACCTTACTTTTATTTCTGTGTGTTTGGAGTAATGGTTGCATTACTTGTCTGCTTCATAGGGTGACAAAGCCATCTTTCAATATTTAGATGAAAATGTGGGGATTTAAATGTGAAAAACATTTATTTTGGATTTTAATGGTGCTGTGTTAGTGTCCATATGATCATATTGATATTGATCAAATTTGGTTTTTGTGAGTTTACTACATGTATTAATCAGTAGCATAAAAAAGGTACTTATTTAAAAATGGGTAATTTATTTTCTTTTTCAATTCGTCTTTATTTGCAATCTATTTTACAAAAAATAAAATAATAAGCAACTCTTATAATAATTAAAATTAACTGAGATACTGAATTCCAATGAACTCAGTAAACAAAAATTTATTAACACTATTTACGAGAAGAGCAAGAAGTTTATGAGAAGGCACGACGAGGTTATCGTTATCCAAGAAGATAAGGGTAACAAAACTGTCATTATGTATAAGGATGAATATAAAAGTAAAATGGAGAGCATATTAGAAGATAAAAATACTTATAAAACGTTACGGGTGGACCCAACTAATAAACTACAAAGGGAAAACAACAACATAGTCGCTGATCTATACAAAAACGAATATCTAGATTCGTGGACGAAACGTCAATTATTTTGCTCGGACTACCAAAAATCCATAAGCCTATCCTTCGCCCTATAGTGTCATCGGTCCAGGTTTCATGTTACGCTTTGTCGAAATATGTAGGACAAATTTTTAAAAATATTACGTCCGAAAATTATAATATCAAAAGCTCCTTGCAGCTGATAAAACAACTGGAAAACATATATCTTGATGATAATGAAATATTAGTCTCTTTTGATGTTATTTCTTTATTCACCAATATACCCGTTCACACTGCAATTAGGAACATTATGGGAAAATGGAACATCATACGGAATTTTACAAAAATTCCCAGCGCGAAGTTCTTAAAAATACTAAAATTTTGTCTAACAGACAACAATTATTTTATCTACGATAAATTAATTTTTAATCAAATATTTGGTATGTCAATGGGTAACCCACTCTCCCCACTATTGCGGACATAGTGCTTGATTCACTACTAGACGACGCGATCGCAGAATTAAAACGTAACAACATACATTTTAAATACATAGTAAAATATGTAGACGATATTTTGGCAATCTATACTAATATAATAAAGAGGTAATGTGTGTTTGTTTGTTTGTTTGTTTGTAGGGGGTAATCTCCGTAACTAGCCATCTGATCTTCCTGAAATTTCCACAGAGTCTTACTGCGGAAATGGGAAGTGCTATAGGCTATAATTTTTTTAATATTTTTAGTGGCCGTGGCACCTCCCACACAAAGTAAATTTTTAATATCATATACATATATTGAGTATTATGATAGGGAAAGCTTTGCAAATTTGTGTGAGGTCACCTATTGTTAATATTAGTAGCCACGCCGGAAATGGGCCGGATCGGAGAAATGGGCGTGGTACCTCCCATACAAGTAATAATTCAATGTTATATATCTCGAGTACTATGATAGAGAGAGTTTTTCAAATTTGTCTGATGTCACCTATTATTAATGTGAGCAGTCGGACAAAAAATGGGCAGTATCGGACCAATAGGCGAGGTACCTGCCATACAAATAAAATATATAATGCCATATATCTGGAGTACTGTTATAGTGAGAGTCTTGGGACTTTGTGTAAACCCATAAGTTATTCATATGACTAGTTAGACAACAAATGGGCGTGATCGGAGCAGTGGGCGTGGCACCGCCCGTACAAAGTAAACATATGATATCATATAACTGGTTTACTAAAAGAGGGAAGCTTTGGCACTTTGCAAGACACCATCAGATCTTAATATGAGTAGTCAGATAAAAAATTGGCGGGTTCACAACAATGGGCGTGGAACTCCCCATGCAAAGTAACTATTTAATGTCATATATTTGGAGTACTGTAAAAGAGAGAGCTTTGTGGCTTTGCGTGAGCCCATAGGTTCTTTGTGTGATTAGTAGAACAAAAAAATGGGCGTGATCGAAGCAGTGGGCGTAGCACCGCCCATGTAAAGTAGATATCTAATATCATATAATTGGGAAAGGCTCGACATTTTGCACGAGTCCATCAGATATTAATGTGAGTAGTCCAATAAAAATTGGGCGGGATGGCATAAGTGGGCGTGGCACCTCCTATATCAAAAATATGATGTACTACGAAAGCAACAGTATTTTCACAAGTACATTACTTATCAATGTGATTTGTCGTGGAAAATATATCGTCAAAATCAAAAATCGCCAAACCCAAAAATCGCGAAAAATAAATCGCCCAAAAACAAAAATCTTCAAAATCAAAAATGGGCAAAATCAAAAATCGCTAAAAGATAAAAATTGCGAAGTGATATTTTAAGTTCAAAGCCAATAGTTGAGTGGTGCCAGATCTAATTTGGAAAATCCATGTTCTTCTCATGGGCAGCTACATGTACCTCCAGGGCAGGAACGCCGAAAAATCTGATAATTGTTGTACCGAATTAAAAAAAAAAAAAAACATTTTATATCAGCAAGTATCAAAACAAATGAATCTATATTAATGATCTATACTTAGCATAATAAAGAGGTAATGTGTTTGTTTGTTTGTAGGAGGTAATCTCCGTAACGACTTATCTGATCTTCCTGAAATTTTAACTGATTCTTACTGCGAATACCGGAAATGCTACAGGCTGTATTTTTTTTTTTAATATTTTTGTGGACGTGGCACCTCCCATACAAAGTAAATTTTTAATATCATATATATTAAGTACTATGATAGAGAGAGCTTTGAAAATTTATCTCAGGTTATCTATTATTAACGTGAGTAGTCAGACAAAAAAGTGGGCGGGATTGGACAAAGGCGCCTGGCACCCTTTACAAACTTAATATTAAATGTGATATATCTGAATAGCTGTGTTAGTGAGAGCCTTGGGACTTTGCGTGAGCCTTTTCATAACAATTCGGAAGGGCGAGGGAGGGGGAGGGTGTAGCGAAGCACACCGGGTTACATCTAGTATCATATATATTAAGTACTATGATAGAGAGAGCTTTGAAAATTTATCTCAGGTTATCTATTATTAACGTGAGTAGTCAGACAAAAAAGTGGGCGGGATTGGACAAAGGCGCATGGCACCCTTTACAAGCTTAATATTAAATGTGATATATCTGAATAGATGTGTTAGTGAGAGCCTTGGGACATTGCGTGAGCCTTTTCATAACAATTCGGAAGGGCGGGGGAGGGGGAGGGTGTAGCGAAGCACACCGGGTTACATCTAGTCATCAATATAGACGACAAAGACGAGATCCTAAACATTTTTAATAAACAACACCCAAATATCCAATTTACAATTGAAATTGAAACCGATAAAATGCTCGCTTATTTAGACTCTAAACTACAGAGGTTTAACAACAAAATTATCTTTGACTGGTACTCTAAAGGAACATCATCAGGTAGATTAATGAATTTTAATGCTACGCAACCCAAAAACCAAATTTTAAATACCGCGAAAAATTTCATTTCAAGAATATTAAATACTAGATGTAACCCGGTATGCTTCGCTACACCCTCCCCCTGCCACCCCCCACGAATCATTATGAGAGGGCTCACGCAAAGTCCCAAGGCTCTCACTAATACAGTAATTAAGATATATCATATTTAACATTAAGTTTATGTAGGGGTGCCACGCGCATTTGCCCAATCCCGCCCATTTTTTTGTCTGACTATTCACGTTAAGAATAGATGACCTGAGACAAATTTGCAAAGCTTTCTCTATCATATTAATATATATGTTATTAAAAATTTACTTTGTAAGGGAGGTGCTACGCCCACTAAAAATATTTAAAAAAATTAAAGCCTGTAGCACTCCCATATCCGCAGTGAGACTATGTGAAAATTTCAGGAAGATCAGATGAGTTACGGAGATTACCTCCTACAAACAAACAAACACACATTACCTCTTTATTATGCTAGTATAGATTATTAGTATAGATTTTTTTGTTTCGATACTTGGTGATATACAATGTTTTCTGTTTTTTCATTCGGTACAACAATTATCATATTTTTCGGCGTTCCTACCCTGCAGCAAGGTACATGTAGCTGCCCATGAGATGAAGATGGATTATCCATATTAGATCTGGCAACACTTAATTATTGGCCTTGAACTTAGAATATCATTCGGCACTTTTTCTTTTTTGCGATTTTTGATTTTGACCATTTTTGATTTTGAAGATTTTTGTTTTAGGGCGATTTTAATTTTTCACGATTTTTGGGTTTGGCGATTTTTGATTCTGGCGATATAGTTTCCACGACAAATCACATTGAAAACTAATGAACTTGTCAAAAGACTGTCGCTTTCGTAGTGCTTACATAGGAGGTGCCACGCCCACTAATCCCATCCCGCCCAATTTTTATTGGACCACTCACATTAATATCTGATGGACTCATGCAAAATGTCGAGTCTTTCCCTTTTATATTACAGCAGTTATGTGATATTAGATATAATATTTAACTATTACTTGTATGGGAGGTACCACGCCCACTTATCCGATCCCGCCCATTTCCGGCGTTGCTACCAATATTAACAATAATTGACCTCACACAAATTTTCAAATCTCTCCCTATCATAGTACTTAACATATGTATGTGATATTAAAAATTTACTTTGTGTGGGAGGTGCCACGCCCACCAAAAATATTTAAAAGATTATAGCCTATAGCACTTCCCGTATCCGCAGTAAGAGTCTGTGAAAATTTCAGGAAGATCAGATGGGTAGTTACGGAGATTACCTCCTACAAACTAACAAACAAACACACATTACCTCTTTATTATATTAGTATAGATAAGCGATCAACATTTCCATAGGAAGAATATACAAACAATAACTAAAATACTCACGGATAATAGTTTCCCTAGAAAAATCGTGAACACATTAATAAAAGAAGAACAAAGAAAATTATATATAAACAAAACACCTACAATAAATAAACCAACTGTAGATCAACACATAAAATTTTACAGTGTTAAATATATTCCAGTTTTAACAGACAACAAAAGCCTACGAACAACCATACAAGCAGAAAACATATATTTTGCTTATAAACCAAACTCAACTGTCAATACAATTTTTTCTAACATCAAGGCGCCAATTTATAAACAACAACAGAGTAACGTTGTTTATGAGATAAAATGCAAAGGCAACGAAGATCACAGCTGTAAACAGGTTTATATTGGAACAACTAAACGAACACTTGAAACAAGAATAGGAGAACATAAAATGGACATAATAACACATAATAACAAGAGGCCACATAGCTGATTTTGACATGATTCGCATACTTGATAAAGAAAATATAGAGAAAAAACGATTCACAATAGAAAGTCTGCGAATACAACAAAACATAGGAATAACAATGAACACTAAAGAAGACACAAGCAATATAAGCGCCAGTTACAGAGTTGCTATTACGTACAACTTTTCTGTGATATTAGTTTAGGTTTTGTGTATTTATTTAAATTCACGTTTTTATGTTTTTTTGTATTATGTACAATTCTGTTTCAATGTGAAGGAAAATAGTTTCATATTGTAAGTTTAATCGTAATTTGGTGTATTTTATTAAATTAATGTATTGTTTCTTTACCATTAAAAAGACGACTTCCTTGATAAAGTCTACAAATATAGACGAAACGTCGGAAAATATTTAAAGAAACGTTGCTTTATTTACACTGAACACTTTAAGCCTTATTAGCTCAAATAAATTAATCAATTTCAAACATTTAAATACTTGGCCAAATAACAAAATGAGAAAAACTTTTATTATTTACATATTTACATTTTATTTTCTTAAGGGTAGGTATGGAACCTTTGCAACCTTTTTATTTCATCACTATCATCTAAGAGATTTATAGCTAATATGTTTGCCTGATTACTTTAGATCTTGGAATTAACAGCCAATACATTCGTCTCGTTTTAATATTTAACTGTTCACATTACTTTTTAACATGTTTGTGGGATCGTACAAAGAAGGGTTAAGAAGATCAGTAAGGGTTAAAGGGAGATGAGTGCAGAATAGCAGACCAACAAAGTGAAATAGAAACAGACGGACGCTGACATAGTTGGACAGGCGTATTCTTTAAATTTCTATATTAGTGACTAAGTACTTAGAATAAATTTACTTTTTATTGTATTTTATATTTAAATCTAGTATTCATATTTAATATTGTATTCAACTGCAAAAGAAATGTAAAATAAAAATTAGTCTGAAAATAATCATTCTACAAATTGGGGGCTCAGCCAAAAAAAAAAACAAACAAAAAATAATAAAAAATAAAAATAATTATTTGAATATTATGTCAAACGAAGGAAAATGTAGAATTTTTTTTCAAAATTAAAAATAAACTTGTGAAAGAAGAGAATTTTTAAAAAAACCTACCTAAGATTTGGAGAAGACGTAGTCAATAGAATTTGGAATAGAAGTAGACAAGAGAAATCTGGACAACAAACAGCGAAGATAGAGGAAGGAATAGAAGTAGCCAAGAGAAGATTTCAGAGAAAGAAATGAGAATGCAGGGGCAATAGAAAACAAGTTTGGTGAAAACTTAAAGAAATTAAACTGTCGAAATGGAAGATGCGTGTGTGTATGCAAGAGGTCAGCAGAGCGGTATAACACAATGCAGTATAGAGAAACTCCACTCGCAGATGAATGGATAGAGCGATAAGTATATTATTTTATTGGTGTTTTGCTTCAAGTTATACCTATTAAATTGTAAAGTTGCGTGTTTGATATTCAGGATATTTCAGTATAGAAGTTTATATTTAAAGAGTGCATGAAGATGTCTCTAGATGTGTCATTTCAGAAGCTAATATTAAAAGAGTGCATTTGATGTGTAGAATAGAAAAGTATAAACGCTTTAGAGCTTATTTCATATTGTGTTTTGTTAGGGTGTATTGAAACAAAAACATTTGCGGTGTATTGACTTTTTTAAAGAACATATTCAGTACAGTATTTGTAATTAAACAAAATTTTATGAATTTGAACTTTATTTGTATGAGCTTTAAATTTCTGAGTATAATTTTGAAGTTAGTAGTTGTATGTTCACAGTTTTATCCGAGGGAAAATTTATAATTAAATGAAATTTGTTTGAGAATTATTTTTAATGAAATATTTATCAAATTTATTAATTTTAACATCGTTTAAAATTATTACGATTACAACATATTTTTTCCTTTAACATATTATATGTAGTGAAATATTTCATTCAATTTGTATTTCATTGAAACTTGTAAAGCGATATGGACCTTATTGATATTCTGACACTAACTGTAGAGAGCTTACAGGGAAAATTGACAAAATTGGGTTTCTCATCAGACGGTACGAAAACGATATTACAGGAACGGTTGATAACACATTTTAGATCTTCAAGTGATGGGGCTGATAATGATTCTGAGTACGGCGAAGCGGCTTCGGGAATTCATTGAATAACTGTTGCAGAACATCCTGGTCCTACTTTTTCCCTAAGGGACATCGAGGATGCGTTGGCAAAATTTTCAGGGGAAGGTCATCCAAAAGTAGGCGATGAAGACTGTGCTTACACCGTGAAATGGAATGATGTACAAAAATATATTTACGCCCGACAGCTACTAACAGGGGCTGCTAAAATTTTCGTAAGAAGTCGAGGGAACGTAAATGATTGGAGATCACTAAAAAGCTCCTTACGACAGGAATTTGGTAAGCAACTTTTCTCTATCGAAATTCGCCTGATATTGAAAAATCGTAGGAAGCGAGCAGGTGAAAGTTTTCGCGAATATTTGTATAGTCTTACGGAAATCGGAGCACCAATTAATATGGACCATGAGAGCATAATCGAATATTTCATTGAGGGTATTCCCGACTCGAAGATAAATAAGTCCATTTTGTACCAGGCCACTACCACAGACGACTTGAAAACAAAAATTAAAGTTTATGAGAAGGTAAGTACGGCTCAGCCATCGACCTTCAATCGATTTGATACAGGACAAGAGAATACAAAGGGTGCGAAAGGGGTAGATGAAAATATACGAAGATGCTTCAAATGTGGAGAAAAGGGGCACCTGGCAAAACAGTGCAAACCGAAAGAAGTTAAATGCTTTAAATGCAAAGATTTCGGTCACAAGTCGTTCAATTGTGGAAAGAATATTAAACAAGAGGATAGAAAGGTTATAAAATGGGAAAATAGTAGCGTTCAAACTATGACATCTTCTACGGATACTATACCTCCGAAAATTTTTATTTCTCGCCCGAATCGAGTTTTTAAGAACACTAACATTCATAGTCTTGAGCTTTCGGCCATGATTGACATTGGCAGCGACATAAGTGCCGTGCGGTATGATTCTTTGTTGATGATGGGTGACGTAAAGTTAAATACTCATACACGAACACTAATTGGAATTGGCGGAAAAGAGGTGACCACAATTGGATGTTTCACAACTGATATTGTTCTCGACGGCGTCTCGATGCCTATTACTATTCACATAGTGCGAGAGCGAGATATTTTATTTCGGGGCGTTATCGGAAATGATGTTTTTGATTATGTTAATTTGGTGATCGATGCTGAAGGTGCGAAATTCACCGCGAGAGATAAATCCGACGAGTTTCCGGAAAGTGATTCAGGTTATAATGAATTGGTACGAGAGATAAGTGAGATTTGCATTTTAACCCAACAAGGTGATCTAGAGCACTTGAAACGTGATGCTAAGGAAAGCATATTAAAGAAGATCGATAAATATGAAACAGGTAGATAAGGCAGATAAACCATTAATGACTTATTACTTGGACTACATTAGCCCCATGGTCGTAACACAAAAATAATATAACCATTTATTAGTTGTTGTGGATGCGTTTTCTAAGTTCGTCCGGCTTTATCCGACGAAAAGCACTGTCACTAATGAAGTTTATTGATCGTATGCGTAAACACTCTGCATTATATGGCAATCCGGTACGGGTTATTACGGATAGAGGCACCGCCTTTACCTCAAATGGATTCAAGAAGTATTGCAAAGAGGAAGGTATCCAACATTTGTTAATTGCAATGGGTGTACCTCGCAGCAACGGAAAGGTGGAAAGGGTGCACCGAATTATCGTCCCAATGCTGACAAAACTGTGTATCGATAAACCACAGAATTGGTATCGTTATATTGATAAAGTGCAACAAGTTATAAATAACACTCCCACTAGAAGTACTGGAAATACACCGCTTAAGATACTTACTGGTTTGGAAATGAGAATTAAAGATAATCCAGATATCCGAGCAATACTAGAGGAAACAGCAGTGAACGAACACCAACAAGAACGTGATGTACTACGAGAAAAAGAAAATGTTCAAAAGATACAGCAGGAAAATAAAAGGTATTTTAATAAAAACCGAGTACCTGAAAGGGGTACAATGCTAACGATCTGATCGCCATTAAGCGTACACAGTTTGATAACGATTTAAAGCTTAGTCCCAAATTTTTAGGACCGTATAAGGTTCTAAAGATACTTCATCATGGTCGCTACGAAGGGGAGAAAGTTGGTGAATGCGAAGGATCCAAGAGATGTACCAACGTCGTTGAATGCATGAAGCCGTAGGGATCTACATTCGGGTTGAATGTGACATCAGGAGGGCCGAATGTGGGATCGTACAAAGAAGGGTTAAGAAGATCAGTAAGGGTTAAAGGGAGATGAGTGCAGAATAGCAGACCAACAAAGTGAAATAGAACAAGTAAGAAAATTATAGTCGGTCTAGCCCGACTATACGATACCCTATACCATGGTTTAGGTACCCTATCTTTTCGGTCCAACTAATTGGATATAGCAAATAAGCATAAACCAAATTTGAGTGGCATTTTTATTAATTTTTTTCGCTGCAGATATGAAAAAGTTCATATCGGATACTATATTTATATGTGGACTAGGTCGAAAAATGGACCGATCCTGACCATATTTGGTATAGTCACCTATACTTTGAAAAAATATATACAATCCAAATTTGAGAAAAATCTGTGCCATATTTTTGTTTTTTGATAGATTTAAGTGAAGATCGGGAAGCAGCTCTATATGGGGCCTATGACTAAGAATTTTCCTATAGGGAGTAATTTTGAACTACTGATTAATGGATGTAATAAACACGTACAAACCCAATTTGACTGAGATCTATATGATAATTTGGAACTTATGGCAATTTATGTCGATTTCATAGGGGTCATTTGTATGGGGGCTAGGTCTGAACATGGACCGATTCTCACCAATTTCAATAGCTTACATGTCAAATTTCATCAAAATATGTTCATATTTGCGACCTGTAGTTTGATTAAAATCTTTACATGGACACACAGACGGACGGACGGACGGACATGGCTATTTCGGCTTAAAAAGTGATTCTGAGTCGATCGGTGTAATTAAAGATGGGTCTAGGACGAATATTTTTGGTTGTTACAAACAGCAGCACAAAGTCATTATACCCAAACCACATAGTGGTATAGGGTATAAACAGACGGACGCTGACATAGTTGGACAGGCATATTCGTTAAATTTCTATATTAGTCATTAAGTACTCAGAATTAATTTACTTGTTATTGTATTTTATATTTAAATCTAGTATTCATATTTAGTATTGTATTCAACTGCAAAGGAAATGTAAAATAAAAATTAGTCTGAAAATAATCATTCTATATGTTCTTTCCATGTATGTAAGTCTTCTATCAAGATAAAGACCCAGATACCTTATGTTGTTACTTATCGGTATATTAGCACCGTTTAAGTATACAGGTTGACAATCATTATACCCTATACCACTATGTGGTTTGGGTATAATGACTTTGTGCTGCTATTTGTAACAACCAAAAATATTTGACCTACACCCATCTTTAATGATACCGATCGAATCAGAATCACTATCTGATTCGATTTAACGATATCCGTCCGTCCGTCCGCCCGTCCGTCTGTGTGTCCATGTAAAGCTTGTAATCAAACTGCTGGTCGCAAATACGAATATATTTTGATGAAATCTGGTATATAATCTTTTGTCAGCCATGGAATGAACGCTATTGGAATTGGTGAGAATCGGTCCATGTTCAGACCTAGCCCCCATACATATGACCCCTATGAAATCAACATATATTTTCATAATATCCAAATTATCATACAAATCTAAGCCAAATTGGGTTTGTATGTATATATTAAATCCATTAATCAGTAGTCCAAAAATGATCCCTATTGGACAACTCTTAGTTATAGGCCCCATATAGAGCTGCTTCCCGATCTGCACTTATATCTATCAAAAAACAAAAATATTGCACTGATTCTTCTCAAATTTAGTTTGTATATATTTTTGCAAAATACAAGAGACTTTACAGAAAATTTTTTTCCATTCAGGAAACGTTTATTTTGTCAATAAATCAAAAAAAAAAACAGAAAAGTCTTCATGACTAGATATGAACTTCACAATATGCTCTTCATACTTAGTAATAATCAAAAAAAAAAAAAAGATTGTTTTCAAAGATTTAATATTTGATAATGTTAAAAATTGTTGTATTTATTTTTTTTTTATTTCCGTTATGTTTAATAAATACTAGTTATTGAATGGTTCAAAGATTTTTATTTTTTTTAAGTTTTATTTTTACTTTAAACACTGATTTACTTTAGTTCTATGTTTGTTGTTTTTTTTTTTTTTTGTCTTTGAAATTATAGTTTTTGTTCTATATACCGTTGTAACGAATGACTGTAATGCTGCAGCGGATTGGACTTAGTCCTATTTAAAACAGACGCGTTTCTGTTAAAAATATTTTATATATTGTTTATCGCTATTGAATATAGAAAATCCTATAGCCGAACAGGGCGTTAATATTAATTTTTTTTAAAAACATTCTCTGTCTATTTGCAGATTTACAAGTACAATTAGAGACGTATTTTTTTGGACTATTTCTTCACAAGTTATAACTGCATTTTTTGGTATTGTTTGTACCACCGTTTCGCTTTTTCTGGGAGTCTGGCCCGCTGCTCCAGTCTATCTATTGTATTCATTTATTAATTTATATTTATTTTGTGCTCTGGGAAATATGATGGAGATATCGGTAACATTAATTTATTGTATTTACAATAAAAAAAGAATACTATCGATGTGATTTTTTCAGAATGATGATATCGTTATTATGATCTACGATTCTTTGTGGTATCTTCTACCGATACCTGAGCAGAAAATGATACAAATGATGCTAAGAAAAGCGCAAAATACTGAAGGTATGAGTCTTTGTGATGTCAGTCCATTGTCATTGAACACAGCACTACAATTAACCAAGACTATTTATTCTGTGGCCATGATGCTGAATCAATTTTTGAAATGAATATTCGAATTTATATATTAATCGATTTATAAATTTTGTCCAACAGTAAGTAAATGTATTAATATATATATATATATATATATATATATATGTATATATTTATATATATCTACAGCTTTATAACTGTTTATATAATTTTTGTCAATGGTATGCCAACACGGTAGCTAAATCTTTGAATAAATGCAATAGAACAGATTGATCGTGTTTTTTTTTACTCAGTTATCCTAACAAAATCAGAAGTGGGATTACTCCCAGTAATACAGTGGTGAGAGAACGTGTCTCAAAGGACGGTAAAATGTATACGATATTGTATATAAATTGTGTCTTGCGCGTTCTTGGGGACCATGTGTCGAGAGGAAAAATAAAACAAAATATTCTGCTAACACATTGGTTGATCTAAAGAAGTTGCTAGAGAATCTTAGCTTAAGAACATCGGTTAATAAGGCTGAGGTAGACCAGGTATCTAATGTTTTGTAATTTTCATTACTCATTACACTATCACGAATATTTGGCCAATTCTTGATTTCGTTAAAGGTAAATATTTGACGCAAATTTGTTTTCTCGTATTTGCTCAAAATTTTGTGAAACAAATACAGAGTTGATTTTGTGGTCACACTAGGAGCATATGTCTGCCTCTTTTTGTTTGATAAAACAGCTGCCAAATAGTGGCAATTAAAAACAATGAAAACATATTTGCCATGCGGTCAAACTTGAAAAAATATTTGACTAAAAAAATTGTTTCATCAAAAATTTTTGGAAATTTTTAGTTGTATTATATTTAAATATTATTTTTAACTACAAATATAACTATAATTTACACAACTTCACTTACCTTTTAATTTCTATGATATTTTTTTCTTTGTTTACAAAATAATCAGCTGTTTGTTCTAGGTAATGTAACAGTGTGGCAATTCTGTGTTCTTAAAATGATAAATACGATAAAGTTAAAAAAAACTTGGCTTAAGTGAAGTTTAGGGGCAATGCCCCGATCGGATTCTAATGTCCACTCCTTATACACCTTTTTACTGGGGTTCTAGAAAACTATCTTTTTTTCGGCGGTCGAGTCTATTTTCCAAGTTATGGACTTTAAAGCTTTTGACATTGACTTGTATATAACTTTGTTATTTAGTATCGGATTTCAGCCTGTATATATAATTTAAAAGCTTACTTGAGTGTCTTTTATTCGATATTTTTAAATTCAAAATCCATTAGCCCATTTAAGATTTTGTATTTTTGGTCCTTCGAACCGGATTCATGTATAATTAGACTCAAATATTTTGAAGTAAAACTATATTCTTTGAATGTTTGTAGGACACTTAATTTATTTACAAAATTAAACCTTAAATACTAAACATGAAAATCTTAAAACTTGTCTATTCTATACTCTTATCTGCGTGTGTGACCTCATCACTGTGTGAGACTTCTACAGAAACGCACACAAATGATAATTGTCTGCTACCCGTTTTTCTCTTATGACATTGGGTTTTTCCTCAATGTGCATCTAATTACACCATAAACTAAGTACAACCTATTAACATATTTTAATGATTGGAAAAATACCCAAATGTGTTTTTTCCATTAATTCATGATCATTAATCTTATCAGAAAATACTTCTTCACTATCACTAAATATTTACTTACTACTACTACTATTTGAACATTCTGCCGGGCCTGAATCGGCGCCGGTGGAGAAAAATCTATTTTAACTACCGTTTTGTTACTACGGCAACATTTATACTTGATACTAGATGTAACCCGGTGCGCTTCGCTACACCCTCCCCCTCCCCCCCCCCCCTTCCGAATTGTTACGAAAAGGCTCACGCAAGTCCCAAGGCTCTCACTAACACAGTAATTCAGATATATCACATTTAATATTAAGTTTGTATAGGGGTACCATGCGCATTTGTCCAATCCCGCCCATTTTTTTATCTGACTACTCACGTTAATAATAGATGACCTAAGATAAATTTTCAAAGCTCTCTCTATCATAGTACTTTATATATATGATGTTAAAAATTTACTTTGAATGGGAGGTGCCACGCCCACTAAAAATATTAAAAAACATACAGCCTGTAGCACTTCCGATATCCGCAGTAAGAATCAGTGAAAATTTCAGGAAGATCAGATAAGTCGTTACGGAGATGACCTCCTACAAACAAACAAACACATTACCTCTTTAATTCTTTTTTTTTTGATACTTACTGATATAAAATTTTTTTTTTTTGTTTTCGCGATTTTTGATTTTGACAATATATTTTCCACGACAAATCACATTGATAACTAATGTACTTGCCAAAAGACTGTTGCTTTCGTAGTACATCATATTTTTGATATAGGAGGTGCCACGCCCACTTATCCCATCCCGCCCAATTTTTATTGGACTACTCATATTAATATCTGAGGGACCGTCGAGCAAATTGTCGAGCCTTTCCCAGTTATATGGTATTAGATATCTACTTTGCATGGGCGGTGCTACGCCCACTGCTTCTATCACGCCCATTTTTTTGTTCGACTAATCACACAAAGAACCTATGGGCTCACGCAAAGCCACAAAGCGGTCTCTTTTACAGTACTCCAAATATTTGACATTTAATAGTTACTTTGCATGGGCAGCTCCACGCCCATTGGTGTGAACCCTCCAATTTTTTGTCTGACTACTAAGATCTGATGGTGTCGTGCAAAGTGTCAAAGCTTCCCTCTTTTAGTACACCAGTTATATGATATCATATATTTACTTTGTACGGGCGGTGCCACGCCCACTTCTCCGATCCGGCCCATTTCCGGCGCGGCTACTAATATTAACAATAGGTGACCTCACACAAATTTGCAAAGCTCTCCCTGTCATGGTACTCAATATATGTATATGATATTAAAAATTTACTTTGTGTGGGAGGTGCCACGCCCACTAAAAATATTAAAAAAATTATAGCCTATAGCACTTCCCATATCCGCAGTAAGACTCTGTGAAAATTTCAGGAAGATCAGATGGCTAGTTACGGAGATTACCCCCTACAAACAAACAAACAAACAAACAAACAAACACACATTACCTCTTTATAATATTACTAGATGTAACCCGGTGTGCTTCGCTACACCCTCCCCCTCCCCCGACCCCCATCCGAATCGTTATGAAAGGGCTCACGCAAAGTCCCAAGTCTCTCACTAATACAGTAATTCAGATATATCACATTTGTTATTAAGTTTGTGTGGGGGTACCATGCGCATTTGTCTAATCCCGCCCATTTTTTTGTCTGACTACTCACGTTAATAATAGATGACCTGAGACAAATTTGCAAAGCTTTCTCTATCATAGTACTTAATATATATGATATTAAAAATTTATTTTGTATGGGAGGTGCAACGCCCACTAAAAATATTTAAAAAATTTAAGGCTGCAGCACTCCCATATCCGTAGTAAGACTCTGTGAAAATTTCAGGAAGATCAGATGAGTAGTTACGGAGTTTATCTCCTACAAACAAACAAACACACATTACCTTTTTATTATGCTAGTATAGATTATTACTATAGATTTTTTTTTTTTTTTTTGCTTGCTGATGCTGATATACAATGTTTTTTGTTTTTTCATGCGGTACAACAATTATCAGATCTTTCGGCGTTCCTACCCTGGAGCAAGGTACATGTAGCTGCCCATGAGAAGAAGATGGATTATCCATATTAGATCTGGCAACACTTAACTATTGGCCTTGAACTTAGAATATCATTTGGCAATTTTTGTTTTTATCGATTTTTGCTTTTGCCCATTTTTGATATTAAAGATTTTTGTTTTTGGGCGATTTTTATTTTTCGCGATTTTTGCGTTTGGCGATTTTTGATTTTGGCGATATATTTTCCACGACAAATCACATTAATAACTAATGAACTTGTCAAAAGACTGCCGCTTTCGTAGTGCTTCATATTTTTTACATAGGAGATGCCAAGCCCACTAATCCCATTCCGCCCAATATTTATTGGACTACTCACATTAATATTTGATGGACTCATGCAAAATGTCGAGTCTTTCCCTTTTACAGTACACCAGTTATATGATATTAGATATCTACTTTGCATGGGCGGTGCTACACCCACTGCTACGATCACGCCCATTTTCTTGTTCGACTACTCATACTAAGATCTGATAGGCTCGTGCAAAGTGTCAAAGCTTCCTTTTTTAGCACACCAGTTATACGATATCATATATTTACTTTGTATGGGCGGGGCCACGCCCACTGCTCCGATCACGCCCATTTTTTGTCTAACTAATCAAATGAATAACTTATGAGCACACAAAGTCCCAAGACTCTCACTATTACAGTACTCCAGATATATGGCATTTTATTTTTACTTTGTATGGCAGGTGCCACGCCTATTGGTCCGATACTGCTCATTTTTCATCTGACTACTCACATTAATAATACGTGACATCAGAAAATTTTGAAAAGCTTTCTCTATCACAGTACTCGAGATACATAATATTGAACTATTATTTGTATGGGAGATACCACGCCCACTTATTCGCTCCCGCCCATTTTCGGCGTAGCTACTTATATTAACAATGGGTGACCTCACACAAATTTGCAAAGCTCTCCCTATCACAGTACTCAATATATGTATATGATATTAAAAATTTACTTTGTGTGGGAGGTGCCACGCCCACCAAAAATATTTAAAAAATTATAGCCTATAGCACTTCCCATATCCGCAGTAAGACTCTATGAAAATTTCAGGAAGATCAGAAGGGTAGTTACGAAGATTACCTCCTACAAACAAACAAACAAACAAACAAACAAACAAACAAACAAACAAACACACATTACCTCTTTATTATATTAATTAGTATAGATTAAAAATTTACTTTGAATGGGAGGTGCCACGCCCACAAAAATATTAAAAAAAATACAGCTTGTAGCACTTCCGATATCCGCAGTAAGAATCAGTGAAAATTTCAGGAAGATCAGATAAGTCATTACTGAGATTACCTCCTACAAACAAACAAACACATTACCTCTTTAATTCTTTTTTTTTAGAATTTTTTTTTTGTTTTCGCGATTTTTGATTTTGACATTATATTTTCCACGACAAATCACATTGATAACTAATGTACTTGTCAAAAGACTGTAGCTTTCGTAGTACATCATATTTTTGATATAGGAGGTGCCACGCCCACTTATCCCATCCCGCCCAGTTTTTATTGGACTACTCATATTAATATCTGAGGGACTCGTGCAAAATGTCGAGCCTTTCCCAGTTATATGATATTAGATATCTACTTTGCATGGGCGGTGCTACGCCCACTGCTTCTATATGCCCACTGCTTCTATCAGTACTCCAAATATTTGACATTTAATAGTTACTTTGCATGGGGAGCTCCACGCCCATTGGTGTGAACCCGCCAATTATTTGTCTGACTACTCATACTAAGATCTGATGGTGTCGTGCAAAGTGCCAAAGCTTCCCTCCTTTAGTACACCAGTTATATGATCTCATATATTTACTTTGTACGGGCGGTGCCACGCCCACTGCTCCGATCACGCCCATTTTTTGTCTAACTAATCATATGAATAACTTATGGGTTCACACAAAGTCCCAAGACTCTCACTATAACAGTACTCCAGATATATGGTATTTTATATTTTATTTGTATGGCAGGTGCCACGCCTATTGGTCCAATAGTGCCCATTTTTTGTCCGACTGCTCACATTAATAATAGGTGCCATCAGACAAATTTTAAAAGCTCTCTCTATCATAGTACTCGAGATATATAACATTGAATTATTACTTGTATGGGAGGTACCACGCCCACTTCTCCGATCCGGCCCATTTCCGGCGCGGCTACTAATATTAACAATAGGTGACCTCACACAAATTTGCAAAGCTCTCCCTGTCATGATACTCAATATATGTATATGATATTAAAAATTTACTTTGTGTGGGAGGTGCCACGCCCACTAAAAATATTAAAAAAATTATAGCCTATAGCACTTCCCATATCCGCAGTAAGACTCTGTGAAAATTTCAGGAAGATCAGATGGCTAGTTACGGAGATTACCCCCTACAAACAAACAAACAAACAAACACACATTACCTCTTTATTATATTAGTATAGATAAATACAAAATATAACAATAATGCTTATAGTTATTAAAATAAGAGAAGCGTGCCTAGGAACAGTGTGAGATTTCATTGTCTTCAAATCAATTTTCGTGGCTTTCATTATTTCGATTTCTTTTTAAAGTGATCCATAAGGTTGATGTTATTGAAAAACATATTTACGCTGTTTATATATTTGTTGTGTTATATAAATTTGCACGCACAGAAAAATATATGCAATCATTGAGCCAATTTCGGATTTGAATACGATATCTTAAGGGCGTTGCTTTCACTTTCCAAACGTGATGTACCAGCGATACAGCCTGTACCATTCCGTTGAAGCTGGTGGCGGTTGATACTGCTGCTGCTATTGTTGAAGATTATTCGCCACCTAACTTTTTTGTGGCTGATCTTTATACGTTGTCGTTTGCTTTTTATTATACATGAAAGGTTTTTTGGAAACATTATATCTTTCATATTCGTTATAATCTGCTGTCGTTTTTGATGCTTAAACGTATTCATATATGAGCATTCTGTTGAGCTTGAAACGACAATTGGTGAATGTTTTGGAATTTCTGTAACATCTGCTACGATTCCTTCATATACATAATCACCGTTTTTATTGATTTGAGCAAGACTTTGATTAATACCAGTCTCATCGATAGTTTCTTTCATTTTATTCTGTAATTCTTTGTATTGTGCTTTTTCATACTCCGCATGCATCTTTTCATGTTGTTGGGGTATATAATTTAAGTCTAGTTGTAAATCACTTACTTGAGTTTCTAAAGCAGCTCCCTCATCGAAATTTGATTTAGGTAATTCTTTGGCTTCATCCCCAGCATAGAAGGAATCTTGTTTAACTTGATCGACTTCATCCGCATCCTCAGCATAGACCGGTTCTGATTTCGTGGGCAATTCTATTGGTAAATCAACATATTCAGGTTCATTTGACTATTGTTTTTGATGATGTTGTTGATGTGGATGGTGTTGCTGTTGTGGCTTATCCTTGAAGACAGTATGTGCTTGAATATTTATTTGATGTGCAGCTACTGTTGCATCTGCAGCCTCTATCGGTTCAAGCATACTTTTTGAACCCATAATATGCGTGACATTTCTAATGCTGGTGCGTTGGGCTTTTCTCTTCTGTGTCACCACACTTGTGGTTGCTGTTGGCATACTTATGTTGGTAAGTTTATATCATTCTATACTGCCTTCCCTAAATCGGCATCTTCCTCATAAACAGCATCTTCGTTTTCATGTTCATCATAATCTGAATTATATTCCTCTGGAAGCATGGGACTTATGTAGATTAATTACACCATTTATTCTGTTGTTGATTTTGATGTGCCAGGTTTTGTCTCATGATTTTTCGCCATATCTACATCATAATCTAAATTGTATTTTTCTTTATCACCACAAAAACAACTACTCCCCAAAAAAAAAATCATAGCATTTATTCCACAAATTTAATGTTGTACTTTTACTTCAAAACTATTTAAAAATTACACATTTTTTTACGATAGTAGTTTCTTTTAAAGCCAATTTTTAATGAATATTAACAAGTTGCACAACAAATGCTTTTGAAAACAAAAAGCTTTTTTTTAAGAAATAACTGACTTAAGTTTTAAAAATTGACATCGCTACTGTAACAATTGTTGTTTGCCACTGTTTGCTCTTACAAATGTTTTGTAAGCTCAAATAAGTATTTGCCCAAAACAGAGGAAAATATTTGGTCGTGAGTGGTCACATTAGGCAAATATTTGTTTGCAGGCAAATAATTTTGTTTGCTTAAAATCAGCTGTTTTATTGTTTGACGGCAAATAATATTTTGTTGTCAGACTGAGGCAAACAAATATTTGTCCTTTTTAGTCAAATATTTGCTTAATGTGAACGTACCTTTAATAGTCAAAATTTTAAAATTTTTAACATTAAATACTTTATACAAAATTACTTAGGAAAATGAAGCCAAATCACATAATTCAGCGTAAGTTATGTGCCATTACCGTTTTTAAGGTTTTTAAGTTTCATATACACATATTGTATAATGAAATAGTTTCAATTACAATATTTTCACACATGCTAGACCATGTCACATTTTTCATACACTGTACTGTTTTATAACCACCAACAACTAACCAAATTATGGTCCATCTAGGCCGTCAAAATTTCCTCAGAATATATTCATAATTGCGACCTGTCGGTTGATTAGAATATTTAGAATCAGAATTCGTTTTAGAGGTATGGTTCTATGCGCAAATTTTCTTATTTTGATCCTTAGAATATGATTTTCCTTGTTACTTGAGCGATTTTTTTTGCCTCCATACAAATCGACCCGCCCTAATGCAGAAGTATACTTTATTCTTCTCATTATAGGTAAGGATATGCATAAAACTGAATTTTCTTTAAATAAAATAATTTTTCTTAAAAAAAAATTAATCCTATTTCCATATAAAAACATACAAGAGTTGGAGAACTACACAAAGGTAGAATTACGAAGTTTTTTTTTCACGGCAGGAGTACGGTTAATATAAAATCGTTGCCGATTTTTCGGTCAGGAAAATTTGGCCAATTTCTTGTTTTGTAAAATATTATAGCAATATAATAAAAGGTTTTCAGTTTTTTTTTTTTTTTTTTGTCTATTATACAAATTACGAAGTTATGTTTCACTTAACATTCTTAACGCTTTTTGCAGTTTCATATATCATCTTTAATAAAAAATTTTCAATTGCAATTTTCTCACATATATTTAATGATATCGCGATTTTTTTATTTTTCTAAATATAAGGTCATAATTACTTATTGCTATTATTTAAATATTTATAGCCTTGTATTTACAACAGTTTTAAAAAATTCCTTATTTAAAAAATAAATAATAAAGCATTTAAGTAATTTAAAAATCGCTTTAGGTGTGTTCTTTAAATCAATAAAATTGCTTTGGGAATTTGCCGAAAAACTGTTTTTACCCCAAAGTTCATGTAGTATATATGCGCTACTGAGATTTGTTGCTAGAGATGCATAAATCTCAGGAAGTCACATGACGGCCTTGGAAGCCGACTACGGTGAACATTTCAATCA